>OY744522.1:123605186-123712686 GCA_963556195.1 Sepiola atlantica
CTTTGCCTTTTCCATGTATTCCTTCTCGGTTTAATGGCGTGATTCAACCTCCCTTTTTTTGTGTTTTTGTTTTTCTCCCAACGTTACTCTTTCCCACGTTTTTAAGCGATATTTGCTTACGTTTTCTCTTGACAATGTGTCGGCCGAAAGGTACTTTGAGAATTAGTTCTTATTCTGCCAATTTTAGTCGATCTTTTTATTCTTTTTTAAAAGTTTTTAATCGAAAATTTTATATATTATTCAATATTTTTCTCCCTTTTTTTCTTCTTGTGATTGTGGCTTGACTCGCTATGACTCCGTTCATTATACTTTAAACTATTATATATATATATATATATATATATATATATATATATATATATATATATATATATATATATATATATATATATTATAATGTTGCCATTCCTGTGCCATATCCTATTTGATCATAGGGTATTTATGTGAAATCTAGAGGAATGGTGACATATTTATTTTAATTATAAGCGGGTATTATTATTATCTATAGTAGTAGTAGTAGTAGTAGTAATAATAGTACCAATAGTCCTTAGCAATGCAGTAGCAGCAATAGTATAATTATACCAATCATAACAAGTGAACAAGCATAATTTGCCTGAATTGTGTCGATTGGCTTTATAGCTTATACACGACAAAAAAACCTGCAGACAAAAAAAAAAACGACCAATTATAATAAAGTATATTCGTCTCTTCACACACAAGTATCTCTGTTTCTCACGATTTTCGTTTCTCAGAAAAACACCGCATTTGTTGTCTCTTGTCTGATGCGTCATCGCACGCTTGTGTCACATCCTTTGTTTCGGTGTCGCATATTTCTGCTATCTTCGTTTCGGTAGTTCCCGTTTTTACCATCTTTTTTTTCAAAACACCTTTCGTTTGAATTTCTCTTTGTTCGGAGAATCGTTTCACATTCACCTGGAATTTCACGCTGTTATATCGGTTTTCTTTGTTCTCCTTTTTATTTGTGTTTGGATGTTACTTAGGTTGTGTCGTTATTTAATCATTTTGATGTTTTCATTCACCGATGCCTCGTTCTTTTTCTTCTTTTTTTCCTCCACATTTGATTTCTTACTTGTTTTGTTTTTTCTTATCGGTCTTTCATTCTTTTTATTGTTATTTACTAACTAGGTGTTTTCATACGTGTCATTATAAGTGATCACTCATTAGCCAAAACAAGTTGGTGTTTCCGGTAGTTTGGGTTGCAACAAGTCTCCCAGATGCCCAGTATTCTTAGCTTCTTTCTATAACCGTAGTAAATCACATTGCATTTTCTTAAGGGCCGTTTGCCATATAGAAGTGTAAATGAAGAATATGCTTCCTCATAATTTCAGTACACATACTATCCTTCTAGTAGAGAGCTGAAGGTTTCCCTTCTTGAATTTACATAATCCTTGACCATCACGGCCATTTTCTGTTAAATGAAACAGAGGCTAGTACCACCATCTTTTTACAGGAGAGGTTGGTGAATAGTCATCGGATTTTGTAGATGTTTTAGTTTCCTAAGACTCGTGTAATTTTCTTACTATATATTTTGATCTACTTTTATTTAAACTTATGTATGGTTTATCGGTGATTATTTTTATTATTATTATTATTATTATTATTATTATTATTATTATTATTATTATTATTATTGTTATTATTATTTTTATTAATTATTATTATTATTATTATTATTATTATTAATATTATTATTATTATTATTATTATCATTGTTATTATTATTTTCATTAATTATTATTAATATTATTATTATTTAGTCTCTAGACGTTTTTACACGATTCATTATTAGTGATAGCTAACTGGCAAGTGGTATTACCGGAAGTCTCCTAATAGTTCGTCTGTAGGCACCGCTCTTAATAACCTCGTTGCAAATGACTTTAGGTAATCGCAAAACCGTTCCCAATTGCTCTATTGCTGATAACGACATTTGGGGTTGAGTTTAAGTGGAAATAAGCATCCTTAAGATTCAAGTACTTCTGTGGAAGGTTTGCATGCTATCCCCCTTCCACGCTCTTTTATACTACTCGACCCTTTACGACTATTTTATGTTCAACACATCGTTGCTGGTGCTACATTTGTGTACGCTTTAGTCAGATTACATGTTTTTGGAAGTTCCAGTTCCTTTACATTCATTTTTGGTCCTTTACTATTATTAAATCACTAATACTTCTATCACAAACAACTATCAGTGATTGCTCAATGAAATAACTAATGGTATTTCCTGGAATCTGAATGATCAAAAAGTATCACCAGATTTTCAGGATTATCCGCCTTTTTAGATAAATCTTTAAAAATATTGTCCTTTATTAGAACAGCTGGTTATCACTGACTTTTGCGAACAATGCAAGTTTGTGTACCTGATACATGCGTTAATTGTAGGCTCAGAGGGGCAAATTAGTTTTACCTATGGAACTGCACTGCTTTCAATAATATGCTCGGGAAATGTATGAATCCATATATCCTTATTCAAGTTATACATTTAATTGTAGCGGTTATTAGTCTTTCAAGTCGTAGTTGTGCCACTAGTCTAAGAGAAGGGAACTCTCCCTAATTGTTTTCTAGTTGTGTGCTACTTTTTACCATTACACGCACACACTGTCAATTCAGAAGAGGTAATAACACATTTGAGATGCTAATGTACTGGTAATCAAACTGCCACAGCACGAAGGCAACTTGCGACTCAAATCATTTTTTTATTGTGACATCACACAGGTTAGTACCCTAAACAATCACAGTCCATTCGGCATTTCGAAAAAAAGTCATTTATTACAAATCGATGCTAATATTTTAATGGCCAACGCCCAATGAAAGAAAATAATCGATTATATAAAACTTTTCATATTTTGACATTCTGAAGAATCAGTGGTCGAAATGACGCATTACAGTATTCTTTCAATTTAGCAGATTATCTGGACGACGGTTTACCACATAAACAGTTGTATAGGTGTATAGATGCCACGTAGCAGTATTAGACGTCGTAATTATATTGATTTATTTCCTTTTTGATTATTTTTACTATAGCCGTCTTCTTATTTGCAATTACAGTGATTGTATACGTAATTTAAAAATAACATTGCACAGTCTTTTGATATTTAACAATGTAATCGGCTATTTTATCTAACGGTGTACATACATTATATCCTGTGGGTCTCCCCACCATATCGGCATAGGTTGTATCAGTTATCCTTAATACGACCACTATCGTTTGCGCTTCTGAAATAGGCAAATATTTCATCAGCTATATGCCACTGGATAGTTCCTGTCTGTGACACCGCTATATGTAGGCGTCTGCCTAATCTCTAATAATATATCTAATCGAAAACTACACATCCACTTTACAGTATATGACGAATTCCGTTTTGAACATTATTTTAATGCACACGTCTAGAATATTCACATTTATAGAATTTAATGATGTAAATATATGTATGTTAACGGGTTAGCTATTAAAATGTAAGGATCGTTTAGTAAAAATATTTGAATGAACAAAGTGTTGATAGAACAGAAGAAATGGGGTGCATGTGGGGACGTTATAAACATGAGCCGACGTAGCAGACATTAATTAAAGATGCATTGTATTTTAAACATTTTTAAACGTGTTCTATACATTCAACACATTATTATTTGAAAACAGTTATTTGTATCTTTTAAAGATTACCTTGATTGCTTAGAAATATGTTGATATTAAATCGGCATCGTAATGATTGCCAAAAAATCAGCTCTTCAATTGCAAACTATGGAAAATTCTTAATCACGTGTGTGCAATATAAATATTTATGATAACAGTAAATACCAGTCTATACCCAAGTTATGGTTACATGTTAGTCATGAATGCCCAATACGCGTTTTTTATATGCAGAACACTTTTGTGATCGTCTCATCAGAAGGACGTGTGATGCTGGATAGCCTTCAGAGTCACCAGATTTTAAACTTCCATAATTATTTCTGTATAATTATGTCAAAGGTACTGTATATCGTAAAAGATTCCACACAATTCTTTTATAGGTGAAGGCCATCACATCAAAATCCAACGTATCTAGGTGTGACTGCAAGGACGAAGTGCACATTTGTAGTATATAATTGAACGACAATCAAACAAACACTCTTCATAAGTGGGATATGGGCAGACGTTAATTTTCACCAGATATGGTTACATTAGAGAAATGATTGTTAATTTTATTAAAGATCACAAGGATAAGTGGACGTTCATTTGAGTCACTCTCTAAAGGCATGACGTTTCTAGAGTGTCTGGTCTATCATACACATGTTGTAATGTAAGTCGAGGATATCCGAATATGTTTATAGTCGTTAGCAGAAAGGAATTCTATTTACCCTATATATTAGATTCTGCTGAGTAGTATCACTCCTAGTCACTCCAAGTAATCATGATGAAAATGTGGCTTCGCATTCCTCATAGTCCCTTAAATGAAGTGTTGTTTCGCTTCAGACAATAGCCAACTGCAATTCGCGTTTATTGTATGTGACCGGTCTATTACGAAGAATAATTCTTAGTAATGCGTATCAATTTCAGTTACATGAATGAATAAAAAAATATAATAAGGTCGGGATATACCAACATTAACGTAACAAAGTGATGTTATTCCCGCAAAGAAGTTCCCTATCGGCCCCAAGGTACGTTCAAATTATAACTACTAGGCTTCAACGTTAAATCACAAGTCACATTACAAACACTATCTTTAGATGTATAATTTAAGAATTTAAAACGTGTTCTTTTTTAATACTCATCACGCTTAATACCTATATATATATATATATATATATATATATATATATATATAGAGAGAGAGAGAGAGAGAGAGAGAATTCACCCTAAAAAAGTCTTTGAATTGCAAATGATTTTATAGACAATATTGTATTACATAGACATTATTAATTATATCAATATATGCACGCGGTGTGAATTTAATTATTTTTCCATATTGATTATGATAAAAAACAGAATGAGATGTTATTCTACCTTCGTATAATAATATTCATTTACTTTATTCTTTCTGAAGCAACACCTCATATATATTTAAAGTGCACTTTTATTTTAAGCATTCTCTTTTATTCTTAAGTGTTCAATTTATTTTATTCCACAAATGTCGGTCCGCATTCCTTCACGCCAGCTTTTCGTCCCTTTCTGGCTCTTCTACTACACCTCGTTGGGCTTGTTGTTTTTCTTGTTGTTATTGTTTTTGATGCTGTTCCTATTTACTTGCCTCCCTGCGAGGGGAATTTTGACACAAGGTCGGTTTTTAATGTGTTTAAAATCTAGCTTCCCAAAAAGCGGTACTCTGGATTAGAACAACAATAAAATGGCTTTAGTCTAGTAATAGTTCACCTTCACTTACCAAGGACAGAATAGATCAATAGTAGTATAAGAACAGATACTCCATGTTGTTCCTAGCCAAACTTTTGTTGTAGTTTTTATTCTGTTTTCTTTCTCGTTTCCTTTTTTATTTTCTACTTGTTCTTATTCTTTTCTCGTTCTTCTTTTTCTTTTACTTCTTCGTCCTCTGCAAGTTCTTCATGTGTTATCTTTCTTTTTCTTTTCGTTCTTGCCCCTTCTCTGTTGTTCACATTTGTCTTATTATTATTATTATTATTATTATTCGTGTTGTTGTTGTTGTTGTTCTTATTCTTCGTGTTCTATCACTTCTTGTCTTCATATATGTTTTTTATTTTCCTTCGTTTTTCTCCGCCTTTTTTCGTTTTCATTGTTTACTTCTTATTTTTCATGCTTATTCTTATTATTTGTTTATTCTCTTTCCTTCTTCTTCCTCTTTTTCGTCGTCGTCGTCACCATCGTCGTTCCACAACTACATCATTTTGTTCTTGTTTTTGTCCACTTTTTCCTGGTGTTTGTTCTTCTTTTTCGGATGCTTTCTCCTGTTCTTCTTGAGTTCCTCTCAATTTACTCTTTCTTCACTGTTCTACTTCTTTCCGCTGTTGTTTTCTTTTCTTATTCTTCTTCTTCTCCCGCCTGATTCCCCGTCTTATTCCCGGTGCGCGTGCCTTTGTGTGTCGTCGTAACCCCCCTCACAGCTTCCGCTTCCTCAGCCTGTTCAAGAGCGTCCACATTACACAGGCTACTCGCAGCGTGTACGATAATGCTCATTCATGGTTTCGCTCTCCCTATCTATCTCTGCTTCTCCGTCTCTTCCGCGTGCGCACCCACACACTACACCTAATAATTAGGAAGGTTTCCTTAGCCTCAGTACAACTGTTTGTGCTTTATGCAAAGGAAAGCAGTTACATTTACAGAAGTGCCTGCTATTGCGCAGAAGGTCTACGGTGTTTTCAAACGCGCATCCCATCCGTATCATATAGTAGCTGTATTACCTATTCCAAGACGGGTCTATATTACACCAGCATCCTTAAGACAATTAATAAGTAAAATAGACGTTACGAAGGGTAAAATACGTCAATTGCGTATGATAATATTATTGATGTGAGGAAATGATTAGATATAGCTTAATTTGGGAAAGTTAATATTTTATTAGCCTGTTTAAGAATTGGTGGGACTCTCATTTTTCGAATCGCTATAATGTATGTGTATTACTTATTGATCCTAAAATCAAGAAAAACAATTGCATATACGGTTTTAAGTTGTTACGTTTTAACTCTGGAGATGAGTGTTTCTTTCAGAAATTAGTAATAAATCAGAACTTCCACTATTTTCCGTTCAAACCGGACCTGGTACCTCTTTTCTAATCCTAATGAAATAAAACTGTTTCAAAATACCGCACATACACTAATCTACAATCACACTCTAATAACTCCCGATAGTCTTCATTGGCATATTTAATTCTGTTAAAGTTTCTAAGAAATTAATATTCTGTCATATAGATTTTTAATTGGTATTCCCAAATGTACTTCTATAGTTTTGTCGAAAGTAATATTATTACAATTATTAATACAATTATTTAAAGTGATTTAATATAACAAGAATGACGTTTTAAAATTATTTACTTTTTTTCAATGAAGATAATGTACATTAAACTTCCATCTAATGTCGCTGAGATGTCGAGAATTTATACTACACTTAGTTTTAGCCAAAAAAGTCAAGGAACCATAAAAATAATATTTCCGTGACAAGGCATTTTTAGTAAATAAAATAATTAACACTCTTTTTATCGGAGTATCTTTTAATGGGGCAGTATCGGTTATGTTGTCATACGACCGTCCTATCAGGAAAAAAAGCTGCTCTTTTTTTAAAAAATGGGTGGAAATATTCAAAAGTACTACATCCTCCTGTAAGGAGGGAGTAATTTATTATATGTTATGTTGTTATGAGACCATCTTCCCAGGGGCTACCTTCTCATTTTATGAGGATGAGTGTTAGTGTAGTATCTGTTTTTTTTTTAATTTGGATAATTCGGACAACTGTTTTTTATTTTCACAACGTTTCAGCCGATGTTACCTCGGACGTTCTTTAGGTGTATTTTGTCGAACAAGGTAATCATTATGTAAAACTCGGGCATTTGCACCGAATTTCGAACGGTACCCTTTATTTAATCATCAGGGTACAATTATATCGCCTGGTCAGCCATGACCGGGTAGAAGTATTCAGTAATTCGCAGGTTCTGCTACCGCCCGCACTATGGTTTGAACTCACCTTAGAATCGTATTTGACTTAGTACTTTATTCGCTACGTTACAGAATAGGAAACTACAGTTTTACTTAATAAGTAGATACTTATTCCTTCATAAAATCTAAAAGTCTATATTCTTACGCATAACCTTCCGTGGAAGAAAATAAAATTATTCCCGAATCGCTAAGTACGCCCCTTCAGGCAGATATAAAGAAATAACACTGTAAACGCTTTCTATTTTTACTGAGTAAAATTGCAAATCTTTTAGTGGTTTCATAACTTTAGTGAGTCATGAGGCCTGGACCTCTGTTTAAAATTTTAAAAATATCTTATTCTGAAGAAATTTAAATATGTTTAAAATTACCCGGGGAACAAAATGTAAGCGGCTTCGATTCTGTACATTAGCCACTTTCAAGTAACCTATGGGGACAGAATTACCTTAAAACTTAAAATACGTGTATCAGATATTTCTTTTAAAAAGTCGACTTAACGAATGTCTGAATTGTTTAGTGAGGAAAGTATCAGACCGAAATCATCGAGTATACGTTTTCGATTCTACCTCAAAAATGAAATCAAAGAATATATATTTTCTATTTTTTTCAATATCATAACATGTCTGTGAAAGAATCTTTAATGCTTCAACAGGTATTTATTTTTCCTATTTCTTATCAAATTTAACAATAGATGCTTCTTAAAAAATATGAACCTTAAAACACTTATACAACTCACGTGCGCATTCACGTTCTCATATTTGAAAGTGGGGAAACAACAGCTAACCCCTTTGGCCCGGCTGGAACAACAAAAACCGGTAGGTAAAAAATACAAATCCGATGACATCAGGATATATTACACACCGATGATGCCAAGTTTTTGGCGAAATATCTGTATCACTTTAAACTAACAAAAAAATGCTAGTTTATAATAAAAAAATTTAAAAAATCGGTTTCGATTTATTATTTTTCTTCTTTTTTTTTTTAAATTGATATCGCATCTTTAATGCTTCAAAAGGTATTTATTTTACCTATTTCTTATTATATTTAACAATAGATGCTTCTTAAAAAAATATGAACCATAAAACACTTATATATATATATATATATATATATATATATATATATATATATATATATATATTCATATTGACATTTATTTGATAACATTTATTTTAAATTCAGACTGTTTCTCAGAAAGAAAGTTACATGTATATATATATATATGTGTTTATATATCTATATACTTATATATGTACATACATATATATATATATATATATATATGTTGTGTGTATTAAGGCAGCATTTTTTCATTAATGCATGTGTTGTTGAAAACGACAGAACTCTTCTGTTTAGTGATTCCTTATTTTATTTTTTCTATTCGTCGGAAGATCTTTTTGACGTTGAAATGGAATGAATTAATGTAGGATCCGTGTGTTTGACTAACGTTTTCGATTCTCTCCGGAATCATCTTCAGGTATTTAATGGCAGAATTGAATAAAAATCGAGTGAAAGAATAGAATTTCTTAAAAAATACGCCGGCGAACCGTTCACGTATAGACGGACGTCTACATTTTGAAATGTGACGATTGAAACAGTTCTTAGTTTAAGACCTGAAGATGATTCCAGAGAGAATCGAAAACGTTAGTCAAACAAACGGATCCTCCATAAATTCATTCCATTTCAACGTCAAAAAGATCATTCGACGAATGGAAAAAATAAAAAAAGGAATCACTAAACAGAAGAGTTCTGTCGTTTTCAACAACACATGCATATATATATATATATATATATATATATATATGTATATATATATATACAGTTAATTTACTTTTAAATCATATAAACGCAGTTTACACAATGATATCCAAATTTGCAGTCTTTTCCAGAAGAGTTTGTTTTTATATTCTTAGTTATAAAAAAAAGTAACATTATAAAGAACCTCGACACAGAAATTGGAGAAAGGTTTGCCCGTACCAAGTTAAACGTCCGGGAAACAATTTGAAAAATAACCAATAACAAATTCTTAACGAAAAGTCTAAAAACTATATATATATATATATATATATATATATATATATATATATATATATATATATATGTTTATATATATATATATATATATATATATATATATATATATATGTTTATATATATATATATATATATATGTTTATATATATATGTATATATATATGTGTGTTTGTATACATATATATATATATATATATATATATATATATATATATATATATACACATACACATATATATATATATATATATATATATATATATATATATATATATATATATATATATATATATATATTCCACATAAAGAAAACAATAATTTAGATATCTTATATCGATTGTGTGTTTCATTTGCGAGCAGAGAGCGAATCTTTAAAATATTTTAGAGTGTTGTTTTTCCATTAATAACCGCTGAACATGGAGATACCAATCTAAGTAAAGATAAGAACCGGTTCACCGTCTGTTTCTGTGTTCTTTTATCAGCGAGCCGAAATAACCTCTGAATTCAAATTAATTGAAGAAAACCCAATAAATCAAGGTCAACGTATTTTTCAAGCTTGAAATTCAACATGAATTTAATTTCTGATATGTCAGGAGAAAATTCGACTTCCACAATAAATTATGGAGTCGCATTCATCATTGATACATCGGGATCCGATATAGATCACGCGCATCGCAAATTTACACACGCCTCATACACATACGCACACGTGTATATATTTTAACAACATTTGTTAAAAATAGGCGGCAGCCCATCTGAACTTTGGCAGAAATCTATCTACTGTACATAATACATTGATATGCATGTATTGCAAACGCACACATATGCGCTATAAACCCCACTCTCTCCAACTCTCTCTCTCTCTCTCTCTCTATATATATATATATATATATATATATATATATATATATCCCACATATTTAATATTAATTGTCAAGATAAAAGCCCTAGAAATATTCTATAGAAACAATAAGCAAACATCATATACTTACCTACTCACGCCAATCATACAATAAGTTACAACACTCTAAACAAGCTCTAAATTCTAACGATACACACTACATCAAATACTATTAAACAAACATTAAAAGCAACAAAATATTTTCGAAAAAAGTGCACATCCAATGTAGGTATACATATATATATATATATATATATATATATATATATATATATGTATTTATTTATAAATATTATTGTTTATCAGCCCCCTCCCACAAAGGCTGGGCAGTCTCGAGTAACTTTAATAACAAGCAGTGTAACTAGCTATATGCAAGATCCGATCGCCGTTTCGTTGATCACTCTATACTGCTTGGTATATAGCCGCTGATTCGCTATTTACATTTAAAATTTCTCTATATTTACTAATTGGCTATGGCCGATGGATAAGATCCTCGACTACGAATCAGTGGCGATTTGTGATCGGGGTTCGCGCCTACCGACCGTTGAGAATTAGTTCCTACACTGAAGATTGCGTTAGCATGAAGCATCGATGTCTGTAGGTAATTAAAATAATTAATAAATATTTATTTATAAATATTATTGTTTATATATATATATATATATATATATATATATATATATATATATATATATACTGCTGAATGCAACAAGTGTTATAAGATGTAGGTGACGAAAACTAAACAAAATACTTAATGAAGTAGAGATATAACAAATAACAATTTCTTTGAATTTACTATTTTCTTTATGCATTAAATTTGAACAAGTTATAGTCATTGATATAATGTTACATACATTTCGGTAAAAACTTGTTAAATCAACACTTATCATAAAATCTAACACGATTAAACGACGTAACGCCGTCTACAATTAGTCTCATTTAGTCAGCAAACTAATACTCACAGAAAATACCTTAACTTTAAATCCACGTAAGCTATTTTACACCACATCTCCATCAACACTTGGTACATAATATCGATGATAAAATAAATATATTAAAAAAATCATGGCATGTCATAAACGCATTACACATTTTGAAGTTTAACAACTATGGTTCGTTCGAAAAAAGAACAACAAAATGTATTTTCACATCAAAGTCGCATCACATTTGTGAATTCTCACGACTGTACGTTACAGTTAACCATTCATCATCTATTATTCATAGATCAAAGCGAGCCACATTGTATCAGAGGTAATACCATAGTAATAATATAGTGGAACAAAACAGCAAAACACAATCATGTATCGATTTGCTGTATTATTTGTTGCTGAAAACTACTCTAGACAAGGCATTCCACCACTTAATATAAGTAACTAACAAGATCAAAAGATTATTATAACAAAGGCGAGAGATGAATATTGACTGTAGTTTTAAAAAGACAAATTATATACGTAAGAGAAAAACACCAGAAAGAGACCGGGGCTATAGGCAGGAGAAAAAATTGGGATTTATGTTAAACTTTGAACAATTGTTTTTAGATATTTGATTGTCATCGAAGTATATTCTTATATTATTTGCTGTTTCAGATAAAAGTATTGTCTCTTTATTATACCTGCCCATTTTTTCTGTAAAATGTGTATTATTCGTATATATATATTCATAGTTATAAAAATATACCCACCTTGGAGTTCAGACCGAATTAGATTGTGTTCAGTTTAATTGTCTTTGTTGAAACTTTTTTGGCGTAAACATATTTTTCATGATATACGGATTATAATGATTTAAAAAAATGGTAGAACCATTGATTATGAAAGAGGATTTGAATGCGTCAAATGCATACTCATCAAGGTTTAATGTGTGTGACCTGTCGTGCATTTCTTAATGTTCTTTTTTATCTTTGTCAAATGTGTATTGTATTCGATCAACGGAAAAACATGCTGCCCGTCTATTGTTGTGTTGCAACCTATTGTTGTTTGTCTGCATGAAATACGCACATTATTTAAGAGTCATTGAGTAACAGAAGACAATGCTAAAAATTCGGCACATGTCAAGAATTACCATCCGAAAAACACAGGGGATATTTTTTAAAGGAGTCGTGCAATTATGGAAAACACGATGCTTGATCTCCAGTGTGTACTGTAGACATGAATGTATAGTCACATACATGGTTGGCATACTGATATATTTTTCACGCTCGACCATCAGTTTAGTTTACATTTTGCAAAACAGTAAATGCAGCAACTAATTCAAGAAATATGTTATCAAGTTTAATAACACAAACGCAAACGCATGTGTAGAGAGATGGCAGTTTGAATTACCTACTAGACACTATCCTCGAGTGTCTTCGGTGTTACTGTACAAACGTTCGTCAGGACAACCTGACATAACGATAATAAACCCTACAAGTAAGCCTTGACCAACAATTCAAAATAACATAGTATTCGCAGCACAAGTAACATCCTCTCAGCGCGGCTATACACTTGACTATACGTGAAATAGTGCACCTTCTCCTTGTCATGTTACTACAAGTAACAATACGTAGCTGGATACCTCACCATACTAGATGAATTCTTGTCCTAGAATTCGGTAAGACTTCGAGACCACAAGACATATATAATATGACAAAGTTTACTGGTCAATTGAGGAGATAACATTGAATATTCATAACTTCTTTACTCACTCAACGTTTGAAAAATAAAAGAACACTTTAATAAAATACAGGAATATCTATGTATATCATATAGAGATGAAGTGCTAGCTCCAGGAAAGATCCACTTGCTTTCTGAGCACTTCAACTGAAGTAAAATCAAACAATATATATATATATATATATATATATATATATATATATATATATATATATATATATATATAAGGAATTTTGAATTACCTACTAGACACCATCCACGAGTGTCTTCGGTCTCTCTGTGCAAGGGTGTGTTAGGATAACCCGCCATGAGGATACTTCCCTTAAAAGTAAACTCCGACAAAATATTCAAAATATCATAGTATTCAAAGCCCACAGAAGATGCCTTTGACACGCTTACACACTGGCTCCTACAACCAATTGTGCCCCTTCTCCCAATAATGCTACTGAATAGTCCAGTCAAAATGTATCTGAACCTCAAACAAAGTTCTAACGAAGGTTTTTAACTTGGATATTCGGGCATGTAAAAAAGTTGAAAAAAAGTTTACCCAAATTAGCGGAAAGGGGTCAACGGGCGCCATCTTTAAAATCAAACTTAACAACATCAAATTTCGAGACATAACATTTCTTACATTTCCTGACGACTATGTTTATTATTCCTGAAAATTACTGACAAAAATAAGCGTTTTTTCTGACCAAAACACCTTTATTACATTAGAAATATAAAAATATTTTTGCATGAACACCTACCACAAGTCAACTTGACATTTTCCTAGTGGTTTATATAGTAATGATAGGTAGCTATATGCTTAATAATAAACTACCACCAGAAAATGACTAGCCCTTCCATTATAGCTTTTTTAAAGGCAACAATTGTTACATTAATTCCTGACATTTCATAAAATATTAGTCAAATTTATAATAAAGGAATGGTCAGTTGCTCGAATGCTGGGGCAAGGCTCTTTCATACCCACCACAGATCAAGTTCATGAACGGACCAAAGAGCATTTCTTGTCAATAACTAATCAAAGCGAACTTCATCATCATCAAGATCTTGCTGTGGTGAGTTTTTGTAGTGGAGATTTTTGCAATTACCACACAAGTTTGAACAGTCAATGCCATGTTTCCTGCAACTGCACCTTGCTGTAGTACGCCCTGAAGTAGAGTTACACTTCATTATAGCCAACAAAGTTACAAGACTAGTTGGCAAGTTTGTCTTGATTGATTGTAATTTACTACTTGAAAGTCTCAATCCCCACTCGTACGGTTTAAGCTGGTTACTATATTACCATTCCTGAATTTAAAAGTTAACTCAGAGGCTGTGGAATTTCGTAGCTGCTCTTGTTCGTGGGAATAATTTGGCCTCAACATACTTTGAGCTTTTTGCAACCCTTTCCTTGAAGCGCCTCAGTGGGAGATGATTGATGTTTTCGCCATCATTACCAATGTACATGCCCATTAAGGCCTTCTCCCTAGCTTCAATAATCCTTTCTGCACTTCTATAACCTAAACACTTCTGCTATTTTGAGGAAATTTCTATTGTTCATCACCTTTCGAAGGGATGCTGCCTTCCTAATTCCATAAACACTGGATGTAGAATAACAACCGAGTAGTGCATGGATGAAAAGATTGTTGGAACATATTTCATCTCCCAAAGATGTACTTATTTCTTTGATGTTCAAGACTTTAACACTGTTTGCACTATCCTTTGGCTGTGGCGTGACGAAGATCTTGTAACCATCATCTATATTAACATAATAACATAGAGGAGAAAAGGTCAGTGTCATCTGCTATCAAAATGGTGTCTCCTGTCTGTGCCAGTTCTTGAACAGTATTCACAATCAATACGCCCGCGTCTCCAGATGCATGGACTACTTTACAAGCTGCTTCCTCCAAACTCTTTCCACGCAAGTTGATGAACAATTGTTTGTTTTCTTGATTAGCTAGGAAAACATCTTTGTTTCATTTGAACACCATTTAAGGGGTCAGTGATACATTGACACCAACAGAGCCGGTAAGTCGCGTCTATAATGGGTGAACCACATTCATACTTATCAAAGACAATGCATGCTTTTCCAATTCTATTTGTGGCATATCTTCCGTATTGAGCACATGTCTCATCAAATATGCGACCTTTTTACCATGAAAGGCATTGAAGTAGTGCCACATCATCTAAGTTATACTGTGGATCTGAAGATTGTTAATCTGATTGTACAGGGTAAGTCAGTTCCCATATTGCGTCGGCAAAATCCAGTTATTCTGCCTCTCGCGGTAGTTCGAAAGATTCACTTAGTGCAGGTATTTAACCACAAAGCTCAAACAAGAAATGTTCATGCTGCTGCCGAATTGAGAGTTCATTGGTAGATATCACACATAGTCTCTGGAATAGGAGTTGTGGATTAGTTCCAACTGCTTCTTCCTTGCTGAGCGAAACTTTCGACCCAAGTGTAATTGGCTGGTCCTTTCTTTTAAAAGTGTACTCGTGGACATTTTCCTCAAACAGTGAATCCATGATTGCTTTTCCTATGGCATTTTCGCTGTCCACATTGACATTTTTGTCTCCATATACTCCACTTGCTGTGAATAGACGGATCCTCCGTAAAAGGGTAATATGTCTAGAGAAACGCAAGGAACTTCCATGTATCCCTCACATCTAGCTCTTTTCTTGCTGAAGTAACCCTCTGGTGCTGGTCACTAGGGCCATAACAAATGCTTGCTAGTTATTGCATTTTAAACTTTATGTCAGTGCATGCTGACAGTGATAGCGTCCACACCAATCGTAGAAGTTCGTCTATTCCTCTGCCATGAGTAAGACCTCCAAACGTCTTCATTCTTCTCATTAGCACCTGCTCAATAACCAGATCCTTCAACAAGCCATCCCAGTAGCGATAACTCCGTCATATGACATGGAATTCTTCAGATAATTTATGGTACGATGCAGGATGGCTTTTCCGCATCCTCTCCATTTGCTGCAAGTACAAGTAGGCCGACTTTGCATATAGGATGTGTCCTGCTGCAGCGAATATTGGCAGCATTCTATTCACAGCGTCAAGATGCACTCCCTAGTTCTCAGTGTGCTCTGGCAGAATCTTCAACATATCAAGTTATTGAATCCAGAATGTTGCTTATCGCTGGTCAACTATCGCATCCTTCACATGGTAGATTTTCTGGGAAATCCTGGTCATGGACTCTGAGGACAGAACATAATTCAATGTCTCAGTCCCATCAATGAGACCTTTCAATATCCCCTAAGATTCCTTCAGATCTTCCTTTTGAGGAAATTACTATTTTGCATCAGTTATGGGTTGAACCTTCTTCAGTGACATGTGAAACTGGTAAATTATAGGGTTTCGCTCACAAAATAGCATTCAGAGCAGCATAAACCTAGAAGGGAGCACAAATGGCTCTTGGAATTGCTTTGCCACTTAACATGTGATTGACTGTGTTTTCAGCATACCCAAGTTCAAAAAGTTCTTGCAATCCAGAACATGTCATCAAATGACCAATTGACCATAGAAAGCTCATCTGTGGATGGAGCCCACCAAGTCGCAAGACAAATAATTTCAGGGAACTGGAACAAGGCTGTTACTCGACTATCATCATTGCTTTGTACCAAAGTGGTTACTCGAATGTTAGAATTGGTGTAATTTTGTTTTTCTTGGCTAAATCACAAATGTAACATAACGTTGTGTACACGCAGGTTTTGTTAGCAGGATCCATGTCGATCATTGGCTAATAAAACTGTGGCTGATTTCCCAGGATATGTTCCGTTGTGCACTGGCTGCATAAGGCATGACCATGCGGGCCTGGAGGGATGTGAAATTAGTGAAACCTCCTAAAGGATGTCAATATTAGCAGTAGCATCAACAACTTTCTAGGGCTGGGTCTCTTTAAATGTCACTGGTGGTTTGTTGGTGTGCTGTAAATCTAGGTACTTGATGTTGATCCTTCCAACCTTTATTATAGTTTCTGAAAAGACCTGGATTTTTAGGAATTTTTTTCTTTAACGGGCGTAAAATATATGATGCCCATACTATGAAATGTGTATACTCCATCGTTACTGCTTAGAGTATGACCCACATTATTAGCTACGATCTGCCCAAATTCAGTTTCAACAGGGGAGAGAGTTTCAGCGCCATGAACAAGTGCAGTACGTCTTTCGAATTTCTGGACTTCCGAGTATGATTAAGAGAAGCCATGCTTATTCAAAGTGTCAATTAAGTACCTCGATTAAAATTGGTCAGGCATTGCCACTGCTAAACCAAACTGCAAAGGTGAAATCAGAACTCTAGGTCTAGCAGCCTGCATTATCGCCTGACCAACTGATGCAAGTTTACAACTATTTTCTGTCTTCAAATATTTTCCTGAGAAAGATCAACAATGTTTTAGGTTCATATTCAAGAATCGTTTCCTGTTCAAGATCATTCTTAGACGGGTAATATTCTAAACTTGTCTGGATACTTTTAATGTAATTCTTGATAAGCTTGGCTGCCCTCTCTATGATTTGTATGGCCTTTACTTCTGAATTGTCTGTTGAACGGCTCTGTGCATAGCATTCATGGAGAATCCATTTTACTGAACTTAATGATGTAATAACATTATGCCTCCCATTAATTTCAGTCCCAATGATGTTGTCTTTGAAATGTTCTAACAATCGAGATTTCATGTATGAGAGATTGTATGGTTCAAAATCGACAATAGGGAGTTGCTCCCCGTCATTTTGCTGCAAATATTTAGCAACTTCCAAAAAATGCCTGCTTTCTCTCCGAATCTTCTGGTCTACAAAGGTTTTTTTTCTTAGAAGAATCAGCAGAAGAGAATGCCTTAGGAAGATTTTTAATGGAATCCAAGTTTTGAAAACATGTTCTGTTATAACGTGCTTTTCTTAAACAACGTCAGCTACATAACCTATTCAACCTTTAACAATGGATGTCCAGCCATAATTTTCTCGGACTTTCTCACAGAGATTTAACAGTCTGTTGCTAAACTCAATAGTTTCTACATGGGAAACATCAGCACCTATTTTCTGTCTATCAGATTTTGCTCCATCACAACAAAAAAAGAAAATGTTCCTTAAAGTTAAACACACACAAAGAGCGGCTTGCACGGTGAACCTGTGTTTCGATCAATTTCTATGTATTTGGGGTTGAGCCAACGATGTCTGCATTTCTTGTGAAGACGTTGACCAATTTGAATTATGATCTTCTTTCAACGTGGTTTAGAAGCTCTGTTAATGGAATCGATACCTTCCTATCTGACTATGAGTGTTTCATCATTACTGAACAGTGCATGGATAATCATCAGTACTTCACTTTGGCCAACCTGAAATTAAAATATGGCCGGATATTAAGCTCCTGCAGTAATACATCAAAAGAGACAAAAATAAGGCATAATAAGTTAGAATTATATTTAACTTTAGGGAAACTGTTGGTTTTATCTAATTTCACATTGCTACATTTGGTATTTTTGAAGATGAATTTACAGAAATTGAGTTAAGAGAGGCGGGGGCTAGAATCGGCGGCAATGTTTAAAGTTGGCCCACCGTTGACTCCTTTCCGCAAGGCTAATTTTGGTAAACTGTTTTTATCTGAAAGAGAGGTTATTCATGCCTAATATGTGAATTGAAAACCATTGTTAGCAATTTGTTTGAGCTTTAGCTAAAAATCAGCTAGATTGACTGGACTACAAGTAATAGCACTTTGCTGGATACTTCACCAGCCGAGATAAATTATTGTCCTGGAATACGTTAATACCAACCGACCACAAAAAAGAAAATACTATAACATAGTTCATGGGACAATTTGGGAGAGGAAAATTTATATTCCTTACTTCTTTACTAACTCAACGTTGGACAGGTAAAGATAACATTAATGGAATATTCGTATCTCATATAGAGATCAAGTGTTAGCCCTGGGAATAGCTCCTTGATTTCTAAGAACTTCGACTGAAGTTAAATGAAATATATATATATATATATATATATATATATATATATATATATATATAAACATCACATGCAGTATTCCTACATTTTCGCCATTGGTGTAAGATGGCCGCCATCAAAATCTAATAATGTCAATATCTCGGAAACTGTTCAACTTAGAAACATAGATTTAGTGTCTATACTTAAGTTTTCATGGTCAATGGAATCATATCAGAAAGAGATTTTTAATTACCTACCAGACATTATTATCGAGTGTATATAGTCTATATGTACAAGGCTTTGTCAGGACAACCTAACATGAGGATACTTCCCTCTACAAGTAGACCCGTACCAAATATTCAATATAAGGTAGTATTCGACGCGCAAATTATAATACACTAGCTTATATGATGAAAGAATGAACCTACTCCTAGTATGTTAACCTCAAGTAATAACACGTCGCTGTATACTCTACCAGACTAAATGAATGATTGTCTAAAAATCCGGTAAAACCGAGAGACCACAATAAAGGTATACTATAACATAGTTAACTGTTTAATTAGAGAGATACACATGGATTTTCTTCGTTTCTTTACTAACTTAAGAGTTAAAAAGTAACTTTAGTTGAACACTCATATATGTATGTAGATCACATAGAGACCAGGTGTTAGCCCCATGTAGGGGTCGCTTAATTTTTTAGACATTACACTGAAGTAAAATTGTATATATATATATATATATATATATATATATACGTACATTTTTACTATACAAGTGAATGTGTCTGGAGGTGCATTTGTTGTCTATTTAGAGATGCAGGGATATTACGTTATATTTTGTTTGCTGCGTAACAGGCAAAATATGAAAAGCTATTAAGACGCAACTTTCTCGACCTGTGTTAGATTAAATATAATAACCCTGCAAGTTAATACGATTTTTAATCAAATATCTTTCATAACGGAAAAGAATAATGAATTTTTAAAACTATTTAATCACGTTGTGTAGTATTTACAACAAAATCTGACTGCCATAACGCTGCCATAAAGATAAGAGTGCCAAGAGTCACTTGTGAAAACCGTATAAGATAGATGGATCAAAAAGTTTCAGAGCCGATTCATAACATTGTTTACGTGGAAACCTTGAAAAGTTAACAATGTTATATTACATTCATTAACTTATCCTTTAGTATACCCAGACATTTGTTATTCTTAAAAGGTTATCAAGATCAGACTACTAAAGTCTACCATGAAAACGTAAACATAGTGCTCTGGTAAAATGTGTCCTGCAATTATTTACTTACAAATGTACTCATTTTGTGGAGTTTTTTCCCCAATTCTGAAATGTGGAAATGCTCGAAATATGGTTAAAAAAAAGTTGACATGCTCATGTCATAACGGAGAAGATATAATCAACATGATGCTATTAGTGTTTATTTTTAGGGCAGGGAGTTAGAATGCAATTTTGTGGGAACACCCCACTAAATGATAAAGTTTACAAAATCGATAATGTGTCCCCGTTACTCGCCGTGTTGCCTAGAATACATATTCTATAATTCACAATAATAGGTTCATAATTTAAGTAGTTTTCCCAACACATACATAGATTTTACTACATACTATAACTCAAAGTGTGATGTACAGCAATTGATCTCCCTATTATATTTTTTAATATCGCTTATTTTGAAAAAGATTTTTCGGGTGGTGCTTGCGATTTAGAAGACACGCCGTTAAATCTTAATGTTTACAAATAAATAATGTGGGCACATTACTCACCGTATTGTTTAGAAGGTATACCATAATTTATGAATATACATTAATTTTTTGGAGTGTTAATGTTATACATATATATTTACAGGCATATCTATGCATATATACACATACATAAATACAGATATGTATATATATATACAGATACAGATAAAGAGATGAAACATAATGTTTTAAAAACCAATTATTCACTCGGAATGATAACATTTCTAAAAATATACGAGTTCAGAAGAAGTTGTTAATTCAAAAGTTTCGCATTCCTTAAAATGTTAAACATATATCTACCGACTAACCTTCTTAATGACATTGATTATTTCTTTCATATATAATCGATTGAGCAGATGTAAGATTTCGAGACCAAATAAAACTAGAGTTAATTTAGATCATAATAAAAGATATTATGACACAAAATTACTTTTGTCTGTTTAGTCAAGTGTTCTATAGTGAACATTAGTGTACGCATTACATTAACAGAAAGATATAGAGATTCAAGATTATCAATGTGTTTAATAACTGTAACTGAATCAATAGACAATACACTCACTTTTCAAAAAGGATTTCAGAATACATTGTGATCTCATAATAAACCAACTATACATTTTGATCTTTCTTTTCTCTCTCTTCATCTTTCTATTATCTGTCTAACTTGTTGCCCTCATCAACTGTCTCTCCGCTTCTGTTCTGAAACCCTTTCTAATTATTTACATCATGCAATTTATCTAAACTCTTATCTTTCGAAACTTATTTTCATCGTCCCTCCTTCCACCAACTAAAATATACATGTACATATAAATGTTGCACAGCGACAAAACGATAGAAACATAATAATTAATATTATAAGGGTTGTAGTTGTGTATATATGTTTTATTTATTATTCAAGGATAATCAATTTTACAAAACATTGCAGTTTTGACGAACCACAAATCATTTTCTAAATTTTCACGGAATCTTTAAGAGGTCAGTCCTATGCAAGCCGCATTTATGCCTAGCGCATTATGCTATGCGAGCGGCAGTGAGAGAGGCTAGAAGAGCTATTGTGTTCAGCTATCATACCAAAGGGACGCAAATGTGACAAGGGCAAACAACCCGATAGGGTTCATTCCCACTTGATTTCCAATGAATGTGCCAGTAACACAGGAATATGTATTTACTTCTGTTAATTTCTGCTTCTCTAGGGATAGAGCCCAGTTAAAGCACACACCTGCCATAATTGATCTTTTATTCAGCTTATTAAGCAAATAATGAGATATATGTCCGAAACATTTCGATATTCAACGGTGGCATGCTAGCACAATGGAAATTAATTACTAAAATGAAGGTGATGTTTAATTCTATGTACATATTCAGCGATAATATACATGTAGTCGTATAGTGTGTTGCTATTCATGAAGGCTGATAGCACTGAAGAAAACAACGGAATGGTTTAAAAGTATGAACAAAAATAAATAATGGAATACAATATTGTGGTATGAATCTTCAATTACTTATTTATTTTTCAATAGATCTTTCACATATAAAGTCAGTAATTATGAAACTTACTGCTAGATATTATTAAAATATCCGAGATAGTGGAACATATCTATTAAGAATGGAGTTTATCAGTCTGTATGTCTATCTGTCTGTCTGTCTGGCTGACTGTCAGTCTGAAGCCAAAACTATACTATTTAAGACTATTGTACTTATGAAATTGTATAGTATATACTATTTCAGACTAATATACTATCCCTAAATGCTCAATTCATGGGCCTAGTGTAGTGTAGTATATGTTATGTTGTCATGATCCCATCCTCCCAGGCAGTTCCTCCTCCTTTTTTGAGAAGTGTGAAAGTAGTATAGTATCTGTTCTGTTTTCCTGATACCATCCTCCCAAGCATTACCTCCTCCTCTTTGAGAGGTGTGGAGTTAGTGTAGTATCTGTTCTGTTTTCATAATACCATCCTCCCAGACATTACCTCCTTCTTTTTGAGAGGTGTGGGGGTAGTGTAGTATCTGTTCTGTTGTTTCACATTATCATTCTTTATTTTTATTACGTTGTTAAGCCAAGGTGTTTTGTTGTAAATTGAAGTTAAGCAACGTATAGTTCGGCCATTAGTAAATGGGTGACCATTTTCGAAAAATAAATTGCTGACTCATTCTTCCGCTCCTTCCAGAAGTGACGTTATTGTGAAAGGATTTTTTCACATCATCATACTTTATTTTCATTACGTTGTTAAGACAAGATGTTTTGTTGTAAATTAAAGTTAAGGAACAACTCTCCCGGTCATTACTAAATGCGTGACCATTTTGGAAGAATTAAATGCTGACTCATCCTTCCGGAAGTGACGTCATTGTGAAAGGATGTTTTCACATTATTATACTTTATTTTCATTACGTTGTTAAGACATGGTGTTTTGTTGTAAATATAAGTTAAGCAACAAATATATTGCCCATAACTAAATGGGTAACCATTTTCGAAGAATAACAAAACTGGCTCTTTAATATTACGTAGGCGCCTTCAATAGCATATTTAAGCATGAGTGCTTTGATATTACCGAGACGCCTCCTCAATTTGTTGTTCTTTTCTTAACTATGTATGGGGGAGGGTAAAAAACAAATTTAGGGGGGTCAATATTTTTTTTCTTTTTAAACAAAAAATATTCTTATTTATGGTGGAAGGGTAAAAAAAAAATTGGAGGGGGGGTCTTTAAAACCGTTAATTATCTACATTATTGGGGAAGTAGAACATCTACAAATGAGAACATCTGAACTGGATTCAATGTAGAGAAACTGTATAAGAACTAGACAACTTTTCTTGTATATGATATTAAGAGGATATATATATATATATATATATATATATATATATATATATATATATATATATATATATATATATAGACATATATATATATATATATATATATATATATATATATATATATATATATATATATATATACATGCAAATTATAGTATTGAATCCATATGCTTAGACTGGGCTAGTATTGAGAAGAGTTAGAGAAGTACATTTTAGATGGGTTTTGTTCGGTTCCCTACGAAGCAACAAGCCAGGTGTCATAAATGATTATGTATGGGGTGTTGTTAAAAAACACGAAAAGAACAAAATAATGACAAATATGTCTAGGAATGTGTATTCGATAATTTAGTTTAGCTGAATATAAAAGTACATCTGAGCAAAGACACTTTAAATCGGACTAATGTAATAGCTGGCGTATTATCTGTTTGAGACAACTAGAAAGTACTCACTGAGTACGAAAAACAATTCTTGTATCTATTCCAAGATAACCATCGGCCGGGAAACTGCAAAACTAAACAGTAGCGACATGACTCTGCGCGACTTTATGTACATGAAAGTCCACAGTAAACACTATGCACTTCGCTCTATGTTTGCATACAAATAAGCGTTAAATGACACCATTTGCATCTTCGAGTATGGCGTCACTATTCGTGGGCATGTCAATAAGAAGAGAGCAAAGAAGCCGATTTGTTTTCGCATGCAGAGGTGACAGGAAATGTGATTCATACATAACATAAATAATATTTGAAGTAAGTTAATATATCTAAATATACATACGTACGTTTCTGAATATACATGTATGTATATATGCACCCCCCACACACGCACCCACACCATCACACAAACACACCCACACACACACCCACACACACATATATATATATATATATATATATATATATATATATATATATATATATGCATATAACTATAAGGATATGCTGGATATTATATATTTATGTTTGCACATGTAGAGAATACTTTCTTCTTGTGTCTATATAAAGGCATTCATAGATGCATATATGTAATTCAGTATCTATCTATCCGTCCATCTATATATTCCTATCTCTCTCAATTTATATATAGATATGTATATGTATATTATTATGCTGCTGTATACAGAAATGTATATGGAAAGATATAAAAATGCATCATCTATCTATCTATATATATATATATATATATATATATATATATATATATATATATCTATATATATATACATATATATATATATATGTGTTTGTGTGTGTGTGTGTGCGAGAGAGAGAGTTAGTTGTAAACCCGAAGTAAAATTTCAGACCCACTGAAATATTATTATATAGAATAATGAAAAAGCATGGCAAGAGACCAGTAGAAACCACAAATAAAAACACGTCATTAGAGCAGAACCAATATATTCTGTCCGAGTTATCTGTCTCTGATAATTTCATGTAAATAACATAAATGTATTTAACAGAAAACGGAGCTTTTGTAAAGTGAGGCTCCAAAATAATCCAGTTAACAAAAAGTAGTGGTAGAATATGCGATTGCAAGTTGTATGTTCGGAAGCGGTAGGTTTGGAGAGAAGGGGGGGAGAAGTGGTAAATGGAAACTAGCCAAGGTGCGTAATAGAGAGGTCCATGCACCAACTAATACAACACATGGAAACATTTTGTGTTTTTTTTATGATTGTATGTCATGTTCGGCCTACCCAATATAATACTAAAAGTTAGACAATATTTGAGTATGGGAAACTCGAATTTCGAAGTTGAACATTTTCGACTTACAATTAATTTTCTATTACGTTTTAAAACACATACTCGGTAAGTTTTTATGATAAACCAATACATGTGGCGCTTTTACTCATGTTTTCAGTGTCACATGTTTACATATGATGTTGAATAACCCTTTATACCATGTCTCTTGTTACCCCCATCCAACCCCCGATTCACATAAGTCATAATGTTTTTTCAAGGTTGTTCAACTTACTCCTCTTCATCATCATCAACTATGACTGGAGTATTTTTCATATTGTTACAGCTGTTATCTTAGCAATCTCCACATGCACTGGCACATTCTATTCCATGCCTTCTGCAGGTAAACCTTAGGGTATTGTATTCTTCCAAACAGTTGCAGTGAATCATCTGAATTTGTTCATCTCGAGCAAGACATTTGTCTGTCATAACTGGAACAAGTTTTCCCCTTCAACTTTCCATCCCCACTCACATGCCTCCATTTCATCACTACATCCCATTCAATCTATATCCTGGTAGTAGGTCCGCAGATAATTAAATCTACAGGCAGAAGCAGTTTGTGGGAGTCGTTCTAGAGTGGTGAACATATTTGCCCGTGCAACTTTCTTGTAGAGCCTATTGAATCTAATCAACGTCAGTGAATCCTCCTGATTTCCATTTAACAGTGCTATCATTGCCTTAGAATTATTGGTGTCCACAACATCATGCGTTTGTTTTGGTAGAGAGAATGTTTTTTTTAACAGTATTTCAGTGTGTTTTCTCTTTTAATGATTCGCAGGAACCCCGACATATGCTGATAGTGTATCCATAGTTGTCTTGTGTGGGAGGCTATTGCCAGTTCATCTTTTTTCTAGGTTAAAGAGTTGTGAATTTTGTTTATGCAATCTGATTCTAACAATGAATCTCTATCACACTTGCCAGTCTCCATCAACATTTCCAATCGTTCCCCTACTTGGTACTGAAAACTAGGTTCATCTTCTATGATTTAAGCAACAATCTGACATGTAAGACACTGATCCACTACCAAGTGGTTACGAAATTCTCATTGCACTGCATTCCCGTTTATCATGTGTACGAGGCATTTTCTACCATATACTGTCTCCATGATCTCCTTATATGCAGTGCAACCCATCAAAGTCACAATGACACGCAACACATTCATGAAGGTATGGAAGGTGGCAATCAACAGTAACACACCCCTAATTGGACTATCATCTGTAACAGCGTTTACGATTTCAGACGCTTTTAAAAATAGCGGTTGATCAAAAGTTATGATAGTGGGCATGCTGTGTTTTACGATAGACTGCATAGGTAATCTAGAATAGACAAGATATAAGTGTTATCTCATGCGGTCATGGCTATTATTAGGTGGAATTGTACTGAAGATTTTCCCGGATATTTTCACTTCTTATGCAGCAGGTGCATCATGCCTAGCCAACTGGGCGTACTCTAGTAGAAGTCAAAAGACATTTCCAAAAAAATGTCCACTTTATGATCACACACCTGAAATTGGTATGAGACTGACATAAATAAATGCTAAGCAACGATTGACATGCTTTGAACAAGCGATAATTTATTATGTCGATCTTCATTATTTCGACAAGTTTCAAGGCGGACATCTTTTTGTAGTGGTATACAATGACTGACTTGCTTCCCTAGCGTAATGGTTGCTATCAGGTACCTGTTCCATGTAATGTTATAATGTTATGATCCACGTTTTCTCCTGCAAATAACAGGAACTGACCAAGAATGTCCATACACCGCCTAACACATCTGGGAAAGTGAACATGCCGCGTTCATTTAAAACCTTTCTACCTCTATATATGATTAAGCAACCCTGTCGCTAAGAATACTAAGACATCACAGATTTAGAGATCAAACTAATAATTTTAGCCAGGATATCCCTATTAGAATTTTACAATAAATTCTGGACCAGGAAAGATACCCCTAATAACTTCGATATCACGATGGGAGCTTCGGACTCTGCTGAGGTTACTGACCTTGTAAGATTGCACTTATTAAGAGAATTGAAATTTTTACTTCAGACATTTACACGGTGGGCTATACAGGGACGATGCACTTTTTTTTCTATGGAGAGATCGAGACAATACAACAAAACCATCAAAAACCTACACATTTTTTTAAAACTTCGGATTACCCATCACTATAGAACCTGAGAAAAGAATATCTAACTTCCTTCGCCTTAACTCCGAATCCTTTAGCCCCTACGACACAAACCAAATCTAACCCTCTTCTACGTACATAAACTATCTAACCACCAAAAATGCATCATTAATTCAATAGTCTCTTCAGTCTATAATCGAATGCTAAAGTTATCGGCTCATAGCTTTCTCTTCGAACAAAGTTTTAACTTCTACAATAACGCACTTGTTAATTCGGGATACACTGATGAAATTAAATACGAAAATAATCCCTTCATCCAGAAGAACACACCTTTAAATGTAATTACACACACAATAGCAATACAGGATGAACAGCGGGAAAATACTAGAAGACCCAAGAAAATCAAAACATATATAAATAGACCCACTGTTTATGTAAAAGTGGTGAATAATTAATAAACCCGATTATTAGGCATATAACTTTTTATTCATGAAAACATTTTTCACTACATATTTGTAGATATGTATCAGACGCTACTACGAATTCGAACATCGAGAAAAATGTCTTGGAACAATTTACCTAATACATACTTTTTACCGAAATGCATAAATAAATATATATATATATATATATATATATATATATATGTATATTTATATATATATATATGTATGTATATATATATATATGTATATATATATATATGTATATATACATATATATTCATGTATATATACATATCTATATATATATATATATATATATATATATATATATATGTTATTTTATATATATATGTATATTCGTATATATAGATAGATATATATGAATATATATATATATATATATACATATATCTATCTCTATATGTATATTCATTTATATATATATATATTCATGTATATATATATTCGTGTATATATATATCCATATATATATATGCATATACATATATATACATATATATATATATATATATATATATATATGTATGTATGAAAGACAGAAAAAACCCATTAGACACAGAAAGAATTAAAAATACGTGTTTAATCGTTTTAATTTCTGTATTTCATGCATTCTGTCTCCATGACTTCCCATTTGATATTGCGTATTTTATCTCCCTCTCTCTTTTTCTCTCTTCCTCTCTGTGGGTTTCTCTAATATATATATATATATATATATATATATATATATATATATATATATATATATATATATATATATAATTTCATAATTTACGAGACAGAGGGGTGACAGGTAAGTTAATGGATACTTTCAAACCAATTAATGCAATTTCTGACTATGCTGCCCATTTGTTTAAATATCTTTTCATTGATCTGGACTTTTAATGTCAAGGAAAATTTCTAAATATTCTATTTGAAACTATTTTATGAATAGAATACTATATTCGTTGCATAACCTAAAGAACAGAAGTAGTGTAGAATAGGCAAAGCTCTAATTAAATGAATTCAGATTTCATGTCAATAAAAAATTATTATAAGTATCGAGTGAAATGTGTAATTTGATGTGTGTATTAAAATTGAGTTAAATGTGAACATGTCTAAAAATGAAAAAATATATATAACTGTTATCTTGAGAACATTGTAAAAATAAGAAATAGCAATTAAATCATAACAAAGATCGTACACACATTTGCAGATCTAATTAGTATTCCAAAGAAGACGTTTACTAGTATTAGAATATCACCGCTGTTATTAGTAATACGGAAGCTCTCTATTGACAGTAGTGGTATAGTTTCTGTAGACTACATTTCTTGAAGATGGCCTCTAACAATTTCGGGCCTTTAGCTTAAATTAGTGAACATTGAATGTTGTTATATAACATAACAAATAGTCACACTGAAGGGCCGTGAAAAACAGAACAACTATTGTAGATTGATACTCATCTGAGGACGTGTATGGCAAATGAATATAGCTTTATTTTTTCTAAATGTATGTTGAGCATTCATAGGTCCCCCTAAATGTTGAAGTAAAAAAATAGTTAATAATGTGGCATAGCAATTAACCTTCTTACCTAAAATACTATTTAATAATTATTAATAATAATTTCAATAGTGTTAATGTTTACAAAGCAAATACGTATTATTGACGTTCACGCACCGGTACTCATCATTAAAAAAAAAGGTATAATATAATATAACTGAACATTTAATAAAGAGCAATTTTTTCTCTATCAATTTTTTGTATCTAAATTATTTTACTGTAAAATTGTTATACTTACAAAAAATATGCACATGTTACCCACCGGGTTGCAAAGTAATATGTGTTCCAAAATCATAATGAGTTTCTAAATATATTTATATATATATATATATATATATATATATATATATATATATATATATATATATAAACATATATATATACATATATATACGTATATATATATATATATATATACATATATATACGTATATATATATATATATATATATATATATATATATATATATATATATATATGCACGCAGGAAATATTAAAAAAAATTGTCCATGTTACTCATCATGTTGTTTAGAATGTATATTCAAAATTCAAGTTAATCCTATATATATATACATATATATATATATATATATATATATATATATATATATATATATATATATATATATATATATATATATATGCATGTGTGTGTGCTTAAACGGTTGCACACCAAATGCTACGCAATTACGCACAACGTAGAATATATGAATAGAAAGAACTGCACATTAGTTAAATGAAACAAATCATCCACTAAACAAACAGAATAAAAATGAAAGTTCGTTAGTTAATGGAATGAGCAAATAAGTTATTGTTTTTCGAATTTGTACACATATCAACGATTGAGTATATTAAGCATTTGTTAAAAATTTTAAATAATCAAGTCGCATTAAATAAAAATGGCAATGCGAAAAATAACTTCATATATATATATATATATATATATATATATATATATATATATAGTAAACATTATTTTATTAATACAACCAGTCTTTACTACATATATGCAAACTTCTCTTAGTTGTGATTGCGTTCAAAATTCAGCTGAAACATACGTCTGCATAAGTAGCCAATAATGTTTGTATTAATGACATAGTGTATACTATAATACGGCCTTACTTGTTACCGAAAACTATTGTATAAACACTGAGGTTTCATTTGATTAACATTTAGGAAACAACAACAAAACCTACCTTATGATACCTCAGGTTTCAAATTGAGAGAGCGAACACACATATATATATATATATATATATATATATATATATATATATATATATAGTAAGCAATCAAAATATATATGGCAATCAAGCTACACAGAGGCTCCCGTGTTTCATCCCAAATCCTAAAATAGAAATACAAGAAACCACGTGTTAAAATAAATTCGCCTACTGTATTGACAAAACAAAGGAAACAGGATATAGGAAAAGCCATTGTTAACAAACAATAGAGTAGACATAGGAGCGTCACCAACAAAGCCTTTGTTCGCGGGGAGCTTTGTTCGCGGGAAGCCCAACGATTGGCTGAGGGAACAACAAAGAATCTGATTGGTTAACTAGCAAGCCATGTATACAAAAACACCTGACAAAAATAACTCCATGCATTTAGCCTGACGATTCCCCCCGGGGATGAAACACGGGAGCCTCTGTGTAGCTTGATTGCCATATATATTTTCATTGCTTACTACCTACCTCTACTTACGTATCGAGCACTGTTGAAGTAAATACTGAAAACTGGTACATAAAAAATTATATCATCTTTATAATATTTTATGTGGATACATGAAGTACTAATATATAATATATATATATATATATATATATATATATATATATATATATATATATATATATATATATATATATATTGTTGTTTCCTAGAAGTATATCCAATGATCATACAATAGTTTTCAATAAAAACCAGAATGGTATTATAGTATAAATTATGTTATTAATACACACATTATAGGCTACATACGTACATGCATATTTAATCTGGATTTTGAACAAAGTAGCAGCTTATATATGGTAGTTTGGTAGTTTTGTTTTACGGCATATCAACCCTTTTTGGGTTATTTAATGCCGAATCTGGTCATTATAGTAAAAGTTTTTATGCTTCAAGTTCTTTATATCTTCAAATGTTTAATCATCGTTTTTGGTTTGGTAGTTTTGTTTTACGGCATATCAACCCTTTTTGGGTTATTTAATGCCGAATCTGGTCATTATAGTAAAAGATTTATGCTTTAAGTTCTAAAAATAAAATAAAAAAGGGGAGGGAGAAAGGGAGAGGGGCTGTTGTTTTTGTTTTTGTTTTTGGTTTTGTAGAACATAATTAAGTTTTACAAGAAAAAAAAAAAAAAAAAAAAAAAAACGTCAATGTAGGTGAATTTCGTCTCAGGGAGCCACAGGGCAGCCTGATCTGGTATCACCAGGCTTAAATATGTATGGCAATATATATATATATATATATATATATATATATATATATATATATATACATTATTTTTATTTACATAGGAATGTACAAAATCTGCGAAACTGGCATGTCAATTTTGTCGATAAACAACTATTATAAACTGAGATCTACTCAGGAAGAGTTAGAATCCGATTTCAACCTGAGCTCATATTTGGAAAGTATGGTTAAGATCGGATTTTACTCTTCCTGATGAGATCTCAGTTTATAATAGCTGTTTCTTGATGACATCGCCATATCAGTGTCGCAGATCTTGTACATTGCTGTGTAAATAAAAATAATCATATATAAACGCTCTATTCAATATTGAGCACCTTTTAAAAAGCCGGTGGAAATTCTTTGGATTACTACCCTGTTGATTTTTTTATCTGGATTATTATTATTATTATATATATATATATATATATATATATATATATATATATATATATATATATGAATGTGTGTATATGCGTTTACGTTCAAGCTAAGACACATTTTTCAATTATTTAAAAAGTCAGCCTTTGTCTTCAATAGTCACATTTCTGCATACACACATCGCTTCCTCTTTTTTCTTTTCTACATGAAGGTGTCGAACTCACAAAGAATGACCGTATTTTCCATTCATTCCGGCGCATACGGTGACACGTTTCTTTCCCGCGATGTTAAACCTTTAACGTATGCGCACACCACACGTAGCCAGGAAGGCGGGGACGATCATTTGCTCTTGTGTATTTTCCGTCTATTTTCATTCGAGCAAGTCTGTCTGTTCGTCGTTTCGAAAAGAGGGGGATTTTCATTATGAGTCACACCGTCTTTTGCATTTTATTGCTGCTATCTGTGTGGACACGAGCGGCCATTAATGGGCTAGGGGTGGGCCGACCTTTTTCCTGGGTGTGAAGAATATGGCGCCGTGTAGACCCCTTCAAACTCATTCTGTTAGCGGACAGTGGACAGACAATACCCGTGTGTGAATAGGGGGGGGGGCAAAAGAAGAAAATTCATGTCGAAAAAATAGACATCCTATTGATATACTTCGAAATTTTAAGACAACGTTTACGCAATATTATTGTTTACAATATGTATAATTATTACAAATAAATTTATGAACTCAGATCTGCTACCTATAAAGGAGCATATGAATAGTAATCAATATTGTGTTGTTTCTTTTTTGCTATCTGGTTTGCTTGCAAATTGTTATCGTTGCACAGTGAATGACGTGACAATAATACCAAATATGTTATCAAAAACACATAGTAACGCCCCTATTAGCATGAACGATATATATATATATATATATATATATATATATATATATATATATATATATATATATAGTCTAAAGAAGCTTTGAGTCATTAAAAAAAATAAAAAATAAAATATGAAATTATGTAAAATGCAGTTTAAATTCCCAGACAAACTAACTAAATCCAAGATACTACAGACTTAACATTCGTTGGAAAATTAATAAATGAAAAAATATAAGTAAAAAAAAAAAGGGGGGGTTAATTATCTAAGAGTGAAAGAAAAACAGGAGACCTTCAGCGTCTAATATTAACACGGGTATCATCATCACGGGGATATATATATATTTAAGGGGCATATCAGGGGTTCTGGGTAAGGGTAGTAATTTTCAAGTTCGGCAAGCTGCATCCTACCTGATAGGTGGATGACATCACTGGTTTTCACTTATCTTTTTAATCTCTCATATATTGGCTCCAAGCGATATGCCCCGCAAACCGCTTCATGTTAGGGTGTCGTGTGTTTATACGGCACCACTGGATGTAGGCACCTCTTAGACGCAGATAACTCACCATGGCAGAAGACTTTCAAGAAGAACTTAATGACAACGTGAAACCTAGCCATTGAATTATGACCCCACTTATTCTTCGGTATCTTTGGAAGGAGTAATTACTATTGTTGTAAACCCAGAAACTAACTCCGGAGTATACCACCTACGATAGTTGGATATCACACTTACTCTTTTCCGACCGTCCTGCAAGAAAGCGGTTCGCTAATACATTGCTCAGCATTCATTCGAACATACATCAGCAAAGTCAATAAAGGAAACCTTATATCTGGGCAGCTCATGACCTCCATACAAATTACCTAGGCTTACGCCGAGGAGACCCCACTTCAGTGTCGCTGTTTTACGCGTTCAAAATAACACCGGAGCCATCGCAGTATCCCTGGCCAGCTACTGTCCGCCCCAATCTACTAGACAGAAAGGTCCTGACCCGCAACAGTCTCCCTCTTCAATGGGTGGTTGGAGCTTGAGAAAATACAAAAAGCACGCTGAAATCACTGCACCAAACAATCATAGAAAAACAAAACAACAAATGTTGGGATTAGCAAACTTGAATGTCAGGCAAATGTGCCCTTGCCTTTTATGCTGATTTGCAACAGGTCAATAACTCTAGAAAAACACTGCTATCATCGAGCGGGAGCTCACAAGGCTCAAGATCGACGTGGATGCACTGCAAGAAACGACACCCACATCAAGAAAACAAAAGTAAACGTTTGCTGGCATGGCATGGAACATGACGAAATAATATTGCATGCCGTTGAATTCGCAGTTATGAAGTCTCTACTCAACACTGTAGAACCAGTGGCATAGGTAGGACGTTCCTTATCCGCTTATCAACCGCCTGAGACCCAGCAAACATCATTAGCATTTACGCTCACACGCTATGCTCGTCAGCGAGACTACATACACATTCTATGAGGATCTTGACACTACAATCAAATACATCCCTGTGACGGGTCAATTGAATCTGCTCAATTAATTCAATGAATGAGTGGGTTCCGAACATAACTCTTGGCCAAAGAGCATTGTACATTTTGGTGCCTAGCAGGCTGAACGAAAACAGACACAGGCTCATTGAGTTGTGCCCTACCAAAACCTCTGCATAAGCCCCCCATTATTTGCCACAACACCACATCAGGGAGTATCCTGGCGACGCCTAATATCCTATCACTAGCACAAGCTATACCTTGTCATCACACGTATACTCGCAATGAACTGCGTTCTCGCAATACGTAGCTACTACAGTGATTACTGTGATACTGACCACTCCATGGTTGGAAGGAAAGCCCGTCTCCAGTCCCAGTAGATCCATCAAATAAAGACAAACATTCCTATTCGCATTAACATCAGAAGAAGAAAAATATCAGACCTACGCGAGTGCTTGACGATGGAGGGATCCCAAACGATATTTTTTCTTGCGAGCTCGCAACTGGCTCAAGACCAGCAGGAAAACCTGTCCTACCGTGCAAGAGCGAAACATGACGGCAGGTGGCATTGACTAAACAGGCTGTGAGTCAATCGCTCAAGACCGCAACCGCTGGAGAAGAGCTGTAAAGGCATGCTGTAAGAGGAGTGAAGAAAGGTGAGAACAGCAGTGGGGGAAGAAGAGAGAGCACATACGGCAGAGGGCTGCGACAAAGCTCTCGCAACCAGACACCACCTACCTCTATGCCAACTGCGACAAAGCCTGTCGATTAACGATCGGCTTGCATAATCACACCAGACGTTCTAAATCGGCAACCGACAAATTTGAGAACTCCATTGTCTCTTGACACACACACACACACACACACACATATATATATATATATATATATATATATATATATATATATATATATATGCATCCAGAGCAAGCAGTTTCGTCGGTACAGCTGTCATCTATTGGGCAAGAGGTAGAAAGCGTATTAACCCCGAGATTCCAACCCCGGACGCGAAATTACTTTCAACCCCAACTATTCGTGTCGGGTGCATTACCATATATTCTTATTAATCATAATGAAGTTATTACTTGGGTTATGGAAACATACTTAGACGAACAGACCAGTACAAAATAAATACAACTGAAATATACATGCACTCACGTATATTAGTAAATACTTTATATATTCCAGAAAATATCGAAATTGATCGACACGTATTTATAGGATAGTCAAACACGTAAAATAACCCAAGAGAATTAGATGTTGGGAGGAACACGTTTATAAGAGTCTGGATAATTGATAATTTGGTAGGGATATTTTAGCAGCCTCCTCACAGATTAGAATATATATATATATATATATATATATATATATATATATATATATATATATATATATATATATATGGGGGTAGCATAATATGCCAAGATTCTTCCGCTACCTTCATACGTATATGTCCAAGTGTCCGATGTCTCTGTTTTTTCTTGTATCTTCTGTTCTCTTCTTCTTTCTGTATTGTCGTCACCTGTACCACATTGTAACTTAAGAATAGATCATCACATCCTTATAAATCTTCTTGATCATCAATTCTTATTGTACCTTCTAAACGAACATTTTATTAAGGTCAGATGTCTCGGCGGTTATGGAAAGAGATATAAAGAGATGAAGAAGAATGAGAGAGAAAATAAAAACTTACGGTAAGAGAAGCGAGGGAAATAAAGAAGTTGATAAAGAAAAATGAAACTATTTCTAATTCTCGTCTACCCAGAAATAAAGACCAAACTAATACTTTCTTCTTTGGTTAGAGAAAAAGGGAGATATAGCTAGATAGCTAGATAGTATGATAGAAAGAGATAGAGAGATAGAGAGAAAGAGGGAGAGAGAGACAGATTGGAGTTGGAAGATTATGTGTGTGTTCATTTAATAAACGCATTGAATAGAGTGGCTTTGGAAATATGCGTGCATAACGATTAAGTATTTCTGAAACAACATTTTCCATGATACTTGGATAAGTATATTTTATTTTAATCAAAGGGGATATAATAAAATAGTAGGATCTACGTTCTCGCCTGATATGAACACCTCTTTCGATTCTGAGGGATGAGGCTCATAATCAAGTATTTTCTAAAACTATAATAGACAGCGTACCTAGATAATTGCGTTTCATTTAGATACAAAGTATATAAAAAGTATAATAGGGTCTTGAATACCATTGCCCGGCATCACCAAATGCTTGCTTGTCTAACACCCAGCTGTATAAGGTTCACACTCCGCTAAAAGGGGTATGGTAAACATCCAGCAGTAGTTAACAGAAGTGACTGTCGACCTGTGGTCGTTTTTACGTCTGTGGCAAATAAGGACGTGTTATGCTTGGAACTGCTTATATATTAAGTGGTGATAATCACGTTGCTTCTGCGCATGTGAAACGCCAATTCCGTTGTCTGTTGTATGACAAACATTTCCCAACTTCATTTGAACGGCTAAGTGTTGATGCTCTTTTGGTGGCGGTTGTGTTTAGGGAATAGTAATTCTACACCGTCCTTACAATGATCTGGTCTAAGAATTATCTTGTCTGCATGACGCCGTTCTCGTTGTTCTATATTATTTATATCTGCAAGATGAGAGGATTTCACCCGACACTTTCAGCGACATCGCGTAATGTTTCACCAAGTACACAGAATGAAATAGCGATCACAACGTTTCTCTCTATGGCTTTGCAAATCAGCGTGTGACGCAACCTGGTTTATCACAAACGACCAGAGGACGACGGATCTTGATGTTGATTGTTAGTGGGTTTTACCAGATCTCTATTAGCCGGGAAGCTTGTACACTATCAGGATGCAACCGCCCCTACCACAACGAAGAAATGTTAGACTTTAGGGCGGCCTTGGAGTACTTGGTGTTGGTTCAACTTCCAATATTGTATATCTGACGAATAGCTACGGCATGCAGGTGCACTTTATGCAGGCCAAACAATCTTGAGGAAATGAGGTCGTTGGTTCTGTATAAATGACCGATTCGCTCAACAATAAAACCAACCACATCAATGGTAACAACAGTAGTAGCTGACTCGAAGCATTTGTATTATTGTATTTAACGGGACAACTGGTTCTGTTTTCAAGTTGATGTAATTGTAAAATGTGTAGGTGTTTAATTATTCAAGGTGTTTTCTTTTAATAATATCATTGTTTTACCTTACTTTTTTTGGCATTACTAAATAAGTATTAATGTTTTAATATTCTTGATAAAAAAGCACATGCTGATTATTACATTCATATATACAAATAAGCCATTGTAACCCATGCTGTCATTTCTGACGGTACGCATACACTGCTAATAAAATAAAAATGATGAAAAGTATAACTCGTCAAATATAATTGCCGAATTTACACTATTACATTGTTGCTTGTTCTTCTTATTTCTTTTATCCGAGTAAAGTGCCGATTTTATTAAAGGTGCCGACACAGCGAATAATCTGTGATTCTTAACGGGTCTAAAGCCGTGTTGCCAAGTAGTGTGCAATCTTTAGAAATCTACGGTGGATGAAGAGAGGCCGGTTTTTTCATAGGGTAAAATCCTTCGCTAAAATTCAAGTACTGACCACTTTTTTTTTTGTAGGAAATATCTGTCCGTCGGTCTGTCGATTACTCCGTGGTTAGATCGGTGACATTGGTGTTTAAAATAGAATTTACTTCAACAAATACAAATATTTAATAGATGCTATTTAAGGTGTGTCAACATATCTATATGAACATCTCTTCGAGTCGGTTCGTTAGTCACGCGTGATGTGTTTCCGTGTATACGCTCCTGAACGAGTTCTTGCTAATATAGTTCAGCACAAAGTAATATTTCGTGTCAGTTGCTCCTATTAGTGCCGTTGGTGATGTTGTTATTGTTAGGTTGATCAGTACTTCGTAGTGTAGATACGTCCACTTTTTCTTATAACAGGCTATTCCGGTCGAGCGGTGTGTCACGCTTAAACCTCAAATAGCATTTCTAGGTCTTTCAGGATAAAGTCAAGTGTAGTTTCTGATATTGCATATTGTAAGAATGTCAGGCTTTGATTGAACTATAATATTATTCGCTAAACGAGCAGATTCAATGACCGCATCTTCAAAATATAGATTTTGGAGAGAGAGGTTTTAACCTCGAAATATTTGAAACAGTTGAACACTATATTATACACGAATAATTGAGGATTAAAACACTTCAAGTAACTTATAGAGGATACTTATTATCTTATACATTTTCTATTGATGTATCTGCTCATCTCAGCCATTATTGCTATTGATGTTTCTTATCACTCCAGTCATTCTATTAATCCATCCAGTGTTCATAACTCGACATTGCGTTATCACAACATTCTAAATCTCAAACCTATGTAAATATGTTCGTTGTTTTATTTATGTTCAGTGGTTGATAGTAGTGTTTTAAGAGTCGCTATAGTCACTCAATCTATCACGCGTATATTTGAAATAATATTTCCGTAATCTGTTACGTTTTAGGTAGATATAACATTGTTCTTTATATGTTTACGCTCTGTTCATAATAGTAAGCACGTTTAACTAGCAGACTGTTGTTTTAAATGATAGTTGCAGTTGTATGTCACACTTAAGTTTGAATTACAATGTGCGCATTTCTGTCACGTTTAAGTTTGGAATATAATTTTTACTGTTCCATCTCTATCTAGTTTTTAATAGTAGTTCCTTTCCTCTTTTATAGTGATGTTTTAAATTACGTTTTCAAGACTTTAACCATGTTTAAAATACCATTTACTTTAGTATTTTCCGCTTAAATTTTTGATAAAATTTCGTCCTGTTTCTCAAATTAAAGCATACATCCAGGATTTTTTCAAAAGTCTGTACCGTTTAAATTTGTCATAGCATTATATTCGATAAATGCATACATTGAATGGACATTTTTCATCATTTGGCATATTCTGCCAATTTTCTCATCTTGGATGTTATTCTCACAACGTTTCAGCTGATGTAACGTCCAATACTCATTAGGTACCTTTTGTCGAATTTTGGTATCTTTATGTATAACTGAGTAATTTGTAGGGAATTTTGAATGAAACATTTGATCTAATCCATGTGTTAGATTGGTTTCGTTGCTTCTGCCATGACTGGGTAGAAATCTGAAGTAATTTTCATCACAATTTTAGTCTCGCATGTACTAAAAATGTGATCTTCAACCTCTAGAAAACTGTCACTTCTTATTATCGATCTTAATCTAAAATACTACGAAACAGTGAATTGGAATTATTTATTTTGGACGCATCCAAGATTCGCTAAAACATGTACTGTTCGTCAGTCAGTGTTATGTAATTTAGATTGAAAAAGCATTTTCGTACAATCAATATGAAAGTGATTATTTGTTGGTCCGTCACAAGTGAATTGTTAATAGTATTCCCATCGCTAAACACACAGTTCTAATTGACGCATGTTAACAAAATCCACTTCTGGTTTGTGTTCGTTCGTTTAATGGCGTCCTTCCGTCGCGTAATATGTAACGTTTAAGTTTGAAATACAATTTCCGTTTGCGTATAATGCCTATGTTTTAAATATAATGTCCGTTGGTTCATCACGTTTCAGTTCAAAATGGCGCTTTCCTTATTCTGCCCGGCTAATGGTTTAATTAAATTATAATTGGTCCGTCACACTTTACTTACCAATATCATTGTCTTTGATATGTCACGATCTAGTTGGTACAGCATGTATTTTGTTTCATAAGGTTTGAGTTTAAAGTTGCATTTTCGGTTGTTCTGTAACGTTTACTTGTTTAGTATGTTTTTTAATATGTTGGACCTACTTTTGAAATATCAGTTACGTTCGCTTATCATGTGTATTATAACATAACTGTTTGGTTGTATTGTCGTGCTTCAGTTTGAAATAACCTCAGCATAGTTGGTGTGTCACGTTAACTTTTTAAATAGCATTTGTATTGATCTGCCATTTTGCAATTTGATATTATATTATATCATAGTATGTTATATTATTAACCATTACGTATGAATTATCGTTTGGCTGTTACCCTTCTCTTTCAAATACCATTTTAGTGTGTACGTCACTCTTTAGTTTGAATAGCATTTATTTCGGTGGCTTACACCTAAGGTTATGAAAGCATCTTAGTTTTCTATTCGTTTACATTTAAATAGCATCTTTTTTGTCTTCTAACGCATAAGTGTACAATATAATTTTCGTTTTTATTGGTTAGGCCTTTTTTACAAAAAATAGTTAACGTAAGAAAAGAGTAATGTTATCGGCGCAAAATCTAGTCAAAGATATAAGCTGATTTGAACGATTTCCGTCATAGCGATCTTGCCTCTATCAACCACCTCAACAAAAGACAAACTAACCTATTTTGATCATTTATCAATTTCCGCCACTTTAGTCCTATATTGTATCATGCTATAAGGAGTTGAAAAGGATTTATTTCTTTTGTGAAAATGTATATTGAGGTGAGGCAGTTTCTAAAGTTTAAAGAGAAAACTGATTAATGGTTTGGGTATTTGCGTAAAAAGAAAGTCATTTTTATCAATTCTAACATAATTTATATAAATATATTCAATTTCTACTTTGAAATATTTTTTTATTAGAAAAAAGTGGATTTATTTCATTTCTGCATTTATGACTCATATAAATAAAGTTTTATTTTATTTCATTAGATGCTTTCGTATCTATCCTTCAAAATGATGTAAAAATTCAGATGAAATCATTTCTCATAGAGTAAGAAAAGTAGAGGGAAAATAGAAGTAGAATCGAATTCGCTGTGTTGATATCTCGTTCTAATAATCCTTTTCTGTTATTGTTAGCTCCTTATATTAAGTACCTTCATTATTTGTCTGGAGAGATTTCAATACGAGAAAAAAGAAGAAGAAAACAAGAACACGCTGAAGATCAATAGTAAAAAGCTGAATACAAAGGAAAACACACCACGGAAGACGTAGAAAAAAAGAAGAGAAAACAACGAAGAAAACGTTACACAAAACTATTAAAATGTTGATGAATACAGAGAAGACGACGAAGAAAAGCAAAAAGAGGACGAAAGAGAAGATGGAGAAGAAAAAATAATTTTTAAAAAGCCAAATAAGTAAAAGAAAATACGACGTAGACGAAAATGTAAAAGAAAATACGAAAAAGAAGAAAAATAAAAAGAAGAAAGAAGTAGAAAAGAAGAAAATACGAAGAAGAAAGTAATGCTAAAAATAATACGTTGACGAATAGAATAGAAAAAAGGAGATGAAGTAGACGAAGACTGAAAACGAAGTAGAAAACAACAAAGATGTACAAAAAAATGAAAAGAAAGAAGATACAAATGGCAAGAATAAAACACAAAAACGCCAAAAATTAAGAAGAAAAAGGGGGAAAAGAAAAAGAAGAAGAAGAAAAAGACGAAGAAGAAAAAGAATTATTTATAATAATAATAAAAACGATAAAAAAGTAGAATTAGAAAAGGTATAATAATAAGAATAACATAAAGGGAAAGAACAGGACGAATCAAATAAGTAAAGAAAAATAAGAACAAGATTAAGATGAAAAATAGGAAGACGAAAATAACGAAAGATAAAAGTAAATATACAATGTTTATAGTCTAATAACACATGAAAGGCAAACATGAAAAAAGTTTGTTTGAATTTGACCGGGAAAAATATTTTATTAGAATCAGATTTTGACAAGAATAACCGAGAAAGTCAAGAGTACTCTTAGGAACTAAATAAAATTAAAACGGTATTAAATTGATACAATAAATTAATACTGAAATACTATCACTCGTAAGATATTATGTACCCTTCATAGGCTTGACAAAAAATAACTCATGTACATTGAACAGAAAACAAGGATATTAATTACCATGCACACTGCACAACACCGAATTTTGATATTGACTGGCTGTACGTAAGGAGGAGAGAAAGTGGAAGAGGATTAGTAATTATTGAATCTGTGTGGATGACGCAAAAGTAACTGAAAACATACTTTACACGAAACACACACAGGTTGTTAGTTGCTGCAAGTAACACCTCTAAAAACAATAGGGAAAAGGTTGAACTGGAAACAAAACAGTAGGTACTGAACACTTGGGAGAAAGACGGCTATGTGGGCATATTATGAGACTTCCCACAGATAACGCAAATAAACATATTTATATTGCTAGATAAAGGACACTTGATCAGAGAAACGAAATTGCTACTAGCAGCAGTGCAGAACTTCTCAACCAGAAGAAAGTATATCAAAGCTGAAATAGAGAATACTAAGAAAAATACTAAATGTAGAATATGTGGACAAAGTAACGAAGAGTTAAGTTGAGTAATAAGTGAATACAGTAATCTAAACTTGAATAAAATACAAAAAAAGACGCGACTACGTAGGAAACGCAACTCACTAGTAACTATGCAAATGCATTCACCTCTGAACATGCAAAAAAATTACACACACAGACACGAGACAGCATTGGACATACAAATCACAAAACCGGTGCTTACTTAGATTAGCACCTACACATAAAGTGGCTAGCGTCGGCACTTTCTGGATGTTTACGTAAACCGCCGGGCAGTGCCGTATGTAACGTCGGTTGACTCACCTGCGTCCAAACACTTACAAACTAGGCTGGATTTACAAGAGGGGAAAACAGCAAAAAATTAAAGCCAAAAAAAATCAAATAAACTTTGTCAAATTGTATGAAATAAATGTTTATTTTTTAACGAAGAAATAACAGTGATTCAAGTAAGAAGTGTTTAAATTAAAAGGGGAATCAAGTAAGTGTTTTGTTTTTTTACTGAAAATTATTTTGGTTTTGTAATCAGGTAAAATTGGCGTCGTTAATGTTTAGGGTTTGAGGTAGTTTTACTGATAATTATTGTTGGTTTAGTTATAGTTAAGGTTTAAGATAAGCTGTTAGGGTACACGGTTAGCCGTAAATATTACATTTTTGTTGGCTTGAACATTTTTTTATAACTACACTTTCACTAAACGAGTTATGAAAAATATTTTTCTTTCGCTTGAAACAGTTTTTAACAACTTTGCGTTTACGATCTTACATCTATCTCAACATTATTTGCATTTACATCCATTGCGATCAGTTTTTCTTACTGAGAAAAGTTAATTACTCCTTCGGGCGACACAACAGCCAGTGATATATCGTGAAAATTAAAGGCAGTACTTTCGCGTTTCAATCAGTAGGCATGTTAACATGTCGTCTGCATATTCGTTTCAGTCATTTGAAATCTTCTGCTCATTTTCTCACAGTTTCATTGGCTAATCGCTTCAGTACTTTCCGGCGGGATACCTAAACATCCGGAAAGTACCGACGCCGAGTCATTTTTAGTGTTGGTCCTAATCTGATAAAGTACCACTAAACCTTCTGTAACATGGGGGTATGAACAGCTAAACTCACTTATCTTTGAGGACCGGACGTGATAATATTAAATCAGAAGGGAACTACTTGCCAAATCATAGATGATTTCGCCTGCCAGCTTTTTGTGGGTTGAAGAGAGAAAAAAATGAAGTAAATACTGACAGATACAAGACAAGAATATGGTGCATTAAGAAAAACACTACACTAACAAGAAGTATATGGCCACTATGACCAGTGGTGAAAAAAAACATGGAAAAATTACTATAAAGCATTGAAATAAAATAGAAGAGTGAGACTATAACACGTACGGTAATGATGAAAACAGCGGAAATCTTAAAGACAAATCCTCGATTCTGGAAACCAACCCAAATAACAAAACGAACGCTTGCAAGCCACACAAGTAAGTTGGAATAGAGATATAACGAAATGTATAGAAAGTGCATAACAAAAACTCTAGCGAAGTAAAACTGCCAGTAATCGCATAAAGTTGCATAGTGCTCAACAAAACATACACCACGGGTGGTGGTCCTAGTCTCGGCTAGTACCGCACTAAATGATCGTTAAGAAAAGAAAGAGCAACGAGTGAGGCTACTAATCAGACGTTCAGTAGCATAGTGCGGAACGTACTGAAACCCTGGGTAGCCTTATTGCTACTAAGATTTCAAGAAAAGACGTCGGTGTCGACAACCAAAAATGATTCGCAAAAATTATTGAATAAAGCGGAAAAAGTTGAACATCTGGAAACTTATCGTCACTCAGGTTCTCGACAACATCACGGTTTATTTTTTAGTGAGCATACACATATATTCAGTTTGGTTAGAACTTCTATTGGGTACGTAATGAAATAATACTAAAAAGGTAAATGCCCCACGAAAAAGATCATTATAATATCAGTAATACTTGGAGCACTAGGAACAGTTTCGATAAAATGATTAGAAAACTAGGAGAAGTATAAATCACAGTGGCTAGTGGTATCATTTACAGCACAACACAAGTGAATACAGTCGAAATATTTAGAAAAATCCTCGAGTAAGGAAAGCAACTAACTTAACTAGATAAGGCCGTCAAATCACAGATAAACGAAACAAGATTAGCATGGCTTAAACATAAGAAACATACAAAAAACAATCCAGGGAAATGAAACTACAAAGGAGGTTAAAAAATATAGATACTATTCACAGTTAAAAAACAACGCGGTGAGACCAGCATATTTTGATACCACTAAGAAAGATCACAAATGGTCAGCGAAAATCGAGAGAGAATGGGGTAGAGAGCACCATCCATACTTCTACTGAAAGCCACAGATTCTAGGTAAAATAAACGACAAACTAATGGTGAACGACTGCTGCGAGAACACACCGTGGTTTTCAGTCGTTACCAAAAGAAGCATAGAGGGCCTGAAATCTGAGAAGGCTCGTTGTCACTACAGGGAACATTAGCCATTGTTTTCATTACGCGATCACTGGTGGAAACTCGTATGAGAATTGCTAGAAAAAAATAATAATAATAATAATAATAATAATAATAATAATAATAATAATAATAATAATAATAATAATAATAATAATAATAAAAGAGTAGAAAGTGGACCGTTGATTTTACATTCCGCGGCCTTGTAACGATCGCTTCTATTAGTTTGTCCTTTAGTCCTCACATTCCATGAGCGATGTTTCTGACAAAGGAGATATTATTGTTGTATTCCGGGTCAGAATCTATCGATCTAACACTAATCGTTAGCTATTTTTTTACCTTGACGTAGCATTTTTTAGCTCATTAGATCTAGTGGCCTCATGACTTGTCTGGAGCGATTTCAATGAAAAAAACAAACAACAACAAATAAATAATCGATATGTGGGTATGTGTGTGTGTGTGTTTCGATATCCACGGTTTAGCGTAGGTGCTTGTGTAATTTTCTAGAGCATATGCTTGGGTTTGCTGACTTTGTAGCGAGTTCATATCTCAAGTCTCTCTACCCCCTTTTTGGTGTCGTCGGCACGCGCCACGCGCATGCACAATGTCAGGCGCGCCAATCTATGGACATTTGGTCACGAAATTCCTTCAAAGTCATCCCTTATCACACCCTCATTTTTCCACATGCTCTCACTTTCTTTCCTTGCTTTTTTAAATCTTTTTTTATATATTTTTTTAATAATTCCTCGCCCTCATCATCTTTTCTTTCGACTTTCTTTTGTAATAATACTTCCTATTTTACTTCTTTTTCATATTCTTCTTCTTCTTCTTCTTCTTCTTCTTTTTTGTCTGTTTTATATTTGCCATATTTGTCATATATGTTATTCTACCTAATCCTCTTATACTAATAAAATTACGTCACCCTTTCTCTTGTGCCTGTGCATACGCGTGTGTTTATCACCTCTACGCGTTTCACCCCTGATATTTTATTGCTCAGTACCTATTCATCGATTATTCATCGAAATAAAAAAAGCAATATCGTAAAGTAATAATACGAATCTTTTAAAAATCACATTAAAAACTAATTTAATGATGAAATTAAATCCACCAGAATTCATTTCGATTGATTCGTAAAAAATCAGCCATTTGAATCGTCTTTTTATAGTAGATAAAAAAAACAAAGTTTTTAAATTTGAAAAGATTTAAACTGTTGAATACCACGTTATTTTAGTTTTAAAAGTTTGGGCACATTTATGAATTAAGAAATACAGATAGTCAAAAAAGCTAAACAAAAGATTAAGTAAACAGGATTCCAGGAAGCGCCGGGACGGTACAGCTATTTTAATAACTATATATATATATATATATATATATATATATATATATTTCTTTTTCAAATTTTACCTCTTTAATATATATCATTATTTTATTTTTAGTATGGTGTTTATTTGTTTTTCTTGCGTTTTTCTTTGTTTCATTTCCTCCCTTTTAAAATCTTTTCCTAGTTTTCTTCAAACTTCTCTTTTTCTTCCTCTTCTTCCCACCTTTTATTACTATAGTACTACTACTATATATTTCCCACATACTTCCTTTTCCTTCTGTTTTTAATACAACTACTACGTATTTGTCTATTACAACTGCAACCCTTTTTGTCTCCCAGCGTTTGTGTTCTTAATTATTGGTGTTTGTTCTACTTTTACTTTGTCTTCGACCTTCGTATTTATTATACTTCTACTCTCCCTAAACACGTTCTTATTATTATTCTTCTACTTCTTAGTTTCCTCTTCTTTTTTTTGTTATTTTTTTTACATTTTCTCCTCTTACTTCTAATCTTTCTTGTGCTTCTTTTTCTTCTTCTAAAATTCAATTTCTTACTACAACTCCTCGCCGTCTCGCTAAAGCCTTTCATCGATTTCTCCCCAGCAGCCCGCTTTACTTCATCTCACTTTCTTCTTTCGTTATTCTCCCAGTATACCTTTCAATTTGAATATTGCCATCACCCCGTATCTCTTCTACTAACAATTGTTTCCCGCACACCTAACGCATACATACCACTACTAACACACATACTACACACATACACACCGATTTTGGAACACAATTGTAACCACACTCAGAAACTAAAGTTAAAATACCTTTCACTTAAGGATAAAGCTTGCCACAAATATATACACCTGCCCTCTCCCTTTCTCTCACTCGAGCCTTTCTCTACATATTTATATATATGTATATGGATCCAAGTCTCTCTATATTAACAGGTACACGCACACAATGCATACACACATACATACGTACATGTATATATATATATATATATATATATATTGTATGTATTTAGGCAGCATATTTTCATTTAGGCAAACATTATTAAATAAACGGAGTGGTTTTCTTTGATGATGATCAAACAAAACCACTCCGTGTTATTTGATAATGTTTGCCTATATATATATATATATATATATATATATATATATATATATATATATATATATATATATATATATATATATATATATATATATATATATATATATATACGATTGTGGATGAGTAAAAACGATTATCTTTACACCTTACAAGCGTCAGACGTGTATTCTTACCCTAAACGTACGTATGCATATCAGAAAGAGCTCGCACTCTGAAAAATTGACTTTAAACGCTAAATGTCAAAAAGTATTTTGGCAGTATTTTCATGTGTGCTTCGGCGTTTGGTCTTTATTGGTTAGGTTAGTTATAATGTTAACTACGATTTTCGACATATCTGCCATTTTGAAAACGTATTTGAATCAATAAAAACGCCACGTCAATACACTCATCAGAAAGTTTCGGTTTTTCTATTTTTATACATCAGTAGGTTTAATTATATATCTCATAGCTATCATAATCGTATATATATATATATATATATATATATATATATATATACATACACATATATACGAATATATATATGTATATGTATATGTATATATGAATATATATACACATATATATGAATATATATATGACTATATATTTATGCATATATATATATATATGTATATATATATGTATATATATATATTTTTTATATATATATATACATATAATTAATGATCATGCGGCTAGCAATTTACTTAACCCTAGCGTTTTTTTTAAGAAAAACAAAGAAACAATTTTGATTCATCATTTCGTAATATAGTGAAAAAAAAAAGATGAGTGTCATAATGTAAATTGAAATATTCAAATATTGGGGGATTTTACTGAGTTTAACATAGTCACATTTTCAAATGTCGATGAAATTTACTGTCTATACGTAGTGACATTTTCTTAATTAGGAACGAAACAACGAAAAAGGTTATCTGATATGTTTTTTTTTTATAATGAAAAGCAATGCATTTGACTTTGTATAAGAAACAACAGTAAAATGAATTCTTCATTAACAAGAATGAATAAAAAAGCGTCACAGCAATTAGTGAAATAAAGCAATTATATATTGCTGAGTAATTTTTAATGTGTGTGTTTGCCTTTATTCATGAAACAGAAATTTCAACTGAAAATTTAATGAAGTTTTATAATGAGGATATGTCTTTTTGTTCTAATATAGAAAGATGAGAAAAATGGGACTTTTTTAAATCATCATCATCATCATCATCATCATCATCATCATCATCATCATCATCATCATCATCATCATCATCATCATCATCATCATCATCACTTTCACCAATAACAAAAACAAAAAAATATGAACAATAAAGTATATCTTTCATTATTAGAAGACACACTTTAGGTTAAAGGCGGGGATATTTTTTTTAAGTAACTATTCCAATAAAAACTTAATTGTTTTTGCGTGTGAAGGTTAATTTGCGTAACATATACAAGACATTATCATTCGAATTTTAATTTTTAATAGTAAACGTTTTTATTTAATTGATTTAACTAAAATTGATACTATTAATATTAATATGAAAAAAAAACTGTTGCGTAAGCATAAAAACATAAGAGAACACTATTAGAAATGAATCGCATAGGAAATCAATTTATTAGAAACGTTTTATGCAATTATTATGTAAATGAAGCATTTGGATGACTGTGTATAGGAACATATATGCTATATACATATATTTTTGTATAATTAGATAAAACAAGACTTTAGTTTTAATATAAATATAGTTCGGATGAATGGAAAACAAATGTCGCATTCATTCATCATATATATATACATATACATATATATATATATATATATATATATATATATATATATATATATATATATATATATATATATATATATATATATAGAAGGATGAAAAGGAATTAGAAAAAGCGACGGATGCAGATCTGTTTTTCAATTCAGTTGCTAAATGCAATGTATATTCCGCAAAACAGCAATGTATTTAATTATTTTTTTCCTTAAACCAGGCTTTTCAAAGATCTAAATCTTATCATCAGAGGAAATGTTGATCTTTGAAAAACCTTGCTTGAGGAATAAATTAATTAAATACATTGCTTCTTTGCGGAATATAGCTTGCATTGAGCAACTGAATTGAAAAAAAAAAGATCTGCCTCCGTCGCTTTTCTTATTTCTTTTCATCCGTCTATCTATCTATCTGCTCTATCCGGTATATTGAGCTGTATACTTTTCACAATAGGTGTTACCTTTCCTAACAGTTCGCTTTTAGTTCTCTACTTTATCTATCTATCTATCTATCTATCTATCTATCTATCTATCTATCTATCTATCTATCTATCTATCTATCTATCTCTCCCTCTCTCTCTCACTCTCTCTCTCTCTCTCTATATATATATCTATATATCTATATATGTATATATATATCTATATATGTATATATATATATATATATATATATATATATATATATATATATATATATATATGTGTATATATATATATATTATACTAAGCCCCTTTAAGAAATTAAAGTTGAGCACTCTCGGGGAAGTTAAAAATAGACTGTCAAAAAGCTCTAATGCAAAGTTCCGAATACGTTCGTCGAACACTCTCGACTAGTCTTCTATCTGTGCCCGGTTCTAGGTACATATAGATCTTAATTTCCGTATATTACGTGACAGTTTCTGTGGGCCGAGTGGATATGGCTGACTCTGTGTACCGGGTTCGCGCCTCCCGACCGTCTGAAATTGTTACTTCCCTGCACTGATGAGAGCAATAAGCTTGAAACGCTAGCGTCTGTAGGTATAAATAATTTAATATTTATTTATAAATATTATACTAAGCCCCTTTAAGAAATTAAAGTTGAGCACTCTCGGGGAAGTTAAAAATAGACTGTCAAAAAGCTCTAATGCAAAGTTCCGAATACGTTCGTCGAACACTCTCGACTAGTCTTCTATCTGTGCCCGGTTCTAGGTACATATAGATCTTAATTTCCCTATATTACGTGACAGTTTTTGTGGGCCGAGTGGATATGGCTGACTCTGTGTACCGGGTTCGCGCCTCCCGACCGTCTGAAATTGTTACTTCCCTGCACTGATGAGAGCAATAAGCTTGAAACGCTAGCGTCTGTAGGTATAAATAATGTAATATTTATTTATAAATATTATACTAAGCCCCTTTAAGAAATTAAAGTTGAGCACTCTCGGGGAAGTTAAAAATAGAATGTCAAAAAGCTCTAATGCAAAGTTCCGAATACGTCTGTCGAACACTCTCGACTAGTCTTCTATATGTGCCCGGTTCTAGGTACATATAGATCTTAATTTCCCTATATTACGTGACAGTTTCTGTGGGCCGAGTGGATATGGCTGACTCTGTGTACCGGGTTCGCGCCTCCCGACCGTCTGAAATTGTTACTTCCCTGCACTGATGAGAGCAATAAGCTTGAAACGCTAGCGTCTGTAGGTATAAATAATTTAATATTTATTTATAAATATTATACTAAGCCCCTTTAAGAAATTAAAGTTGAGCACTCTCGGGGAAGTTAAAAATAGACTGTCAAAAAGCTCTAATGCAAAGTTCCGAATACGTCTGTCGAACACTCTCGACTAGTCTTCTATCTGTGCCCGGTTCTAGGTACATATAGATCTTAATTTCCCTATATTACGTGACAGTTTCTGTGGGCCGAGTGGATATGGCTGACTCTGTGTACCGGGTTCGCGCCTCCCGACCGTCTGAAATTGTTACTTCCCTGCACTGATGAGAGCAATAAGCTTGAAACGCTAGCGTCTGTAGGTATAAATAATTTAATATTTATTTATAAATATTATACTAAGCCCCTTTAAGAAATTAAAGTTGAGCACTCTCGGGGAAGTTAAAAATAGACTGTCGAAAAGCTCTAATGCAAAGTTCCGAATACGTTCGTCGAACACTCTCGACTAGTCTTCTATCTGTGCCTGGTTCTAGGTACATATAGATCTTAATTTCCCTATATTACGTGACAGTTTCTGTGGGCCGAGTGGATATGGCTGACTCTGTGTACCGGGTTCGCGCCTCCCGACCGTCTGAAATTATTACTTCCCTGCACTGATGAGAGCAATAAGCTTGAAACGCTAGCGTCTGTAGGTATAAATAATTTAATATTTATTTATAAATATTATACTAAGCCCCTTTAAGAAATTAAAGTTGAGCACTCTCGGGGAAGTTAAAAATAGACTGTCAAAAAGCTCTAATGCAAAGTTCCGAATACGTTCGTCGAACACTCTCGACTAGTCTTCTATCTGTGCCCAGTTCTAGGTACATATAGATCTTAATTTCCCTATATTACGTGACAGTTTCTGTGGGCCGAGTGGATATGGCTGACTCTGTGTACCGGGTTCGCGCCTCCCGACTGTCTGAAATTGTTACTTCCCTGCACTGATGAGAGCAATAAGCTTGAAACGCTAGCGTCTGTAGGTATAAATAATTTAATATTTATTTATAAATATATATATATATATATATATATATATGTATATATATATATATACATACATATATATCTATATATATATAGAGAGAGGTATATATATATATATATTCCTTCATATTGTGTATATATGCATGTGTGTGGATAAGATTCTATTTCTTTTTTAAACTACATTCTTACATCAATATCATATATTTATTTGCTTTTTACATGTCTATTGTGTCTTCTCATCTTATTATGTATTTCTATATCTATCTATTAATCAAGATATCTGTCAAACAACTTGTTACTTTATCTCTATTTATATACACCTATATATATATATATATATATATATATATATGTATGTATGTATATATATATATATATACATATATATATATATATATATATATATATATGCATATAAATAATTATATATCATTTTAGTCCGCTATTTTTAAGAACTCTGTGCACACTTCATAGAAGACTTGAAGAAGGGAATGGTTCCCGAAAATGTCTAACAGTGTATCCAAGAAAAAACTAAAACAACACTTAAATTAGGATTTATATTACTTTGCTTTTTACGGCAGGAAATGTTTAGTTGAATGTTTATATATTTTTTCCTCATTATCAGTCTTTTCCGCACTATAATTTTACTTATTCTCCAGCTTGTTCGCTTATTATTTTCTGTATAGTGATTACACAGATTTCACCTATATATATATATATATATATATATATATATATATATATATATATATATATATATATATATATATATATATATATATCTATATATATATATATATATATATATATATATATATATATACGAATTTTCGGTTTTGGGCCAGTTCATTGTTACTACTATCAACATAACCGCCTTTCTTTTTTTGACCCACTCGTACACATTATCCAATAAAATATATTTAGTCAAGAGTTTACCTATAAAAGCCACGTACGCAGAACCTCATTTTTATTTGGAAGACGTATGAAAACCGTTCATTGTTCACTGGCAGGAATTTTCGCAGAACCACACAGTATAATCCGTGCGCGCATGCGTCTATAACAATTCCCTTGGAGCGAGGCGGACCAACTTAATTGCTATTTGATAGGATTTCTTACACGAACGTGGACACCTATTCTGTCCGCCTTCGACTAAAACTGGTTGCAATAACAACACCAAATAAAGAATATACATACATGCAGCTAGTTCCAGTGACCCCCGCTTGTTGATGCTAATATGTTTACTCGATCGTTCTTTCTTTTTATTGTTCGGTCGATCGCTGGCATATTTTTACCTTGAAACCAGGCTCTCGTTAAGGGTTCGATAAAAACTAGGAATGTTCACAGCTAATTTCATAAAACAGATTTCTATCGATACACTGTATGGATACAATTATAAAATAGCTACGCTCTTTCTCCTTTTTTACAACAATTACATTACTATCAAATAAACATAAAATATGCTGATTAATTTTATCATTCATATATATATATATATATATATATATATATATATATATATATATATATATATATATATATATATATATATATAATTATGGCAAATTGAACCATCTCTTTATTAATGTAGAACATGAAGAAAAATTGGCTATATTGAAGATAGTAACTATTAAGCATCTTGGATATGTTAACTTTCGATTATTTTGTACACTAGAGCCGCGTACGTTAACTTCCGATTATTTTCTACACACGATGTGCGCCCGTAAACGTTAGATTCTCTTGTACAACAAAGGTGCGTCGCTGAACTTTCGTTTTTTTTGTACACGAGAGGCGTAAACACCTTAAAAATAACAACATGCAAGAAAGAGCTAGAAAGCAAACGGTGCATTAATCTGCAATTTTAGCAACCTTCTGATTAAGTGTAGTGTTACCATGGTACATTTAATTCTTCAAATCTAAATTAAAGGTTCAAATATTTTAAGAGTTAGTTCAAGTGGCTTTGTACATTTCCAGGTGTTCATTTAATATTATGTATACAGAATCCGCCGCATTTTCAATTTAGTATATATATATATATGTATATATATATATATATATATATATATATATATATATATATATATATATATATATATATATATATATAAATTAATGACAATATATGTATTAACATATACTATCAGTGCCCTTTTACTTTGCAGTCTCCTTAAAGGATTCAGCTCGATGATTGTCAATTAGTGATATCAGAGCAAATATAAGTCAGTTCATATTATATTCCAATAACCATGGTTTTAGTTTATTATATATTTTTACGGTCCGTTTCATTTGTCTTGTGCCAAACAACGTTTTTATCAATATCGTCTCTGCAACATTAGAAAATCATCCGACAAAAATCACAAAGAGAAAAAAGTTCTTGGATTAAAGTGTCTTGAAATAACCTACACTATACAGTGGTTAATTTTTGGGTGAAACCAAACAAAAGACAAAGAAAAAGTGCAAACTCACACGTGGAGGAACCACTAAAACGCCATTTTGAATTTTTGGTTTAAAGCTAGTACATCCTAAAAATTGTGCGGACATTTATAAATTTTTAATTAAGTAATATTTCTTAAAATAGTAAATAAGTTCTCTAATTTATTCATAAAAATTCTAATTCAATTGAGGGTAATTTTTTAGTTACTAAAGTTATATCAAGTAGCCCTCAGATGTCTATTTAGGTCATTTGGATACGAAACTCTTTTAAGTTCAACAGTTTAGAGCTAGTTTCATAGACTCAGCCATCCATTCAATCAACTATTAAGATTGTTATACTTCCGTGTTATTGTGGTAGATATTTAGTACTTATTTATAAATCGTTTCAGTCAAAACTAAGATAAGCTTAATTACTCAGAATTCTTAACTAAAGTAGTAAGTTTCTATTAAATGCGAAACTAAGGGGGGGGGAATTTGTCACTCACAACGACAATATTTTACAGTTACCTAGACATGATTTAAAATACCGAAGGGAGCTATTAAATATTTATTTATTTGTTTTATTTTATTTTTATGAAATGATGTTTAAATACCTCATTTAAAAATATTATGAGGATTCAAAAGTACTTTTTAAGGACATTTATACTTAAAGTAATTTTGATTTCGTTTTATATTTAACTCGTATTTTCAGGTGAACACCGACAAACACCAATGTCAATATCAGGTCCCACTTTAATTATATGCCTATATTTAATATTAGGTTGTGTGCCTTATTTTATGTATTGGCTGAGAGAACAATACATAATCTGATTGGTTAACTAGCTAGCCGTGTGTATGAAAACATCCGGCAAAAATAACTCCATGAATTTTAGCCACAAGATTCCCCCGGGGACAAAACGCGGGAGCCTCTGCGTTGCTTAATTGGCATAAATATATTTTAATAGCTTACTATTATGTATATATATATATATATATATATATATATATATATATATATTAAAACCAGATGGCTTAGTAATCAAAATAGTTGCTATATCTACGTAAGTATAGATAAGTACATACATAATTGATTCATTATCAAAATAAACGTTCTGCAGAAAAACTTATGGTTTAACTTATACACATCGTATATTTCTTTAACCAGCCATCTAAACATTGAGGTAAATAATAAGGAAGCTCCAGACTACTATGTTATTAGAACGCACGCACACACGCACGCACCTTGCATATATATGAGTCTAGCCAGTGCGTGCCACTCCCTCGCTTGATGTGCGACGCTTTTGTTTAGCGTAATGTATTTTTCAGGAGTCGCTGTGGCGGAGACAAATCTCTTTTTCTGACTGAATAAAACTGATTTTAACCTCAAGTGAACTTACATGATTGTCGTTATAGTTTTTAAATTGGTCATTCGAGAAATGTGATGCCATAAATTAAAATATCAATTTAAATGTAATTCTTACACTGCACACCTTTATATCTACATAAGCAAGACACGCGTCGTTATCCGAGATTGAATGACGGACCTATGTAGACTTACGTCCAGCCTATGAAGTCATATTGCTATATTACTTCTTATTTTATAATATTTTATGATATTAACTTTTAGAAAGAGTCCTAGCTCTACTCATCTCAGATTGGAATAAGGTGTGTAAGTAAACTGGTATTAATTGACATACATTTCGGAACACTTATAGTGTTTCCTCTCCTCGGGCGATACCGGCATTACCAGCGAATCAATGTTTACACCTGAACACTGGTTCTCCTAACCCTGAAACCCTTATGTTCATGTATATTCTTATTTTTTTTGGTTTCCACAATCTTTAAGTTACAAATCAAATAAAATAAAATAAAATGAACATCATAATTCCTTCTATGTCTGTAAATGCCAATACAGACATCACTATAATTGTGTGATGCTTTGATCAAAATTAAATATACATATAAGTCCAAAATATATAGGGTTATGAGGCTTATCACTAGACCACAAAGAGGAGGTTTTGAATAAACAAATAAACAAATAAGCTTAAGTTGCTGCATCTTTACATGAGATAAATCATAATTCATGTTGTTGTTAACACTTTTATCATTTACAAGTACTTTACAAGTATGTACATATATATATATATATATATATATATGATTCTGAATGTAAAAAGTGATTCGACGTAATAGAAATGGAAAATAGAAAACCAAAAACTACTATAGATGTATAAATCAGCGTTTTGTCTTTATTATAAGACTTCTTCAAGATGGTTGTCTGAAGAAAATAAATGCAAGTACCAAATGTTTGAAACACAAAATGTAAAATATAAATTGTGTCCGCTTGTGAATAAATAAATTATTAGATATAAATAGATATAAATGGCACTAAGAGATTGAGTTACCATTAGAGAGTGTTGAGCATGGTGGAGAACTGAGGGGTTAAACAATCAGAGTCGGGAAAAGAGGGAGGATAGCTCATCAGCAATTTTATTTGCCCTACCCTATCTTCTCTACTGACCCTCTATCACAGACCTGATGTTGCTAGTCTCAGTCTTTTTTGATAAATACTATCATGGCATGTGTTCTTCAAAATTATGTGATCTATTCCCCGCTTCTATTGTTCTAGTTCGTTTGACTCGTTGGTCTAGTGGTCTCCATCAATTCGCTGTTTTGATACCTCATTGTAATATAGCTTCCTATTCCAGTAGCATCTTTCCAATAACAGCAGGCTTGTGTAACTCTCTTCCTGCCGACTGTTTTCCTCCTACCTATACCTTTGGTCTTTTGAAGATTAAGGTCAGTAGACATCTCCTGTCTTTGCAATAATTATATATTTTCTTGTGATCTATTTACGTAAAGTGGATCCATGCCTTGTCTGGAGCGATTTCTATAAAACAATTTAAAAAAATACTATGTCAGGTTAGAAGCGGAATAATGGATCATTTCATTTTTGCATATATCTATAAGTAAAAACAGGGATAACATGAATTGAGAATGAATATGGTGTGAGCTGTGTTGATTCCAAGTATATGTCAAGGGACTAGCAAGGGATAGATTAGGTAATGTATGAAAGGAGAGTATGCGATGAGAGGAGAAGACGTTTGAATAGGAACACGCGTGTCCCCATATTAAAATAAACATTTGTCGAATGATTTCAGTTCATGCTCTATCTGTTTGGCTATGATGTAAAAATTTAAAATATAAACCTTTGCTTTTAGTTTGTGATATAAACGAGATATTTACAGGCGTTTTAGCTGAGTGCCGTGTGCTTCTTTAAGTCTATCAGAATTTTGTAGATTAAAAATATGAATCTGGAATGACATATGTGGTATTAGTTAATTTAACGTATACCTCAAATTAATAGCACCGTTGTGCTCGTGGATTCTTTTTCCGAGGGAGCGTTATGTAGCCCAATTTGTAAATCTGTTACAGTCCCGACATGTGTTAAATATGTGGGTCGGCGTTTTTGTTATTGTTGAATGTAGTTTTATTAGTTTGCAAGGTGGCTTGTCTGTTTCTGAAACCGTGCTTGTATATCTTGGAATATAGATGTTGGCTGTCTAAGTGGGGGGATTGAAGATTCTGGTCGTAGGTTTGATGGGGGATTTTGTGTTGGTGTGTTGGTGAATACAAATTACCTATTTGCTTGCATTCATAACGAATATTTGGGGTACTTTAAATATTTAGAGAGGCGTTTGATGAGGCCCACATAAACGAAATATGTCGAATATAGCATGCCTCTATGTCAATAAATTCATGTTTTAATTCGTTCATCTTTTTGCTTACATCGTTTTCAATGAAATATCTATATAGACTGTCTGGAACCCATATCTTAATATACCTTTCACACACACACACACACGCATCCACACCCACATACACCCACATACACATACCTCTCTCTCTCTGTCTCTATATATATTTATATGTATATATATATATGCATATATATATATATATATAATTTAATAACTTAATACATTTTCCGAATGTTTTTTTGAAAAAAGTGTTTTCTTTCCATTTTAAAAAAAGTTCTTGATAAAAAAAACTCAAATTGTTTCAAAAGTACTTAAATGCTTATCCGATTTAACCTAGAAATAAAACCCGTTAAAAAAACGTTTTTCCTTTATCTTGTTTTTTTCTTAAAACATACAAATGAGAAAAAATAAAAGCTAATATGAAAATACACTCGAAAAAATGATCTTTTTTTAGGCGGCATTCTTTACTTCAAGCAAACATTTCAAAGCATAATAGAATTAATATACTTGCTTATACTATTAATTATTTTAAAATTTGTCTAATAAATTTTTTGGTCAAAAAACATTAATTAATGTGTGTCTTAGAAACACAAAATATTAAAACAATATAAAAAATAAAAACGGTAGAGTAAAGTAGTTGTCGTGTGTCACTTTCATTTCCCTATTTACACCCCTGTACTTTTCTGAACATTTTTTAAAGAATTAAGTAATTTCCGCTTTGATTTTGTTTAGTAAATTAATCTGATATTGGGATATCTGTGTGCCAAATAAGATTTGGTCAAGTATGCTTTCAATTTTTCTGGAAACGCGTGTACATTTTATTTTGCTCCGAAATTGACATACTATTGCAGTAGCATATACCTTTGATCTGTAATTTTATTTACATGACGCTCTATTATATATTTTAAACATAACTAGTTATAGGTTTAAATACTGAACATAAGGATGTATTTCAAATATAACATAATTGTTATACTATGAAATACACACCCACACACATAACATCGCATAACACCGGGTTTATTTCTAATTTTAATGATTACATTAAAAAACGATGGACTATTCGGAAAATTTTTAATATAAAAAAAAGTACTAGCAAACAAAAACACTCCCTGTTATTAAATAAGGTTTGTCTAAATAAAATATCACGCTTAAATACACATCATATATATATATATATATATATATATATATATATATATATATATATATAGAGAGAGAGAGAGAGAGAGAGGGATATATATGAATATATATATATATATATATATATATATATATATATATGTAAATAGTTAAGGCTACCAATATTTGTATGAAGTTTTTTTCAACATTTATTATATATATATATATATATATATATATATATATATATATATATATATATATATATATATATATGTATATATATGTGTGTATATATATATATATATATATATATATATATATATATATATATATATATATATATACTACATAATAATAAATAAATGTTGAAAAAAACTTTATACAAATATTGGTAGCCTTAACTATTTACATATATATATATATATATATCCCCCTCTCTCTCTCTCTCTCTCTCTCTCTCTCTCTCTATATATATATATATATATATATATATATATATATATATATATATATAAATTGTTAAGGCTACCAACATTTGTATAAAGTTTTTTACAACATTTATTCATTATTTTGTCATGTTATCATTTTATCATTTTATCATTTAATAACGCGTTTCAAGCGTGGTGCACTCTCATCAGATATGTAAATACATGCAATGGGTTTACATATCTGATGAAAGTTTACCACGCTCGATGCGCCTATATAAGATTATAAAATGATAAAATAACAAAAAAAATTTTCTCCCGCTAGAACTGCACTGATACTGCACTGATACTGCACTGATACTGCACTACACTCCTTTCTCTCTCTCTCTCTCTCTCTCTCTCTCTCTCTCTCTCTCTCTCTGTGTATATATATATATATATATATATAGATATATATATATATATAAAATGACGATAGAAGCCCTTTTAACAATGCGTGATAAAGTTATTTCTTTTTTCTTTTTTATTTTTTTCCATTTGTATATATATATGTTCTGGTTATTTGTAAATAAGTGCTTGACCGAAAAGAAAAACGTTAGAGCTCAATACAAATTATTTATTTAGAAAACTATACATTCCTAGTTCAGAGTCTTGTCGCGGTTTACTCCAGATGGACGGAATTTTTCAACTTTTGAAAGACGTCTATAACCCATAAGAAATCTTTAGCGACTCGAAATGTGAATAACGTTTAGGAATAAACCGTTAAACGGTAATTGCTTAAGTGTTACTTTTGAGAAAACCCAGGGTTATGGCGCCAGGGTTATATATTAGTATATGGTATTAATCGTAGTTAATTTCATGTAAATTAATTTAATTATTGAATGTATATTGTCTGTTACACCGCTCTAAAACTGTGTTTATTTTAAGGGATAACAGTGTGCCGCAGTTTGATGGTCGGTAAATACGTTATATATATATATATATATATATATATATATATATATATATATATAGACAGAGAGAGAGAGAGAGAGAGAGAGAGCGAGAGAGAGAAAGAGAGAGATAGCGTGGGAGAAATAGAGAGTATGAGAATGTCTTTAATACGGTAGCAATTGCCAGGATGCTCAAGTATGGGTGTAAGAAAATACGATTTCATAACACTATATATAAATACCATCGGTGACCAATACCTGCCGTTTCATTTTATTATTCTCTTACAAACGTAATTGAGCACTGTCTTTATTACTTTATATATACTATATCATGATTTTTTGTATCCGTCTTACCTTCTATCTATCTGTTTTTCTCTCTCTTTCTCTCTCTCTCTCTCTCTCTATATATATATATATATGTATATATATATGTGTGTGTGCGTATGTTTTTTTGTTTCATTTAACTTCAGTGAAAGTTCTCAGAAATGTCGAGGCCCTGCTCCTGGGGCTAACGCCTGATCTCTATATTAGATACATAGATATTCGAATATTCCATTAATGCTCATTTTTACCTGACAAACGTTGAGTGAGTAATGAAGTACATGATATTAATATGCCTCTCCATTATTTACCCATTTACTATGTTATAGTATATATTTCTTGTGGTGAATTGGTCTTGCCGGATTCCAGAAGAAGAATGTATCTAGTCTGGTTGAATATTAAGTTAAATTCTGTCACTTGAGGTAACATTACTTGAAAAGGCGCATCATTCCTTGTATAAGCCAGTGTATAACCGTGTCGACAGGATATTATTTGGGCTTCCAATTCTATGTTATTTTGAATATTTGTCAGGGTTTACTTGTTGGGGAAGAATCTTCATGTCAGTTTATTTTGACCAAGACTTGTACAGAGAGACCGCAGACACTCAAGGATGGTTTATGGTAAGTAATTCGAACTCACCAAATGTATGTGTGTAAATATACGTGTCTGGTCAAGTCAATAAATGCTTACACACGTGGCAAGAAGTATACAACGGAAATTTGAATAATCCGTTCAACAGTGTGTGAGAATCGAATCACAAGGCATGTACCCCCACGAAGATGCACAAGAGCGCACAAACACGAACACACGCACATTCAGGTAGACACAGACAGACAAACACATGTGCATACATTGATAAATGTACACGTACAGGCAGACTCAGAGGTACGTGCATGAAGATATAGTTGTATGCACACAAATGTTTCAAAACGAAGGATCTCGTGAAGTGAAACGTTTGCATTCCTTAACACAATTTTTTTTTAGCACGGAAGCCACATCCAAGCCTCCCGCGCTTCACATTGACTGTGCATTTTAGCCTCACAGACATTTAGACAGACACATGCAAGACACCTCCTTCAACATTCTTCTACTACTAAGTCCTCTTTTCGTGTTCTTCCCTCTACTTTTCCTTGTTCTCGTCATGTTCTGCTTTTCCTTTTGTACTAAGGCGTTTAATTCGATTCTCTTGATACTTATTTTTCATCTTCTTCTTCTCATTCTCCTTTTGCTTCGTTTTATACGTTTTTTCATTCTTGTTCACATTCTTCACCTCATCGTTTCTTTTTATTTCGACTAGTTCTTGCTATTTTATTTCCTCTTCTTCAAGTGCAGCTTTTTCAAGTTCTGCTTCTTCCCCATCTTCTACTCGCCATCCTTACCCTTTCTTCTAACACCAGGTGCGTGTCTCGACCCATTTCGACTGATAAGCCTTACACAGTCACCCAGCAAAACGAATTTGCCTGCGCATTCCAATGAGTGGGAGTTGCACTTCCTCCATTGTACCCGATAATATTTCCATGAACTTATTTACACCGTCTCTTCTTCTTCTCCTTCTTCTTCTTCTTCTTCTTCTTCTTCTTCTTCTTCTTCTTCTTCTTCTTCTTCTTCTTCTTCTTCTTCTTATTATTATTATTATTATTATTATTATTATTATTATTATTATGCTCATTCGTATTAGTATTAGTAATAGTGGTTGTAATAATAATATTCTCTAATTTATTCTTGTACTTATTATTGTGCTTGCTACTACTGATTCCGCTATGTTCCATTTGCATAATCGTTGTTGTCGTCGATATATATATATATATATATATATATATATATATATATATATATATATATATATTAATATTAAATAAAGTATTACAACCACATCCGGACCAATGTTTCAGATCCGAGAAAATCGGAACTTAATCAGCGGAGTCGTATAGTTTAAACGATTAAACTATACGACTGATGAAGGTTCGATTTTCTCGGATCTGAAACCTTGGTCCGGATATTGTTGTAACACTTTATTTAATAGTAATAAATATCATGCTCTTATTAATCATCTAGTTAATTTTACTTTTGCATTAATAATTGAGCACTCTGCTGGGAAACTCTCCCAATTAAGAAATACGGTATATATATATATATATATATATATATATATATATATATATATATATATATATATATATATATATATATATATATATATATGTATATATATATATATATGTATATATATATATATATGTATATATATATATATATGTATCTATATATATATATATATATATATATATATATATAACTTGAGGATCTTGGTTCTCTTCTATTGCTTGACGTTTTAGTGTTTAAAGCTGGTGTAACCTTTGAAAAATATGTGTGTCGAAAACTAACATTTATAGGTATTTATCTAAATTTGTTTTCTGTCGCCCCACAATCAATAAAAATATTTTTGATTTGTACTCTAACTCATCGAGCATTTATAAGTGGTTCCCGAACTCGACAAGATGCGGAACTTGGTGAAATTACCTATATTTTTCTTGCTATTGGATATCCCATTAATATTATAAACAGCACCATTTCACGAAAATTTCTATATTAAATGGCGATAAATTCATCGGCTCGCTACGGCGTCCTATCCTTTTGAATGTGTCAGGGTTAGGTCCCGACAGTCTTGACATTATTAAAATGATTTTTTCTACAAGTCAACGCTGTTTTCCAGCGACCATTTTTGAAGTGGTTTACACGACTAAAACCGTGTTCTCTTGTCATAAATAATGTTTTGCCAGCCATTCTAAAAAAAGATTGTGTTTATAAATTCCTATGTCACTGTGGAGCTGACTACGTTGGAAATAAATGATAAGGATTAGCAATTAGTGCATCTTAACACATAACACGTTATAATCGTTTCAACAAGGTTTCGAGATCATAACGGAACTTCCAAGCACATGAAACTGGCATCGGTAATCTCATCAGTAATCTTAATACAAATACTGACGAGTATTCTGATAAGTGGTGTTCTGTTTTACACAGTGCAAGATCCAACTTTCATCTCAATGTTATTGAGGCGTTAGTTATTAACAATTCCCGACTAGCCTGTGTAGACAAAATATTTTGAACCATAACTTAGGGAGTTTCCACAATTTAAATCCCCCATAACGCTGAAAGATTTACCTTTAGTTTTCTCTCTCAATTGATTTCTCCAGCTTAAACAAGTTGCCCCTCATTTGCAAATTGTTTTGAATCGATCTCCCCTTCACAGCGTAGGTCTGCTCAGGTTGGATCAAATCAGTGATAACAATCTGCAACCGATTCGCAAGAACTTTGGCCAAAATCTTTAAGTCTGTGTTAAGCAGACTTATGGGCCTGTAATCATCTAGCCCCCCCCCCCCCCCCCTCATGCCCATACTTCTTCTTCGGTAATGTAATCACGCCTTTGGTGATTTGACCGGGGATGGAACCCTGTTCAAACCAGTGGTTGAATACATTCGTCAGGAGAGGGACGAACATGTGCGACATCCTCAAATAGAATTCATAAGGAAGACCATCGATTCCGGGTGATTTGTTGTAGCTGGCCAAGTAGATACTAAGTAGAGCTTTGTAAATATTCATTATGCAGATATTTGTGTGGCGTACGTAATATCAGTCGCGTTTCGCTGATGCTTATCATTACAATCATTTTGAGCTCCGATCCGGCGGTATCACGCAAAAGCGATTATTGTTAGATAAGCTACATGTGCGTATGTGTGTGTTTCCATTCAATAATCTCTCCAGGACAATTGGTTGATCAGGTTACGGTGACGTTCCATGGACATTTTAGCATTTAAGTTATAGTTGCAAATATAGTGAGAACAAATTGGAAAAATCTCAGTCTAAAATTAAAAATGCGTGCACATTCAGATTCGAAAGAGGCAATTAACACTAGAATTCACTAATATACTAGATGCGTTGCAGCGTGTTCTAATGTTTTTCTAATGAGAAGAGAAAGGCCGAAAGTACGCACATCTTTTACAATTTAATCCATTTTGTTCCGTCTCGAAACAAAACCGGTGAAATTTATATTAGAAGAACTTTAGATGAAAAGTTTCTCAAATGACTTATAGGCTGCCCCTACGTTAGACGTTATATTTTTGTTCGCCCATTCTTAATATCGGCAATGCAACCGAAATGTAGTACAGGATTAAGCTAAGTACAATTTATCATTACTTATATTTCGTATATATCTATATTAAACGATACTGAAGTATAAATCCCATGTCTGCTGTTTGAATTCGGTTTTCGTTTTATTAGAGTGGTTCAGCTTTAATACGTATACATATATGAATATATATATATATATATATATATATATATATATATATATATATACATATATAATGGAAACTATACACTATCGTGACTATTCATCGGTACGTTCAGTTTCACGGACACGCTTGAAACTAAATCTGCAGGGTTAAATATATCAAATGCCCCCGTTTCATCAGCGGACGGTAATCAAATAAGTGTATAGTAACCATTGAATAAAAAAATACGAGCATTATATTTACATGTATGATATACCCTGGACTTTTGATACTATTTTCGTATGCTGAGAACCCTATTTCTGATATTAATACAAATGTTATTTTTAGAATGAATATAATTAATATCTAAGAAACATATGTACATGTAGAAAACGTCTTTAAACATTTATTTCTGCAATTTAATTCGAATAATTAAAGTTTATTCTGATATGAATTTAATATATTGATGAGTACTTATTAATTGTTTAAGGCACTAATTAGTGTAGCGTAATTATCAGTAAGCTTTCGTAAACTGCCGTGATCAAACAAGTAATAGGTATTATGTTATATCTATATTTAAATATATATATATATATATATACATAAATATATATATATATATATATATATATATACGCATGGCGTTCAACAGTAATGCTTCTGACCCATTTCCCATAGCAGTTGGTTAATGTAACTTGTCACAGTTATTAGTCTTTCTCTACAGAGGAACCACCAAGAGGTGTGCATTTCTCCCATTGTTTGGTACAGCTCTGGACACCGTTTTTGTAGAACACCCCAGGTTGGTCTTCCAACCAGGTCGTAACTTCGTAAATCAAGGGAAACGCTTTCCTTTCAATAACAACTTCGTGGCTCGGAAGAGATGAAAGTCAGAGGGTGCAAGGTCAGGAGAATAAGGAGATGGGGGAGGATTTCATAGCCACACGCCCGTGCTTCTGATCTGGCGACATGAGAGTTGTGGACCGGAGCGTTGTTTAGCAAGATGAGGATAAATTTGCTGATCTTGCACCGCCTCTTGATTTTGATAGCTTCTCTTAATTTCATCTAAAGTGAAGCGAAATAGGCTCCTGTAATTGTGCAACCATTTGCTAGGAACTCGGTCATCACAACTCTGTGCTGGTCCATGAAGACTGCGAGCATGACGTTGCCAGCGGAGGGGTGCCCCCTTGCCTTCTTTGGATGTGGTGAGTCCAAGTGGTTCCATTGCATTGACTGGGCTTTGGTCTCTGGATCATAGTGATGGGCCCAAGTTTCATCCTGTGTAATCAGTCTTTTGAAACCCTTTTACTCATCTTATAGGCACATCTCCAAATTCATCCTCGAGCATTCGACGCGTTCTTTCTTCTGGAAATTTGTGAGCAACCGGGGAATCCATCTGGCAGACACCTTATACATATGCAAATGGTCATAAATGATAGTTTCCACAGCCCCTGTACTAATTTTGACCTCTTGGGCTATTTGACGAATAGTAATGAGTCGATCTTCCTAAATGGCAGCTATAACTTGACAGTAAGATTCCTCATCAATGGCAGAAGAGGAAGAACCAGGTCTGAGAGCTTTTTCCACAGACTTCCGCCCATGTCGGAATTCGCGATGCCAGCGTTTTACAAGGTCATATTGTTAGGCATTATCACCATCAGTGTATTTTATTTCATCAAAAGTCTGCTTTGGTGTGCGTCTTTTCAAATACAAACACCGGATCACTGCACGACACTTAACTGGTTCTATTTCGCACCTGACTCAGTGGAACCACCTGTAAATCAGAAACCACAATTAGTTCAGAGCTGTTTTTTGCAAAATGACCCATACATATACGAATTATTACACATGCACCATTTCATCAAGATCAGACAACTGGAAGTGGGCAGAGGAACTAACTATTGAACGCTCCTCGTATATATATATATATATATATATATATATATATATATATATATATATATATATACCTTTATATGTGAGTTTCACCCATGAGTATTCGATTATCTGTTAAAATAGCGAACTCGGATTATTACTTAAAAAAACAACACACACAGACATATCTATATATATATATATATATATATATATATATATATATATATATATATATATATATATATATATATATATATATATGGGGGTGTATATATAACAATACTTATGAATAAATATGGCATTATGTATTACTTACAAACGCTAGTGTTTCAAGTTAATTGCTTTCATCGATGTCGAAAGTGACAATTTCACACGGTCAAAAGGCGGGAACCCTGTTCACAGAGTAAGCCTAAACTATGTAGGTAGTCACCCTATCCTCAAAGCCACTGGGAAATGTTACGTGATTAAAGGAAATTAAGGTATATATGTCCCTTGAAGCAGGCAGCAGACATAAGACATATCGAGAGTGTTCACCGAACGAATTCGGAACTTTTACTAAATAAAGAATATATATATATACGAACTGTTCAGAACTGGCCTATCGGTTAACGACGTTGGATTGGGTTTGAAAAATACTTGTAATCCAGTGTTTCGAATCGTGTGACCGGTAGTGAATAGTCGTACTTCTATGCTGATGAGTCTTGATTGAAAAGAGACGAAACGTATACGTCCATAAATAAATATTTATATGTGAAGCTCCTCGTTACTAAGTAGAGCACTGTAAATGGTAGTAATAACACAGCGTGACGTCACTTGCTTTATATGCATCATTCCTTCCCTTATAGAAGTAGAATGCCTGTATGTCTCGCCGCCTTTAAAATGTATTAAAATTATGATTGTTTATAAGCTGTTCAGAACTGGCCTATCGGTTAGCGACGTTGGATTTGGGTTGAAAAATACTTGTAATCTAGGGTTTCAGATCGTGTACCGGTAGTGAATAGTCGTACTTCTATGCTGATGAGCCTTGATTGAAAAGAGACGAAACGTATACGTCCATAGATAAATAAACAATAACAAATATATATATATATATATATATATATATATATATGTAAACGAGCAATATATATGAACTAATTTTAACATTATTTATATGAGTTCAAATAATTCAAACAAAACGATTATTTTGCGTACTATTTTTTCCAAGACAATTTGGAAAACATATGTGGTAGTATACTTTAGATGAGTCAAAAGAGCATCATTTCCGATATAACATACAACAATCATTTAATAAAACTCATCAAATATCAGTATAATATATATTTAAGTGTATGAAACATACCTTTTTATTAAGCAACCATATATTATTCCATCTGGAAGTTGTATAAGTAATGAGAATACATAAGAGCAAATTAAAATGTAAAATATGTAAAATATTTAAAAAACAAAATGAACCGAGAAGAAACAATGTATCTCTCCCTCTCTCACTTAATCTCTCTCTCTCACTCTCTCTCTCTCTCTCTCTCTCTCTATATATATATATATATATATATATATGTATATATATGTATACATATATATATGTATATATATATATTTATATATATATATATTATATATACGTATACACATATATACACACACACACACACACACATATATATATATATATATATATATATATATATATATATATATATATATATATTTAATTATTATTCTGTCTGTGACCGCTTCTCGGTACGTCACAGTTTTGGTAGCCGCAAGGATAGGGCGACTGCTTTCAGATTCTAGGCTTACTCTGTCTAAAATTGTTACTTTCATGCACTGATGAGAGCAATAAGCTTGAAACGCTAGCGTATGTAGGTTATAAATTATTTAATATTGACTCATAATATATATAATATATATATATATATATATATATATATATATATATATATATATATATATATATATATATATATATATAAACTTGCTGTGTTTCCTTTGTAGCACTTGCTTGGTTTCTGATTCTCTTCCGTATACGCTCAAAAGTTTTATTGCGCCAAGAGGCACATTCCTGCGATGCTCTTTTGTCTTCAGTGAACTCGTTTATCGTCACACTGCCACCATTCTTTCACCCACGCACATCAAACCTCTCTACCCAACACCGTTCAATATGCAATCTAGTCCCTACACAACTTTTGGGTTCACCGCCGCAATAGAGTGCACTCCTACCCTTCCCAGTCTCTATCTCTTGAAATGCAAAATATCACATTACGTCATCATTATTACAAGTGTCTTTTCAAATTGTAATCACTGCCATTGTTCTCTGTGTCCTTGTTTTGAGTAAAAAACGCTTCCATCATTGAGTGGTGCCGAGTAGCATCGAATACGTTACGAAGCCTGAGGTCTTTCTTCGTGAGGTTTTTGTTGTTCGTGAATTAGATGAAACATTAGATCTCGAGTTAGGGAAATATGTTCGTTGTTTTTCCTTTATTTTTCTTGGCATTGCAAATTTGAGCCGGAAGGGAAAGCCTTCGAATAAGAGACAGAGTGTGGGAGCTAAAAAATGGAGAAGGCAAACGGTTAGGGACCACAAAGAAACGTTGAAGAATTCCGATGACAAATTTTCATGAAAAATACGACAAAACAAATACAATATGTTTAGAACATTTGGTTTGCTCGTTTTACGGGTTATTTAATGCCGAATCCCGTCATTTTTTAAAACACTTGTCGGCTTGTATTGTTTTACAAGTGACCATCTTTCCGGAAGATGTTGAATGCAGTTTAGTGTCGTTAACGGATCAAACTGAATTGAACTCTTAGCTCAGACCCTGCCAGGTATTACTATTCGGGTCAGGATGAATTTAGAAGGAATTTTACTGATGGGTCGATTCAACAGTGGCCTGAGGTTTCGAAATTGAGACCTCACACTCGAAAAAACTCTAAGGTCGTACATATTACCGTTTATAAAAAATTAATAATACAAAGCGTAAGTAAATGGGGGAAATTGAATCAGTAACAGATGCAGAATTCTTAGGAAAATGAGCAAAAACAATATAGATATAAGACAAAAATAGATATTCTTAAGATGTATCCATTTTACATATGAGCGTATATTTTACACTTAAGCATGTAAGCCAAGCGAACATGATAATCTATCTATCTATCTATCTATCTATCTATCTATCTATTAATATATCTATCTATGTATTTATCTATCTATCCATCTATCTGTATATTAGTTACACTTTGTGTATATTCGTCGTTATCTGTATATTATGTGTTCCTTTTAGCGCACTGGGTGATGTTAAAAAATTGATTACCTCTCAAAGAGATAGCGTAATGCAGTAAACCTATATTATGACATCACACAGAGAGAACATCACAACGGGATGACGTCATTTACTCAAATATATGTGTAAGGCACATGATGATTTCCTCATGATGACACAAATTGGTAACGTATTATGGAAGAACGACTATTGGAAAATGAAATACATCAAATCTTAAGAGACATAGAACTACAAACAGACATACTTATTAAATAAAGAAGACCAGATATGATAATTATCAATAACAAATCAAACTCCTGCCAAATAATAAATTTCGTCGTTCCAGCAGTTCACTGGGTTAAGGACAAGGAAGTAAAACAAGCTAAGAATATACATAGAGTTCGCCAGAACTGAACAGACTATAGAAGATAAAAAACATTGAGGTGATACCAATAATAGAAGAAACACTGTTAAAAGTACTGAAATAAAAGTTAGAAAACAGGCTACAAGAAATTGAAATCGATTAGGAGACTGACAGCGTTGAGGAAAACAGCTGAAATATAAAGAACATTCATCGAGTGCATAAACCAACTCACGTAACCACATAATACTGACGAATCATAGATGAACCGATATGGAAGAACACTGCGTGAATACAAGTGCAAAACACCACGACTATTACAGGAAACCACATCATATTATAAGAAGCATAAGAGATAAACATCACATGTGTTAGCACCGTCGTAAATTGATACCACAAACAGTCAGGAAGTCTCAAGGAACGATTGAAATACCGAGCATAGAGAGCATCACCAATTCTAAAATGAAATCAAAGATACATTATCAATAAAAGTACGCTGTTGTCGAGTAAAAAGTGAAACTAGCTTTTCTATTATAATAATTGACTGACTACTATTTTGCGGATCCTCTTAGTTAAAAATAATTATAATCTAGCTTTACATTCCGGTTAAATGAGTCATTTACATACCATAACACAGGCTACTAATCATATTTCATTCTTGCTTAAGTTATAAATAAGAAAACGAAAGTGAAAGTAGATATTACATGACTCAACCTGAAATCATGTACATTGAAAATCGATTTTTATTCATAAATTAATATTTGGTAGCAATTTAGGTCAGAAATTCCGATCAGGTTTGGGTAATTTACCTGTCGGCCATGATTTCATATAACTATTTGAAGGTGGACAGCATTTTTATATCGAGGTCACGAGGCTAAATGAATTTTTCCAAATCTGGTTTGTGTGATAATGCTATTCCTCGAGTTTGACACACTCTACGAACAGATTACCTCATTGAAATTATTCATGTCATTCGTAGTTATGTTTTTTATTCAGTTATTTGATTTATTCTACTTTAAAGGAGGAAATTATTTCGTAAAATGTGACCGGATATCTAATGATATCTTTGACACGGTGAAATAGTTATTTTTCTCCAATGTTCACAACCCCATATGTTATTAATCTATTTATTTATCGGTTCATGAAATACTATTTTTCTAACGCTTACAAAATTAAATTTATTGATGTATATGCAGAACTAGCTGGGATAGCTTCCTCAGGAAGAGTGCACACTTTTAGCGAACCCATTCTTACTAACATGTGTATCATAATATCGTATATTTGTTATATTGATCGTCTATATGTGTTTCTTTAGACTTGCACGGGTGGGAAATTTACTCAGTCGTCATATTGTGGTGAAAATAGACGTGGCAGTGACGTGTCTACAATTTTTAAAACATTATACTCACATTAAACTCAACAATTCTTATGATTGTATATATGTTAACAAGGTAATTAATCGCAGGAATATTTTAGCATACCCATTTTTTATTGTGGTCTTTCATCTCCATATAACTTTTTGATATTTAGAATACTGTAATTTATCTCAAATCTCTGAATCAATAAAAAAGATAAAGCTATGGCAACATGACTGTTTTAATTGATTCTTATAAATCGGAATTTTATAAAGTTATATGGCTGTGAAACTCTGTTTTGATATAGCAGTTGTGTATGCAAATGTGTCAGATATAAATAGGCAGGACATAAAAATAAGTGTTAAGTTACCACTTAGTCATGGCCGCTAAATTAGAAATTGGAATTTTCGACCAGTATTAATCCTTAATACATCCCAATATATCTCTGTTATTGTTAAGCAATATTCTATATTTGATACGGCATTACTATGATGTTTAATTTTTAGGCTATATCCAATTATGAATTTTCAATATATTTAAATTTGGTTGAGGAAAACGTACATGTGTAGAAACTAGTCTGTATGTATTATTAATAAGTTTGTAATTTTGCAATCGACTTAGGTTTGGTAAATAGTTAATTATTTAACTATTTAAACATTTATTTATTTCAATCCAATTATGAAAACAGTTTGATTTTATTATTTCTAAATATTTAAATACATTGTAGAAAACATTATTTGCGAAAAAGACGGGCTAAATATAATGGACTATTTTGCTTTGATTAACACCGGTCGGAATTTCCTATTTCAGATTTGACGGCTATGCCAGAGTGGGACATTTCTATTTAATCAAAATAATTGATAAGTGTTTAAAGTTTAAAGCATAGACGGTTTCTTTGTTTTGTGTTTATTACAAATCGTGGTCTGAGCTATATTTCTTCCTTCACTATACGGCTCAAAAGCTTGATCAATATTAACTTTGGCCGATCTTATATCATATTTGAGCTTATCCAGTTACCTCTGTATCGGCCATCTATATCAGCCTTTTATCAGGGGTCTCTATCCTGAGTGTTTTTTTCACACTAGTGTCGTCGTTTATGTGCATTACACGTCCATACCAACGCAGATGATTTTCCTTCATATTTTTAGATCGACTACTTTCGAACAGGGTTGAATATTGTCAATCCGCAAGTGGAACGCAAAAGCTTTGCCTCAATGACCGATACTCTTTTTCTGCTTACTATTTCGAAGGCCGGCATTCAGAACTGTACAAAGTCGTAGTAACAGTTGGAAACCTCGATATTTTTTAATAGTCGACATTTTGTATTTCTGACATCATATGTATATTATGTGTTAGCATTTAAGTAAGATACTGACTAAAATAGCATTAGATATGTTAAGTTTCAAAAGAAACATAATTTTAGCAGGTCTTGAGAGTTATGGTTAAGAATCATGGATGAATTATAATTATCGCTTAGCGATATCTCGTAATGTATTGCACTTGTATAAAAATGGAGTTCATATTGTCCTTGGAGTATGACCTTTCTTACCTATTATACCTTCGTGATGTCAGTGGATGAATCAGACATTTAAAAGTTAAAAATATTATTTTCGTTTAAGTTTCAAATGATATTTTGATACTGAAATATAGCGTGGCGCCTTTCTACAATCAAACCACATTCGGTCCAAATAAACTTCAATCTATGTCTGGCCTGCTCACCACTTTCATTCATAAATGCCCAACAATATTTGTTTCATCGCCGTTAAGTTATATGATCAACATCTGTAAATTATACTCAGGATCAAAGCTATCACTAAGCCAACGATCACCAAAGTGTTCTCACAGCGATTCTCAGATATTTATAGTGTGGGTACATACGACCCGACCAGGAGATTGGCTACAAAAGCCCGTTGCACGTCATCAAGTGCACTGCGTGGGGTACAGTATCAAAACCTCGGATCATTGGTTATTACTGATTTGAAAGTGAGAAAGAACGCTTAGTAATTATCAATATTGATAGCTATAAAGTGATCGTTAAGTTATTTTAAGGGGTACAACATCGGTGTTATGAGCGATGCATAGTGCTATAAATAGGGCGAGGCAAGAGAAGACTGTCTCAGAGTTGTCGGCATGGTGCATGACGATGTGAGGTCTTACAAGAAACTTTCCCAGAAAACAAACACTCTTAGCTTTTCCCTCTCGCTTAGAAAGCGTACTTCTTGTTTTCGGCCGTAGAAATTAATCAGAAAACAGTGAGCAGCTCATAGATAGATAGAGTTGGGAGGGTTTAACTAACCATCGAACTTAGCATCTAATTTTTCTAACAATTTATGTTTCTTTTTAGCCTATCCACCTGCAACCGACGAATTTTTACGCATATATTTTGTTTAAAAAAAAAGACGTTAAACCATTGGGTATAATATACCGTAAGGATTTCCCATACAGTGAATGTGATATACTTTGAACCTTTTTCTAAAATTGTAATAGTAAATATATTGCACGGCGTATACATTTAGACTATTGGACGTTGAGGAATGAAATTGGTGGACAAGTCAGACATAGACTAAAAGTGATTTGTCCGAACTATGGTTGGATCGCAGAAAATATTTTGAATGTTATTAACTGTTAAAAAAATGGCAGTAATTTGGGGGGACGCCATCATTTTTTTCTAACCGGGCTGATTTAATTATCTGAAGCATGTTTATAAAAAACCCACTTTTGTGTCTGTTTTTTTTTGTCACACTCACGTGTAAAAGGCTATTTTCGTTTGTTTATCCTAGTTAAGTATGAAAAAGAATGTGTTCGTTATTAACAGAGCAGTAAATAGACGAGTCTTATTTCCGATTCGCACAAGCACTAAATAAAAAGCTCGGTCGATCGGTTTGTTACGCGCGAGTTTCGCATATCTTCGTAGGTCTATTATCTTTAAGTTCAAAACAGTATTCCTATTGATATGTCACGTTATTTTATAATCGCGACGAATCTTATTTAATGTGCATCAAAACATATCTATAAAAAAGCGTATAAAACAGTCAATCGGTGTGTCACGATTGTTAAAAAATGTATTTGTTTTATAACTCTAAACTTTAAAATAGAACTTTCGTCGGACTGTATCTCTTCTGGTGTGTTTACCATTGGCTGAGCTGCAATTTTTGTTTAGTCACTTGTAATACACTGACAACAAAACCTATCTAGCTACTACCACTGAATGAATGTTCTTTCTTATCTCTGTACCTGAAACCAAATTGAATTTCCATAAACAGAGTTTCCTTCCAAGAACTACAAAGCCGTTAAAGAAAATACCTCGTAACCGCTTCCCTGCTGACTAGAATTTCAATTTCAACAAATACTTGTTGAACGCCCTCTTAAATAATCACATTCAGTCAGTTTCGTATTAAAAGCGCAGGGGTAGATGCGCCGACTTTAAGCTCCACGGTTGATATTCAATCCCGGCTTGAGGCACTTACTGGTCTAACTGCACTGAAGAGCTGTGATACAGCGAAATAGGCTCAATGGGGAGTATATATATATATATATATAATCTTATGTATACATTTTCAGTATTTACTTCAGTGATCAATACGTGAATAGAGCTTACTAGTAAGTGTATAAGAATATATTTATCTGAATTATGCTACACTGAGGCGTCCTCGTTCGATCTCACCCAAGAATCGTCAGGTAGATAGTCTGGCGATTTCCCGATGGGATTAAACCCGGGCACTGCGGTGGTGCTTAATTGCCATACATATATTGTCATACTATATATATATATATATATATATATATATATATATATATATATATATGTATATATATATGTGTGTGTGTGTGTAGAGAGAGAGAGAGAGAGAGAGAGAGAGAGAGAGTGACCAAAAAAAAACGGGCCCAAGTCTAATTAGGCCCCGTTTCTTAGTGTTTCGTCTGAATGTAATGAATTTTCTGTCATAACTAGTTTATTATATTCAAAACATCACATCAAAACACTAGGGTATTTGGCGTTATTTTCACCGTTCTACAGCATGTGTTCTAGATAGCCTCAATTTAGCTCCGTGCATTTCTTGAGGCGCAGAGCGAAGTTGTCCATGACGTTCTTACAGACTGAATTGGGAATGGCTCTCATCTCCTCCCTGATTGCTTCCCTGAGTTCCGTGATGGTTCTGGGTTTCTCTGCGTACACTCTGTCCTTAAGATAGCCCAAAAGGAAAACATCTGAGGGGGCTTAGGTCAGGGCTATGGGGTGGCCACTCAAAATTAGTCTTGAGACTGATCACTTGGGCTCCGAAGTTCTTTTTCAGCCAAACTCGGGACAGGTGTGAGGTGTGAGAACTTGCTCCGTCTTGCTGGAACCAGAACTTGTTCATGAGCGACGGTAGAGGGTCTGGAGCTCACTCTTGAAGGTTTTGAGAACCTCCACATACCGCTCCTTGGTGACTGTCACTGCTGCGCCAGATTCTCCGATGAAGATTGGTCCGATGATGCCTCTGACCGAGATTGCAGCCCACACCGTGCACTTAGGAGAGTGCAGGGGCTGGGTGGCTACTTCATTATGTCTGGAGGACTCCCAGAAGACATTTGTCTTGAAGTTCGCCTTTCCGTCAAGATGGAAGTGGGCTTCATCTGAGGTCAAAAGGAGGTTAAGGAAACCTGGTGTCTCTTTGATCTTATCGAGCATCTTTACTGCGATAGCGCTCCTCTGCTTCTTGTCTGAGGCTGTAAGGGTCTGCAGCGTCTGTATTCTGTATGCGTAAGCCCTGATATCGCTCACCTGCAAGTCTCACGGGAGATACCGAGGGACTGTCTTCGGTTACGCACAGAGCATTTCGGACTCTTCTTTAGAGACTCTCTCACACTTTCGACCAGCTCGGCTGTCCGCTTCTTGGGACGTCCCGAGTCGCTTGGACGGTTCTCACTGGAAGCGTTGAGATTCTCCACGGTTCCATACTTCTCGAAGTGGTCCACCCAGTTCTGAATTCTGCTTTTGAATAGAGCCTTTTCACATTCGAACTGATGCATGAAACTGTCCTGGGTTTTCTTAAACGAGTCTGTCTTGTAGTAAAATGTTACACACTGTATTATTTGTCCCAGCTCCCACTGAGGTATTGGTGTACTCACGGTCGTTGATTCTGCCATGCCCTGTAAAATAAAGGGCAATCGGTGAATAAATAAAGGAGATATCACATAGTGTACACGGGGGCCCGTTTTGTTAACTGAAGCATGAGAAAAAGGCAGACCGGTGTTTGTAAATATATTGCGTAGACAATTGATATTTTTTAATTATTATATAACCAAGCTCCGAGATTAATTGAGATAATTAAACTGAGTTTATATGCAGATAAAATAAGCTCAATGTTTAACAAGTAATGAGCTTTCGTATTATACTTCGGTAGATCCCAAAATATATGATGAGATTTATTAAATCAGTTTAATTACCTAAATTAATCTCGGAGCTTGGTTGTATGATAATAAAAAAAATCAATTGTCTTTAGAAACACCGGTCTGCCTTTTTCTCATGCTTCAGTTACAAATTCAATTTCCAACGTTAAGCGCGCTGATTGAATAGACGCATCTCCGAAATGTCGGTTCTTATTTTATTTCACAAAACTAAAGCCGAGCAATTTACATAGTTAACAGTTGATAAATGCTCCTAAACAGTCAGTCGTCTCACGTTCAATTTCCTTGCTATTATTCCGTTTGAATTATCTGCGTTTGATACATAAATTTAATAATTCATTCAGCACTTATAAAAGTTACAATGCATACGTTGTGTCCGGATGATAATTCACGGGGCGGCAATGACACTTGACACCGCATTTTTAGAATATCTCGATATACATAATTGGCAGTCAGGAAAATATCCAGGCATTTATAAGACTTGCGCTGTTATCGTAAGAAGAGGGGGAAATTTGACACTCGAAAAACAGAAGAAGAGTTTCTGAATTATTCATGTCTGGTTGAGTCGAAGAGGATTTTCAAATTTATTGTCTTAGATTTTATTACACGGTGGGACAATAAAAAGGAAAACGAAACAGATAAGATAACACACACGCAAACACTCACATGTAAGAAGGCAAACACTCATACACAATTAGCATATATATATATATATATATATATATAATCTGCTCTATATTAAATAACTATGCGTATTTAGTTGTATGTACATGAATCCATTCCGTAACCAAATAGTGAGAGGGTAAAACACATACTTTTATCGAAACAATCTTAAATCGCGAGGGGAAGCAAGAAAGCAAACACCACTTCAGACAACCACGCCGTCTAAAATGAATTCGGAAGGAAGTCCTCCACTCTAATTAAAATATTAACGGTAGCTTTTTTTTTGTCTTTATACATCAGGGATGCACATACTCATGTATGTATGAAAAAAAAGTCACTGATGTAATTCTATAATTTTGTATGACTATTAGTGTGATTACGGGCGAAACATATGTTATGTCTTTTATATATATATATATATATATATATATATATATATATATATATATATATTAAAGAAAGTAAAATGAAGATAAAAAAGTGCACAACACTACATAAAATTATATAAATTTGCATTAAAAACTTTCTCCAATTCTACAAACTCTAGCTATTTTGCTATCTGCACAATAGCGCTATCCCTTTGTCTTCGAAAATGGCTACTCAATACTGCTAATTTTTCCTTCCTGTGCATTTATTTCTTCATCCCCAACTTTTCCAGCGTTATTCTTTCAATTTTTCAAAGTGAAATGGAAAAAAAGTAATATTTATTATTGTAAATACCATATTACCAAATTTTATCCTCTGACGAGAAAAGTTTTATCTTAAAAAAAACATGGTTTAAGGATTGGTGTAACTCCTTGCATCTGAACTTTAAACGTAATTAAATGTGTATTAATTTTATATAAATTGATGTAATTCTATGTAGTTTTATGCAATGTTTTATCTTAATCTTTCTTTCTATAAAATCGATTGCTCTACTCAACGTATTGAGCTTTACTTTGTCGAGATAGATAACTTTACGATACTTCACTGATCGTTAGTTCTATAATCATTAGTATATATATATATACATTTATACGTGTGTAATATTAAGTGAACTTTTGTTTAGATGGGTCAGATAAACATACATGAGAATCTTACTTTGTTCATAATATAATGATCTATTGCAACATCAAGGAACCTGAGCAAGAAGACCAACCTCTATAACTGGGCAAACATTTTGGACAGAACTGTCTTCCAAATAAGGTAGAAACAGACAACAATCCTGCCACAGTAATAGCCCGCAAAAGCCGCCAGAAACACACCAATACTTTCCATTCCAGAAAACTAGAAGAATGGGCCAACAAACAACGTATTCATTATATCCCATGTGAATTATCCCAGGAATATATAGATAAGGAAGGCTCTGTAGACTGACTGAAATGGCGATATCTTAACTATGATCTGGAGAGAATGATAATGGCTGCTCAAGATCAAGGCTTGATGGTCAATGTCTTTAAAAAGATTAGTGGTCTCAGCAACAATAACAAGTACAGGTTCTGCCACACAGAAATAGAGAGTTTGAGTCACCTAACATCCAGTTGTAAGGTTCTCCTGGGGATGGTTATTATACAATGCGACACAACGGAGTATGTAAACATCTCCGCTAGACTGTAGGTAAAACGTTGACTATCCAGTGTAGCAGCAAGCCCTGGGAGTATATACCAGAAAGAACAGTTGGAAATAATTCATACACCATCCACTATTACTATGCAATCCCTACAGCTACATATCTAGAAAGAAGAGCTGTTAAACTTGACATAGTGATATGAGAGAAAAGGGAGCAAGTAGCAACCCTAGTTGAAGTCAGTGTCCATAATGATGCAAGATTAAACAGAGCTTAAAGGTGAACTATTACGAAATACTAAGGTCTAATATATGGCATGAAAAGAAAAGTGATTCTTAAGAAAATCTCTATCATTCCAATAATTATATTAGCAACAAGGCTAATGAAAACTAATTTCGAAAGCTATCTGACGAGTATATCCGGTGAACGGAGTGCAAGAAAAGTACAAACAATTGCACCTAATGTGACAGTTAGAATATTAGAAATATATCTAGGCTGGAGTGTCTTAAACAGCCGGGGAATGTCTGGCATCCGGTAGGATGTTCCATCCCCAGCAAAAACAGAAAGATAAGAAAATTTATAAAAGGAGAAACGATTTTTTATTTAATATATATATATATATATATATATATATATATATATATATTTTTTTTTTTTTTGATACGTATATTCGTAAATTTTGCCGCTAAAGCTTAATGTTAATCAATGCTTCGTCAACACAAATTCGTAATTGCAAATCAGATGTCCTATATATTTCCTGAATGTACGTACATATAGTTGTATTGATTCCTATAGTTATAGAGAGGAGTGCTCACTATCGGTGTGAAAGCAGATGTAGATCTAAGTTGGGAGACATCAGCGAATGTCATCAAGATGCGATGATCGTATGTAAAAATTAATTAACTTTTAGAATAATAAAGAGAATATTTTTAAAAAAATATTTTGAAGCCTGAAACAACGCAGACATTTGTTTTTTTTTAAATAAATTATTTATTTATCTCAAAAAACCCTTTTTTTTCTGTTTTTGTTTAAACTTGAGTACTTTCGATATAAGATACCTTCATCGGAAGCATAGTCATTTTATTTTATTTTTATTCTTTTTATTCTTTCCTGACTGAGACATTATCCCAGCCAAGTTGAAATTCGTCTTATTTGGCGAAATTATAAGTGCCTATTATTTGTGCAGCACGCGGTCACATTATTAACGTATTTTGATAGGTCGCACATCGAAACGCTGATGAAATATTTATTCAAGAATCAGCTTAAATAATGCAGGATGCCCGCCAGTTTGTGAGAAAGCAGTTGGCCGACGTGATTGAAATCATTATTGTCGCTGCAAGAGCGGAAAACACAAAGAAGCGTCGAAAAAATAAGCGAAAAGCGAGGCGCGATTATGAGAAAAATAACATTTAAATTCACCAAGAAGTTGCTTGAGGAAGGAAAAAAGCGAACTATTGAATATTCCTAAAGTGAACTTAGAAAAATATACCGACCCACGAAGCAAAAAGTCAATTTCGACAATTCACCTTTGAAACAAGGTGGAGTAAAAGCCTTTGTCAGGAAATCCAGACTAAGATCCTATCCGGGATAAACAGTATCTTGTATAAGCTTTATCAATGATGTCCAAACATATTGGCAGTTCTTTGAAAGCTTTTACGGACTGCACATTCAACGAAATTCGTCGAAGAGAATCGGTGATTAGCAGATGGAATCTACATACATAAGGAAACAAACTAAAAAAACCTGGACCAATTTCGATTAATACTATTCCTCAACGTAGAAGGTAAGTTTTTTTTTCGGTGTCATTGCGAAAAGGATGACGAAATTCGTGTTAGACGATGGCTAGTTTAATACGGCAATACAGAAGATTGGACTTCCTGGCCTTTCAGCATGTATCGAACATACAACTACGTAATGGAATACAAACAGCCAGAAATAATAAACTAGCTATTTGACTAGCCTTATAAAATCCATATGACTCCGTAAGACATCACCTACTTGTGAAAGCAATGGAGTTCGTTTGAATTCCGGAACACATTACAAAATCTCATATCAGCGTATTTAAAATGTACATATATGAGAGTTTATAGTAATAAATATTCAACTAACAAGTGAAAGTTGAATATTTCATTATAATGGGATGTATTATCTCTCTACGACTGGTGTAGTGTTTAATGGCAATGAGATTTTGTGGTGCCAAAAACAACACTAATAAGAAAAACATCTCTTCGATGAAGGAGATTATGGATGATATAACCGTAGTCGCAGAATCCAGATCACATATGAAACAATCAGTGATTAGCTTACAGGAGCGCTACAAATCGGCTGCGATGAAAATAAAGTCATAAAAATGTCGTTGTTTATTCATAGGTTAAGGATGTTGCTAAGAAAAAAGGGCCTCTATCGATGGGAACGAAGTCCCGACCATCACAGAAAAATCTTCAAGAGACTTGGTCAATGTTTCTCTTTACCTCTTACTGATCGTCATCGTTGGCAGGAGCACAACAAAATGCTAAATGATGAATTACGTTCGATTTAATAAAGGTGACCTCGTCAACAAACACAAATTGTGCTGCATTTTTATTCGGTGTATTCCCAACTTTCCATGGCTGATGCAGGTTCATGAGGTAGCACTTTTAAAAGTTTAGAAGATTGATCGCCAGGAAGTTTATGACGAAATAGTTGGAGAGGGTCTCTAATTCATTGATAAACATAACACTACACAGTTCATACAAAAAGTTAAAACTTCCGAGGTTGTCACTTGTTAAGGAATATTAATTAGGTAAAGCGCGATGTTTTTAGATCTTGCGTTACTCTCGCGACCCACTTATGGAGAATGCCAATCATCAGTAATAACTAGCCGAAAATGGAAGGCAAATTTAGTTGTAGAAAATGTAGAATCGGTCCTTAGTGTGAAACAAATAATTGGCTCTGTGGCATTTAGACGAGTAGGTTACGGTTTTAATCAACAGCTTTGTTGGTCACAGAATTATCTGTAAAAGAAGGAGAAGAAATTCACTATCTTGAGGAATCCAAACTCATTGCTATAGCTGTTGATCAACGTAAACAGGCGCCCTGGACCAAGTGGGAGAATGCACATAATAGACAAATCACATAGCGCGCCCTCGAATACATAGATCCTAAAAACTCAACTTTTCTCAAAAAGGCAGTCTACGATATTTTACCAACACCAGTAATCTTTCATGCTTGGCAGTAAACCTCATACATATTCTCACTGGATGCGAGCATTCGCTGTGAAGCTACACATTGAGACACAACTAAATATTGGAAATTGTCGCGAAGGCCTCGAATATATGTTGTGAGATTGTGAATAATCGTCTTATTGTCACAATTAGTACAATTCATGTCGTTAATTTAGGAAATAGTTGAAATTCTAGGTGTCAAAATTGGAAAATATTCTCATTGTTTGATGGCTGCACGAATTAGCACGTTGCATTTCGTTTAGAACGCCGGCTCGTATGCAACACTAAAATTACGTTAACAGACTAGAGTGCATATGTTGTCATTTAGTCCTCCAATGTGAAAAAGGTTTTCGTTATTGAACTAACGGTTCGATTTGATGAATCATTTTGATTTTTAACACCAGCGCAAGTTAGGAATATATTAAGATTTACGAGAACAGTGTGTGAAAAATGTCTGGTAAAAATGTATTTCCTATCGGAGTCGGCACTAGGCAAGAAGAAATACATAAAGAAAAAACAAGACAAGGCTCTATCTGCCTCAGCGTTGATAAGACAATATAACAGAGTATATCATCCAACAAAATCTGGTAGTATCGTGACGCTCTTGATTATGCTTAAGCCCCAAACACATGCCTGCACCTGATGGTGAAGTTATTGTATAACATACATATATATATATATATATATATATATTTCATATATCTATATAAACTTTTATACGAGGATATATTTTTTTGTGTATCAATTTTCTAGTATTTACTTCAGCAGTGCTCGATACGTAAGTAGAGCTAGGTAGTAAGCTATACAAATATACTTATGGCAATTAAGCTACACAGAGGCCCCCGCGTTTAATCACTGGGGGAATCTTATGACTATATATATATATATATATATATATATATATATATATATATATGTCTGATTTGTATTGAATAAAGATATGTATATACCGAAATATCTAATTTATTAATATAAAAAGACATAATAAATCTCGGCATCAGAAGTGGCTCCAAACATTAATGTGTTTCAGATGATAACAATGAGAGGTCTGCCAACTTCAACTTCTGCCATTGTGTATCGACAAAAAGGAATAGAATAAAGAACCATGTATGATTCTCATTGAATATGTATGTCTTGACCGATATATCTGATGGATTTGTATCAAAAAATTATATATCTCGGATCTGAATTTGTTTTGAAAAATATTAAGTTTTCACTTTACGATGTCTTTAGATGTAAACTATGAATATATATATATATATATATATATATATATATATATATATATATATATATATATACATATGGGGGTATGTGTGTGTGTGTATGTATCCTTATTTTTGTTAACATTGTTTTTAGCGATAATTTTACCATTGGCATTATTTGCGTACGCGTGTGCTATCTCCCTTGCGTACGCAATTCCGCATACATTTTACGATCGTATATATATATATATATATATATATATATATATATATATATATATATATATGCATATGTATTTTTATATACACATATATATATATATAGTTGTGTATTTACTTATAGATACACTACTTCCCTACATATCCTTTCTCGTCGTTACTGCGACTCATCAGCGTGGCTAATCACGTTCAGGAAAACAAATAATACACTTAGAATAGTTATTGCTTAACAAATTTAGAACAAAAATAACGACATATTTATAAACGATAAATCATGACGTATTTCAGACAGGCTCTCGTAGCCTAATCGTTATATATATATATATATTTATATATATATATATATATATATATATATGTATGTACATATATATACATATGTATATGCATATGTATACGTATATAAATATATATACACATATATATATAAATATATATACATATATATATGTCTTTATGTATATATATATATATCTATATATATATATCTATATATCTATATATATATATATATCTATATATATATATATATATATATATATATATATATATATATATATATATATATATATATATAGTGTGTATCATGAATCCTGAAAAGAATTCAATAAAGTTCCTGATCGTAAGAATGCGAGAGCTAATATACTAGTTATTCAGTGAAAAAAATACATTACAGATTCGAGCGATGTACAATTATTTCATTGGGAGGCATTTATCTTCACTGTTTTAATCCCTTACACTCTATTTAAAATCATCCGTGGCTCACGGTAATAAGAGGACCTCACATTAAAAAAAACGCTCCCTTATGTAATGAACTGCAATATAATAATACATTTATGCTCAAACATGAGCACTTCCAAGACGAAACATGAGTATACCACATAACTCTCTGAATACCATAAATACTACTTTTCTCTGTAAATTAATAACAGTCAATCACACCCGAATTTAAGCCACAAGCTCGTCTATAAAAAATACATTTCACACCATCACACCTAAAATTGAATACACCATAGAAAACGATAAACATGCAACCTCCGTTATCAGTAATTAAGTTACACTGAAATAACACTAAGTTATAATTAAAGCCCATATTGACAGCCTTCGTAACATGTGTACTTGTCATATAGGTGACACTTGGCGGAAATCACCGGACGATAAAAGCGATGATCATCATCGCCTGTTTCTTCATCGGCTTCTTCATTGTTTAATATACAGATGCTTCCTTCATTATTTCAAAGATGCCCGATCCGATGTTCGGTCACGTGTCAGTTTGAAGTTGAACTCTCACCACTTGAATTCTTGCTTCTTATGTTTCATTTCTACTCGAACCCCAATTTACTTTTAAGTTTGAAATACCATTTTTGTAGCTGCTTAGGCTTACCTCTTAGTTTGCCCCTTTTCCATGTATTTATCTGATGCGCATGTTTAAATGGCATTTAGTGGATATATCAGGCCTCATGTTTAAATAAAATACTCATTGTATCAACCAGTTAAGGTGTAGACTATTTTACCAGCTTGCTTTGTCACCGCATACTTCCGAGTTCGGCTTCTCAAGAGATACATTTAAGCTAGCCTGTTTTAAGTGAAGGGGGTTGCACACTGGAAGTTTGGTATTTTCCAGGCTTGATTTGTATTGAAGGATTCCACTTTCCTTACCTTTTTTATTATCATGATAAACTCCTTACATCAAGTGACTTCATGTCTCATCTGGAGCGACTTCAATAAAACATGTTACGCATATTTTTACTTTGCACTTTTTGTCTGAAACGGTTCAGTTTTATAAACAGTTTTCTTGGTCTGTCACGTTAAAGGTTTACATAGCATTTAATTGAGTTTGTCCTATGTCTGTATACATTGCGATTTTGTTGATGTAAACATATACTATACGTTTTTTACTTGTGCTTTGGAGTTAAATAATATTCTCTGAAAAAAGATATGTGGCAGAGCAGAATAATTTGATGTAATGTGAATTGAAGACAATGTTTTACATTTTACAAATAATATTGCGCATTTATCGATGAGCAGAATAATTTGCTGTAATGTGAATTGAAGACAATGATTCACATTTTACAAATAATATTGCGCATTTATCGATGAGCAGAATAATTTGATGTAATGTGAATTGAAGACCATGATTCACATTTTACAAATAATATTGCGGATTTATCGATGAGCAGAATAGTTTTATGTAATGTGAATTGAAGACAATGATTCACATTTTACAAATAATATTGCGCATTTATCAATGAGCAGGATAATTTGATGTAATGTGAGATGAAGACCATGATTCACATTTTACAAATAATATTGCGCATTTATCGATGAGCAGAATAATTTGATGTAATGTGAATATTCAAGACAATGCTTTACATTTTACAAATAATATTGCGGATGTATCGATGAGCAGAATAGTTTAATGTAATGTGAATTGAAGACAATGATTTACATTTTACAAATAATATTGCGGATTCATCGATGAGCAGAATAGTTTTATGTAATGTGAATTGAAGACAATGCTTTACATTTTACAAATAATATTGCGCATTTATCGATGAGCAGAATAATTTGATGTAATGTGAAGTTAAGACAATGCTTTACATTTTACAAATAATATTGCGCATTTATCGATTAGCAGAATAATTTGATGTAATGTGAATTGAAGACAATGCTTTACATTTTACAAATAATATTGCGCATTTATCGATGAGCAGAATAATTTGATGTAATGTGAATTGAAGACAATGCTTTACATTTTACAAATAATATTGCGCATTTATCAATGAGCAGAATAATTTGATGTAATGTGAGTTGAAGACCATGATTCACATTTTACAAATAATATTGCGGATTTATCGATGAGCAGAATAGTTTTATGTAATGTGAATTGAAGACAATGCTTTACATTTTACAAATAATATTGCGCATTTATCGATGAGCAGAATAATTTGATGTAATGTGAAGTTAAGACAATGCTTTACATTTTACAAATAATATTGCGCATTTATCGATTAGCAGAATAATTTGATGTAATGTGAATTGAAGACAATGCTTTACATTTTACAAATAATATTGCGCATTTATCGATGAGCAGAATAATTTGATGTAATGTGAATTGAAGACAATGCTTTACATTTTACAAATAATATTGCGCATTAATCAATGAGCAGAATAATTTGATGTAATGTGAGTTGAAGACCATGATTCACATTTTACAAATAATATTGCGCATTTATCGATGAGCAGAATAACGATGAATAGAAGAAGTAAACGTATCATTTTACTTCTTTAAGTTTTAATTTTATTCACTCATTTATATTTATATTTATCCATACATGATAACTAAAAATACAAGGGAAGTACAACATTGAATAGAAAAATTCAAGTAAAAGGACGCATTGGTTGAAGGAGAAAAAACCCAAAAGTGAATAAAAGATGAGGAAATAAGTAAAAAGAAGGAATGCACACTCGATGGAAAATAGGAATAGGAGACGGAAGACAGAGCAAACACGTTATTTTTTTTGCTTCTACATCCAAAGCTACTCCTACAGAAACTAACATTCAGATTCTACTTTTGCTGGTGTTTACATGTACACAGACAACAAAATAGGCAAATAAAGAATTTAACACTATTTAATATTGACTATTTTAAAGTGGGTGTATGACTTTCCTATATACATGTAACGTAAAATGGGTACTTAGTTCTGTGTCAGTTTGCGGTTATATAAAGACGTGGAATCTCTAAATTTCAGCTGGATGGAGGTTAGTGTTGTTTTACTAAGTTCACATTTTTCGTTTCTTTTGTAGAAGTAGCGAGGAACATTTAATTTTCAACAACAAAAAAAGTCCGGAACAATGTTTGATGTGTTAGCGCACACTTTTTAAAGCATCAAAAAGTGTGTGTTTTGGGGTATTTTTTTTATTTTCGGCCTTTTTTCCCACAATAAAATAACGCGTGGAAAATATTGAAGGTTGGTTCTAGTTTCGAATAGGCACCCAGTGATTGCCAGTCCTGCCGTAATCTGTTCCGACTACCAACGGGCAAATGAGAAGCAGTACGACTTTTACTGACTCTCAAGGCAACATATACAAATATTTCGACAAATTTTACTTTTCATGACTATTTAAAGATGAACCTTGCGTGTTTACATGCAACCATTATGCCTTCAGTAGAAGATTGCATATGTTTTTGCAAGGATAAAAGGCTTCTACGGAAGAATCCTCCATGACAATCCTACAAGACAAAAAATGAAAAGGAACATTTGTTTGATTTTCAGTATACTTTCGCTCACATCCCTTATCTTAAACTCTCTGACCATACCATTGCTCCCCTCACTTTCAAGCATTCCCAAACATGATGCCCTAAGACACCCAGAGCGCACCTGCTTCCCATAAAACAGAAACTGACGAATGAGCAAAGCTAGTACACGCCCGACCTTTATTGTATAGTATTTACAGGACATGCATTGCGTCTACAATTCCTTCATGCGCATAAAAGAAAAAAACACTAAAACATGTTCACCAAAAAAAATTCCTTTCATTACTCTAAATGAAAATAAATGTCTTCTGTTCAAAGATAAAGTAACACAGTTCGCGCGTAATAACTTGTGAAAAAAAAAAACAGAAATAAACTTAAACAATACACACACACACACAAGAAATAAACACTTTTCGTTAAATTAATCCCCTCTATAAACAACAACAAAGTATTGATACCGATTGTAAGATTTATCTTAGCATTTGTTATCGTCATTTTTACTTAGTTTAATACGATTATTTACTATCGTGGCCGTCGATTTCTTTGTCCATCGTCGGTTATTACAGATTTTACACCCCTCATCTTAAAACGTTAATTTGTCAAAAACAATTACCCGCAATATTTATTCAAAATAGAAAAAAACTAAATGCGATTAGTAAAAATCCCCCCTTTTTACCGTAAAAAAATGAAAAACCAATTGGTTACATGCCTCAAATTACTGCTAACATGCAAAAAGTGGGCACTCATTATAATTTTAATTTATTTCAGAAAAGTGATTCTCCACTCAAAAATCTACAATATTTAATTCAGTAAAATATCCTTCTTTGCTAATATTTTCATGATGTTTACATATAATCGACGATAAAAAAGGAGCTGCATTTTTTTAGAGTAAGCTACGACATTTAAGATAGTAAAATTGACCACAAAAATAAACGACCGGTTGTCCTTCGTGTTAGCATTTGGAGAAATATAGAATGTGTTAAAATGCGCAGATACAAAACAGTGTTCGATGAGTATAAATATGTTCATATTTTACTCGGGTAAGCGAGAATAGCAAATGCAGCATTGGGTGAATTAAAAAAAATAATCTGTATTATCCAATAAAAATACGCAGAGAAAATATGTAGAGAAGGGAGCACCTCAATTATCGTTGGTACAATGACAATGTAAATATGTTAATTAATAATAACGGTGGTACAAGTGTATTATCTTAAAAAAATATTCCAGTATCCGGAAATACCTCTGGTAATAAGTGTGAATGTGGAAGTGAAAACCTCTCTCAATTCCTATATGTACAACTACCTAAACATATCGAACAGGACTAAATATGATGAATAAGATGAATTCAAGTGACAATAATGTTCTGTTCTAGAACACACAGATGAATTATTGGCCTAAAACAGTCACAACACATAGTTTATTTTCATAAATCTCTTGTTATTATAGCTATTCTTGTAAAAATAATAAAACTGCTAAGTGTGCTTTATTTATAAGAATATATCTATCATTGTGAGAACCGTATAATCCGAGTTTTACCAGAGAACCTACAATTAAAAGGCCATAACTTAAATTGTATTACTCTAAACTCCAAGCAAGTTATACCTTATCAATATGTAATTGATTTCAGTATTGGGCTCGGATTTCTGGTACTTTTTAAATGTATGTCATTATTATATACACATATATACTCGTCCTGGAATACGTAATTTACATGGTCCCGAATCAAATAACACATAACTTATCATTCAATAAAACAGACGAAATATTGATGATTTAAGGATTACCATATTTTAATCGAAATAAATCGGTACACAATTTTGGTGGGTCTTATACTATGTAGGCATGCTGTGAACAGTATACATTTGATATCCAAACATTATAATGACCTATTATCAACCTTTAGAGCGTAACACTTACAATTCAATTCCAAAGATCAATTCAAAATTAGAATGCGTGTGTTTGGTACCGATGAATTTTATGAGTTGTTATTCAGTAGTCTTCTTAAAACTGAAATGCTGTATGTAGAGCTTTCAGAATATATAACGCAACTTTTTTGCGGATTGGGATGCTTCTGTGCGAAGATAGGTAGTATTAAGATATACCTATAGCAATAATTTTTATTCCAACTCAAAGTATGTAAGCAAGAAATATGACCCTGGATGCATGTTTAAATGTAAAATAAAACCAAACATAATGTAGTTAGCGTTAATGTGCTCCTAGTTGCTATGGTCAAACATGTTTACAGAGCACAACCCACTTATTTTAATGTGTAGGGGGATGGCATATATATATATATATATATATATCAATGCATCATTGAGATAAATAAATGTGCTTAACTCCACATATATTATGCTATGTTCCGCAAAGGAAACTAATAGAGAAATGATCATAATGGAATGGCAGATCGAACACTAGTAAATACGTTATCAGAAGGATAGGCAGTAGTTATATAGTCTATTGAACTTGATATATTCTGTGGTTAAGTTCTACTCTTGAACCAGTAAAACTATGAAATTGATAAGATTATAAAATTGGTATTCCTAGACATTCACTTTTACATAAAAGTATTTACATACGTCAGTATATTGTTATGTCGTCACCAGTTTTGCTAAGGTGTGTAAGTATTTAGAACAATTACCCTTTGTTGAGATTACTTGATCGTAGTCTACGGAGTAAGAGAACATCTGACAACGAAACTGGCATCATTGGTGGATTTACTCAGGTAAAAAGACATATACATAAGTTATATTTTTATAATTTGGAAAGATGGCTAAAACCGCTACGAATATAGTCAGGTAATTTTGCAGGAATATATCAACTGTATTGGAGTAAGTTTATCATGCCGGATGGCGTAATCATTTTAATAGCTTCACGTTTTTTTTAAATCAATATAATTACTATTCTAAAATGCATGTCGAGATTACGACATTTCTTTCATTAATAAACTATATATCCTCCCTCCAGCTATTGATTAGATGGTAAAATACACTAGATTCTGAAGGATTGTTAAAAAAACTAGTCTTGGGAAGAAATATGTCAGTCTTCATCCGCTTATTGAATTCATAACTTCTACGTAAAAATCAGTACGATTTACATTAACCAAAGATCATATCGATGTTTCCACTAACTACCTGTTAGCATTTTAGATACATTTAAACCAACTATATACTATGCTTATTTAGTTGTTCCTATATTGAAATCGAATTCTCGATGTTAATATTATAGGGTACATGTAATTTTTACATTGGATGGTCGATATTCATATCGGAGGGTCCATTCTAATATTTGATATTCTATACGCATATTGGATATTTGAAAGTTATCTGATCTTCTACTCTTATATTAATGCCCATTGCTTTCATTACACGTTCCAAGATTATATCAGAGGTGCACACACATATTTGACGTAAGATGTTGGATTTTGGATTCCTGTATCGGATTCTGCATACTCGTAGTTTGTTGTCTGTACGCATATTAGATGTTCGACACTAATATGATGTTCGCTGTTCCTGCTTGACGTTCGATGAATATACTGGATTCAAGAACACACATTAAATAGTCGATACCAACATTGAATGGTCGGTGTTTATATTAGATGTTCGATGCGTATATTGGATGTTCGATTTTTATTGTGATCTTTATGTTTCAAAGAACGATAGGGATATGCTCAGAATGCAAACCTAGTAAAGTAAAATGGAGGACTAGCGAACCCTTTCTCTGTTTATACTTGTATGGCCTTTGGAAAAGCAAGCGTCACAAAACATATTTCTAATGCCGTCAAAAGAGTCGCCAGAACACTGTATATAGCCTTGAACAATTTTAGTGACTGCGGTTATGGATCTTCGTTCGATGCTTTTCCTATTAGTAACTATCGCGTAACGCAGCGGAGGTGTTTGTGTTCCTTCTCGTCTCTTTTATGCGCTATATTTACCCAACTGATGAACCACATCTACCCCAACCAATGCTTGTAAGGCTCTATGTAATCCGTCTTAACTTTGACTCCTATCAGTAGTAGCAGTTCTATCGGGCGTATATGTAAACAATACTAGCAAGCAAAGAGCTGGAATTAGTTTCTAGAGGCTGTTGAGGACGGGCATCGTGAGGAGCATTTTCTAGTCAATGATAGATTAGCACCATTGTCATTCCTTGGTAATACCACCCACTGAACTTAGATATCCATACTTATGAATAATACCATGTGTGTACTGATGCATTCCCTAAACATAACTTCAAGTAAAAAACTAGTACATGCATTTAAAATCGTGTCTTCTCAGCTTTTAGTCGTGCTTTTCATAATTAACGATTTTTAAATATGTCTGAGTAATTACATTACTTGCCATGGCAGCCTTTCAAGAAAGTTAATAGAAGCTGATTAAAAGAGCAACGAAAATGAGAATGAAAAAGATTAGTTATTTATAGAAGAGAGTTGTTTCCATTTACAGTTGTAATTATCTCCCTGTGTATTATGACAAAAAGAGTATGTGAGTTCTGTCACTCATTTCTCACAGGCACAGGTTAAAAGGTTAACAGGTTTTGAGTTTAACTGAAGGTCGCACGCTTTTTCTTCTGTCACAGTGGTGAATGTATAAATAGATCCCCTTTCTTGCAATATCTGCTTGGGTGTGTGTATATTTAAACTGGTGTTACTTTGGAGGTTTCTTTCTCTGTGAATATTTGACTTGTGAGGGTTTGAGAATATAGTCAAATTTATAATTTAACCCGCCATCGAAATAGATGAATATTGATTCACACCTTTCCCGACCGATTCCGTGAAACTTGCACAATGACATTACATATTTATAAAGTGAAGTTTTAGTTTGAGTAACAATTAATGCTTTCCAACGCCATATTGAACTGAACTTTATATAGAAAGAATCGACCTATTTCCCCTACTCGCGTATTTGATTATTGGTAAATTTCTTACGAACAATTCAATTGCAACAATTTACTTTCGATTACAATTCAAAGAAATCAATTTGTCTGTAAATGTTATTTATTAGAACTAATTTATCGGAAAAGGAAATTTTACTTAGCAAACTTTTCTATTGAATATAAACATTTGGAGAATCTTGAAATTTACATTATTGAGTTAAGTTGCGCAAAATGGTGACTGCCAGCCTACTTTAAATATTATCGGACAATAATTTAGCAGTAATATGCTTTTAAAATTGAGTGTGGATACTTTTACATGTGCATTGTGTCTAGCATTATCACAGAAATACACATCAATATAACTTCACTAAAGTCAGCCCTATATAACGGTTGCATTGATTCTGACAACGTCGTAAAGACAGAGCTACACGGCTCACATGGCTCTTGTAAAACTCCTGAAAGAGTAAACATAGGTACCTATCGTACTATTATAGTCTCTGGTTTTTGCCTCTGTAGCAACGGAATACATTTACAGCACAGAATCGCAAACTCATGGAGGGATGGTAAAAAAGATACGTCTGCGCATGTGCAACATCCATTCATTATGTGTTCTGGACCAAACCGTCCTTGACCTTTTGTCTAACTGCTTTCTGCTCTCGATGTTCGATAGAAGAATCCTGCAATATTGCATGTATGACTAATAGCTAAATATAACGAGATGGACTACATGCAGAACAGACAACCCTGAGGACCGATTGTCGTGAGCTATGTACAGAAGTTTGGTTAGCTCAACAACAAGAAAAATATTAGCACCATGTTTGCTTGCTTAATTACAGTTTCCGTGTTGCGTTCTGTCGTTCAGCCTGCATGAGTAGCAACAGTTTACCATACATATTAAATTGCTCTATGTGCTATAGTAGTTGCCATACGAAAGCTTAAGTGTTAGTCTACAATATTCTCTTACTCTTTTCAGGTGGAGACCAACTGGGTTCATATATTCCAAAATGATATTCATGAAGGTGGGCATGTTACAATACATATAAATTGTTTTGTTTATGTCAAAATTAAATAATTTACACGCTGCCTTTAACAATGCACTAAACATAAAGAAGAGGGCACTTACCGAAATAGTTTAGTACTACCTAGTTTAAAGCTACTTCCGTAAAAAGAAGTGAATACTCTCTGTAAAACATCTATGTGAATACCACTATTTTAAATATATGCGTTCCCTTATTGAGTGAGAACTCTCATGTAAGAAATAACGAAGGGACTGAATCAAGGGAGGTGATATACTTCCGTAAAAATATAATTTTACTTTAGTCGAAACTCTAACACATCAAGTGGTCTTTTCCTGGTACTTATATTTGAATTATATATGAAATACATAGATATCGAAAATTACATTAAAGTTTTCTTTAGTTGTCTAACATTGAGTTAGTAAAGAAGTTAAAAACAGTAATATTCTTCTCGCCAATTGACCAGTTAACTATGCTATACTATATCTTTGTTGTAGTCACTTAATCTTTCTAGACACCAAGACAATACTTTATCTAGTCTGATTGAGTATCCAGCTAAGTGCTGTTACTTGATGAAACATCACTTGGATAAGGTGCACCATTCATCGTATGAGCTATTGTATAACTGTATCGACGTATCTCATGTGGGCTTGGAATACTATGCTATTGTTAAATAGTTGGTCAGAGTTTATTTGTAGGGTGTAGTATCCTCATGTAAGGCAGTTCTGAAAAACCCTTGTGCAGAGAGCCTGAAGACACTCGAGGATGTTGTCTAGTATGTAACTAAAACTCTTCTCATATAAATATATGAATATGTATTTGTATTATAGCTATTATAATACAGATATAACAGGTAACTGCCCCATGAGCGCTGATGTATTTTCAATTAATCATTTGTAAAAGATGGCATTAACACTTCTCTAAAGTGCAGTACGTATTACAGACTCATTGCTTTCCTATCTTTTCAATACAGTTTTAAGGTCCAATCTGTTATCGCTTATTCCTATGAAAGAAAATTAAAAACACTCCCGCGTAAAATGAAGTAGGTCGTACTTAACACCAGCATCCTCAAAGAAGAACGACCGATTCTGATCACTCATCGCCGAGTCAACGTCTCCGTGTTCTATGACTAGTTTTAACAACCAAAGGAAGCCATATTTGCTATCGGTAATGGAAAATCTTCAAGAGGCCGATAAAGTTTTCTCAGTGTGATTTCCGCTTTCATATTATCCGAATGGTTTGCAAAAGCTGCCTTAAGTACAATCATATCATTTCTTCCTCTTTTCTTGCTGGGAAGATTAGTTTGATTTTGGAATTTTGTTCATGGAATCTTTTTTTCTAAAAAACATTTTCCGCTGAGAAGCAACCCATTAAGTGGTGCTTTTTCCGAAAGAAGATGAGTACCGACTTAATATGTAAATTCCATTCTTCTTTTCATTGTTTCTTTTGTTTATTTCTTCATGTTTCCTTCTTTTTTTCTATTTGATTCCTTCTTTTCTTCACATCAGCTTTCTTATTGTAGCTACTGTAAACTCTTATCTATTTTCATATGTAATCATTCTTTCCCTCTTTTTTATTTATTCCGTCTTTCTTTCACGAAATGTAGAAAGTAAGCCTCTACATTCTTTTGTTACTTATAACTTTTCGTTCGTTTTATTTGTTCTACTTTTGTTCATTTTTTTCTCTCTTTATTTTTAAGGCTTTTGTTTTATTGGTCTATTTTCTTTCTTTCTTTTTTCCATAGTTTTTTCCTCACTTTTTTCATCGTATTTTCCGTTTTCGTTTTCCTACTTGTTTCAGCCCAACTTTTCAGAATATGTTCTTTCATTTACTGCTTCTTGTTTAGTTTCCTTCTTTTCTTCTCATTTTTCCTTCATTTCTTTTTATCTATATCATTCTTTTCTTTACAATAGTCTGTTATTCTATATCGTATTCTCATGTTGGTATGCGAATAAATATCTCAAATATTTTATTATTGGCCTCTTTTTTTCGTCTGTCTTTAAATTATCCTTTCATTTACTAACGCTTATCTTCGGTAAGTTTGCTTGCTTTAAGCATGGTGACCCCTTTACACAGAAATTGTTAATATCTAACTGAACCAAAACATTATAATAACAATAGATCTTACAATGTATACCCCTAGTCATATAATGTTGATCACATTTTTAATGCCTAATTTTATTAAAATGTAAATTTCTGACTAAAATGTTTAGAATGTAGCTTTTCTTTCCATAACATTTTAGATGATAGTATTGGTAACATTAAATGGGAAGAGTTTAAAATATATCCTTAAAAAAGAAGGTTTCTTTTAAAAGATTTTAAAGTGGTCTCAAATGTTTGATCAGGAGTTTTTATATATATATATATATATATATATATATATATATATATATATATATACTAATCCAGGCAAGGTAAACACACCCAGGATAGTAATCTAAAGACATTCTACCGGACTTATAAAAAGTACTCAATATCAAATTGAGCGTATATATATATATATATATATATATATATATATATATATATATATATATATATATATATATATATACTTCCATCTGTGGTTTTCTTTGTTTCTTCATTCAATGTTTTTCTTTTCCACATTTATGAGTATCTACTTTATATCTCACCTTAACACTACTTTATTTGTTTCTATCAATCGTTTATTATTTCACGCTTATGATTTTCCCATTTGATCACGTGGTAAACTTAGGTAGAAAAACTGCTAATCGGAATTGAACGACAAAAAGTAAACTTTTCGAAACGCGTCTAAGTGACTGAATTCTTGAATTCAGATCTGTAATTCATTCTGAAAATATATACAAAACTTAGATATATCTTGTGATCAAAATTCTGAAGCGTTGTGTACATTTAAACGACGATGATAAAGACAGCGGTAAGAAATACACCAATAACCTTATCATCATCATTGATATTTGAGTGGCGATACACATATGCGGAAATACATAGATTAGACGATTCTATGGAGATCAACAATATGAAATGAAATATTTAACAATTTTCCAACTGAAGGACATGAGGGTGATGATAATGGGGCAATTGGCTTTAGCAAGGTTGTGATCGATCTTGTGCCAATCTTTGCATTTTATTCTCAGTGTTATGATCATTTGATTTGCCAGGAGAAAATAAAGCCTGCCTTAATCTCTCTTGACAAGAGCAGATAAATATCCCATCAAAATATCTACAACATATTTCTTGACAAAGCTCATGATGTTATGGCATCTCTTTTAAAATCAGGAAATGTTATACATTGAGTATTTATCCATATAACAGTAACGAATAAAAATATATTAATTTTGATAAAGTTGTGGTTTAGTTTATTTGCTAATCACTGACAAATTTACACCTTTTTAGACATTACTGATGTCATTTAGTATAAAGTAAGTTATTGTTATCCTTTAACCTTCTTACATTGCTATTCTTAATATTGATAGCTTTTGCGTCGTTCGATTGTGAACAATTCAAGATGTCTAGCGATTATTTATATGTCGTTTCTTTTATGTCTAGCAATGTATTTATAACCAGCCAAAAGAATTCGGTTCTTCTTTCCCTTTCACAATCACAAATCCTCGCATTTTATTCTTTGTTCTTTTAGTTTTCGATCGAATTACTTAAAACAAAGCTGCGACTCATTTCACTAAAACTTGTATAGTCTATCGTACAAACGGTAATATTATTACGCGCACTCGCAGCAAATCTACGATTTCATGGCGTGTCCATTTGTTCTAGACGTTTATCGATAGAGATGATATTTAATTTAAACGCGACAGACAAACCGACGGACATATACTTCAAGATCAACAGCCTTATATGCGAAATGGCATAGCCTCTAGTGACAATTGTTAAATCACTTAATGCTGTTTCAAACTTAAACGTGACAGATGGGAGAAATGATTCACTGTCTGACAGAACAGCGGTAGCCTCTTATCAGATGTGTGGCTTCGTCTAAAATCAAAACGCGTTCCACGATGAACATTCAAATTCTATCTAAAACTAACCAGAATAGACAAAAGTAAATACAATTCCAAACTCAAGAATAACAGGGGCAAGAAAATGCTATACACATCGCAAGCAGGAGACAGGAAGGAAAATATCAATTCCTAAATCAATAATGACAGATTAAGAAAATGCTATTTCAAAATCAAGCATGACATACAAAGGAAACAGCTATTTAAAACTCAAGCATTACATAACGAATGACATGCTATTTGAAACTTTACCATGATTGACCCAAGAAAATGATATACGAAACTGAAGCATGCCAGGCGAAATTAAATGCTTTTTTAAAACTCAATCGTGACAGCCGAAAGTAAATACTTCATAAATCTTTAGCATAACAGACTATACAATATGATATTTACAACTACAGCATGACAGACAAAATGAAATGCTATTTCAAGCCATGACATGACACAGTCAAGAAAAGTTATTTTCAAAGTCAAACATGACATACTAAAGAAGATGGTATTTAAACGTATGAGAGCCCGACAGTTAGAGCATGTTATGAAGATGCTTGGACGCAAATAATATTATATACGTCTATTCAATCTGCGCGATTAGTGATGAAAATGCTATTCAAAACTTAAGCCTGATGAAGCGACGTACAGACAGAGGAAGCCCTTAATAAAATGATGTGGTCGCATCAAAGAACTACACATAATGGCGATTTAACTTTAAAATGCTTAATGCATTTTCTCTTATTGGTAACAGAAGGAGAATATATCCGAAGTCTGAGTAAGGATTTGCAAACAGCTTTTAGTCTGGTTTTGACTACTAAGAACATATTCGACTCAGACCGAATTTGTATCTCATAGTGCGACGCAGTTTCTTTCTTTTTGTTGTTTTTTTTTTATATTTGCATAATAAAAAGTTCAATCGGATGTGAAATCTGCGCGTCTGGTTAATTCTTATAAACCGTCTTCCAGACGAAGTAAAGTTTAAAACGAATGTTTAAACAATGGAAACAATATTACTTTGTTGTTGTGTTCTTTGAAATTTATTTCATAGATTTTCTGTGTAATAGGTTCTGCGGTGAGCGTCAAGTAAACACCCACACTAATCGTTAGGAAAATAAATGTACAATAGGTCGAAACTATAGTCGTTCTATATAATAAAATATATACTTTGTTTATTACTTAATTATATTCATGTTTACTTGTTTGTGTATTGCATAATAGTTAGCCCATTGTATTTTAGATTTAATAAAATTCTTCTGCTCGTCGGTTTTTAATGTTAGCCATTAGAATTGGCTAGTAGGCACTTCAGTTATGACGTGGTTCGATGGTCATCCAATAGTGGCCGCAATTTCTTTCGTGGTTCAAACCATTAGAAAACTGAAATAATTTTTTTAAGATAGCCTTTTATTATGGTTGGAAACGAAGACACTTACTTACATATTTTGCTGTCTGGCAAGTCTTCATTTGCAAGCATAACATTTGTTTTATAAAATGTATTTAAATTTATGAAATCATATCTAAAATATTATTAATTAGTGTTTACATTTGTAAGATTACGTGTACGTCTGTTTTATTGGTTGTTTCAAACATTCTACTGAATAGTATTAATTAAAACTGGGCCCAACTTTTACTAACCATTTTATTATTTACATGTCCTTAATACTTCGTAATACTATCGAGTAAATCAGTGGCAATGACCCGATGCCTAGATGTAAACTTTTTATTAGTAAATTATCTTTTAGAAATAACATATTCTCTAATTAGCACGTAATCATTACATGAATAACACCTTTTTGGAGTGCAGCCGATTTAGTTTTCAATAACAGTTTCTAGAATGTGTGTTGTTGTATGTGTTTACTTTAATTAGAAAATGTTAAGATATTACATTTAATAATGCTGTTAGATTATGCCAATTTTGTTAAATTAACTCTTAAGATTATTGATTCACACTTATTAAAAAGTGATCGAAAGCTCAACACTTTAGTACACAGTGTTACTTTTATATTTCTGCAGGCGTTTACAAGGAATAACCACTTAATTGTTATTTTTAAATTCATGTGGAATACAGTACAGAAAAGTGGCGAGAAAATCTTAATGAAATCTGAAAAACAGAGGGATTAATTTACGTTAAACCAACATTGAAAAATTAAAAATAACTAATTGAAAATATCCAAAATTGCATTTTTTGTTAACGTTTATCTATAATGAAAAATGATCGCTTACAATAATTGATTTTTAAAATTTGTATAATCTGAAAATGAGGTGCATGATGATTGTGTTTTGAGCTATAAGGAACATAGTCAGTGAACATATCTGATATTCTTTTTTGTTAGATTTTCTTAATTTTATGAATGCAACATATTATACAGTTATGGTATTACCCCATGAAGACATTTAAAGTAAGCATTAAAGTATGTTTATTAGTAGTAAAGATATCCGTAATGTATTGAGACGAGCAATACAAAAATGAAAAGGACTGTCAAGTAAAGAGGATTGACTGTAAGGGTGGAGAGTAATCGAACACTGTTATTGGTTCAACGTTAGAGTTCACACTGGCCAGGAATATAAATTTATGCATTTAGGCCCATGATTTATTTGGGAATACAACATATTTTATTCTGTGTAAGCCACTCTCCATAAGTATATGTTATGCGGGGATGCGTGAGAAGGATAAGGCGGGTGAGAGGAAAGAGAAACATAAAAACGCACATTGATACTATCTGATCCATTTTATTCGGTTTGGATTCTAAAACTTGCTATTATGTAAGAATTAGCTCGTAGATTAGCATTTTGCAACAAACGGGTTACTTTCCTCTCCCAGTTTCTTAAAAAGATAAAACATTACTCCGGTTGTTATGAAGATGGAACAGTGTAAACGATAATAGATAACATCCTTTTTTTAAATGCCAATACTGAACAATATCTAAGCTAAATTTATTGGTAAATAGAAACAACTGTGTAATGTTTAACGCAATTATTACAAAGTCAATTTAAGAAAATATATCTATGAAAATATAATTTTAATCTTTATCGTACGTCTACTAAACATTAATTAATATGATCTTTAGATGGAAAACGCAAAGGATTGTACTGTCTTAATAAAGAAAAACCTTAAGTGTATATATATATATATATATATATATATATATATATATATATATATATATATATATATACATATAAATAAATATATGTACTAATTAAACATACACCGAATCCAGTTTAAAGCATTGAAAGTTTAGTATTATTAACATCGCAAATAGAAGCCTTTTTAAATGCAAAACTAATTTATAATTTTTTTAGTTTTATTTTTAAAATTTTGAAATTAAATTCCATCAGTAGAGTTGACCAGTATCGTGTCATTTTTTAATAAGTGTATTTATTGATAACATACACAATACTGTTAAATTTTGATGATGAGACTTTAATAAAATAAAAATGAAAAATAATCTGTCATTGAAAAAGGCTTCTATTTTCAAGTTTAGTAATTTATATATATATATATATATATATATATATATATATATATATATATATATATGTGTGTGTGTGTGGGTGTGTGTAAATGAATACATGCAAACAAAATTTAAAAGTTTTACCAATTTGTCTGGTATTCAATATTTACTTTTTATTATGATCTGAACTTGGAATTGAAGATATACTTTGATTCTTATGGTCATTCATTATTACAAAAAAACGTGTTGCTCCTAATACCATACACACCTTGTCTTAAAGAATGCATCATAACATGTACTAATTGTATATTTAAAAAAGGTACATTGTTTCGAATATTTTCAAATGAATGATGTGAACACTGCGTGTTAGTAAATTGCTATTTCTTTTTGAAGAATATACATATTTCTTTGAAAAATCTAGGTTTAACATACTTTTTATGAACTATTCTCCGTTTTCTTACTCCAATATAATACACCTGTTGATATGTAATTTTACCATTTTTATATATTACGATTAAACATGAGAAATAAGAGGGAAATTAGACTGAAATATAAAAATAATCGATTATAACGGTGGAGGGTAATCGAATACTAACTGGTCCAATGTTAGTGTAGACACTGCATGAGAATATAAATTAAAACACTTAGCCCGATGATGTATTTAAGTATAAGATATTGTGTATGTGTAGGCCAATTGCCATAGTATATATTTTGCTACTGTGCATGCGGTAGAACGATAGGGCGAGAGATAGGAGTGAGAAGCAAATAGAAACACATCCTGAACACTCTTCCACTTGAACTGATCTGATCCATTGTATTCGGTTTTTATTCTTTACCTTTCTATAACATTAGATTTTGCCAGTATACTGTCATTTCGAAACGGACGGGTCACCTACTACTCTGATTTTTTTAGATAAAACATTAATCACGTTGTTATCCAACCTGAACGATGTTATTTACAATAGTATAAAATCCATTTTGTAATTCACATACCAAAGAAAAATTGAAAGGAAATAGAAAAATCGTGTTATGTTTTACACATTTATTACAAAGTCAATTTAATAAAAATATTATTTTCAAAAGTATTGTACGGCTTCCCAAAAAATCATTAATATGATGTTTAAATAAAATAGGGAAACGTGTGTATGGTCTTAATAAAGACACACCTGAATGAAATATATACTTATATATATATATATATATATATATATATATATATATATATATATATATATATATATAATATAGTTTATTCAATTAAAAGTATTGAAGGGTTAGAGTTATTAAAATTAAAAAATTGAAGTAGTTTTATTGTGAAATTATTTTGTAAATTCATTTCACTTTAATTTGAATTATTTTGGAATAAAAATCCATCAGCAGAGTTAGCCAGTATTGTGTCATTGTGTTTAATAAACAACAAAAAAATGTTTCTTAAAAGAAATGGCAATATACTGTTCAACTATGTTGGTAGCATTTTTATAAAATGAACTAAAAATAACAATTAATCTTTCATTGAAAAATGCTTATATTTTGAATTTTAGTAATTTATATATATATATATATATATATATATATATATATATATATATATATATATATATGAAAGGATTCAATGAATTAGAGTATTACAATTGTTTCAGGAATTAGAACATCAAGTCCAGTATGGCGTACGGTCGTTTCCAAAACATTCTGAAAATACTTTATTTTATTTTATTGCCTAAATGAACAAAGCTACTCTATAACGTCACTTCATCAGAGCCTTTCGCACCCCGTCTTACAGAAATTGAAAGAAAAAAACAACCAGATTGTCGTAGAGGAACAACTATGGACAGAAAAAAGCCACAGAGACAAATATCAGAAAATAGAATAAGTTACAGATATAAAATAAAAATAGAAATATGAAATGATACTACAAATACTACTACTACTACTACTACTACTACTACTACTAATACTACTACTACTACTAATAATAATACTACTACTACTACTAATAATAATAATAAAACATTATAAAAATAAAAATAAAAATAAGAATAAAAATTATAAAATATCAGATATGAAAAAATTTAAAAAATATAAAAAGGGAAAAATGAAATAAGGAGATAAAAATAGAAAATATAAACATAAAGCAAAATAAAATGAAATAAAATAAGAAATAAATAATAATTATAAAAAATATTTTTTAAAATATATATATAAAATATATATAAACAAGTAATAAACTATTAAATGAATAAAAAATAATGAATGAAATTATGAACTAATGATATAGAATAAAAGTTAAATAGAAAATAGAACATAATATATATATATATATATATATATATATATATATATATATATATATGTAAATGCCTATTGATGAGCAGAACATTTCTGTAATGATTAGCAGAAAAGATAAGAGTAATTTCTTTGAAAATCTATGGGTAAAATGACTATTTCTGATGTCCTCTTATTTAAATATTTGATTATTATAATTAATGTGTAAAGTGTGTTATTTTACTTTTGTTCTATTATTTTTTGTAATAATGCTCTATCTTGAATATCGAACATATTTCTATCACGATAGGATCTTATATAAAATAATCGGTTTTATAATATATATATATATATATATATATATATATATATATATATATATATACATGAAGAAAGAATGAACGATACAGAAATATAAAGTAGAAGGAGAAAGTTGTCACCATCATGTTTGTGGGAGAGATATTATCTTTTCTCTAGATGGTTTTAAATAGGATGTTACTTCTCTGAAAAACATGCTCTCATCGTCATCAGTGTTTCTCTCTTTGTCTCTCATTAGCAAAGATATAACAGATTAAATTAGCAACTCTTAATCTACTATAATGTGACGTTCAAATTTTTCACCATTTCAGTTGCATTTACTACACGTTTAGGTTTCCGCGCCATCGCTATCATTGAATGTTCATGGCAATAAATCGGTCTTGATGTTTGATTTGCACCATTTTCAAAATAATCCCTCGTGCCTCGTTACCATTTGCTGCTTAAATTTAGGGTCTGGATTTTTGTGAGGGTTTTTATCTAAAATGAGATCTTACTTCTCCTAAGCACCTGGAAATTATCAGGGGTCTCGTAATACCTTATAAAACGGATACGATCCCGTATAAAAACAATGTAAATAGGAAAAAGAGATGTATTTGCTCCTTTTTTTTTGTCCGTTCTTTTTCTATTAAACTTACTCGCTTGGCCTTACAGCGTTGACCGATGTGGTGGGTGTCACTTTTAACGGGGTATTAATGTGTGGTTGTGCATTAATGCGTGTGTGCGTGTTTCTAACAATACAGGTCACGGATTATACGATGCTCTCAACTTAGTTCAATTTTTAAACTCTTTTTTTAACCGTGTGTGTAGGTGCAGTTTTGAATATTTACCTGATTATCTTCTTCCTCGTTATCCATTTCTTCGTCTGGCCGTGATCCTTCTGGTCGTCTAGCGTTTTGCCGTGGGGTTTTTCTTTAAATATTTTCTAAGATATTCTTACTTTTTTCTTCGTCTTGCAGACCTCTCGATCGTCTGGCGTGGTGTAGCTGTTGTCTGGGAACAAAAATATTTGATACAACAAAGAAATAATTCAAGAAAAATGTTGAGAGGGTTATGGAACGTAGTTTATTGATCTTTGCTGATAACGCCTGGAAGAGAGTCGCTGTTTTTCAGTCATTTCGCTCTCGGGTTTTTACTTAGGGTTATTAATCTGACTAGATGCGGGTAAAAATGGAGTCGCTCATTCTTGTCTCATTTTCAGATCTAAAGTTAAAATGCAGGTCAATGTCTTTGGACGTACACCCGCTTCGGCTACAATCGTGGACTGGACTTCTGGACATTTTCTCGCTTCGGACTTCCATGGCGAGCTGATATTCTGGATATCTTCGCGCTTCGAACTTTGATGGCGGACTTATCTCGACTCTCATCTCGACAGCAAGTGACGTCACAGCCCCTTTTCTTCTGTCATTCAGCCACACCGGCGCATTCAGTCTTGCTCTGTGCTTGCCTCACTTGACACCAAATATTTCATATCGACTAAATCCCATATGAATTTTAGAATGAATCATTCAACAAAATACCGGGCCACACAAAACTGTCGCTTGATCTCTTACGTGTGACAGTCTGAACCGTCCGCATATAGGGAATGAATCACTCGTTGGAAAATATCTAATTATTCAAAATGTATGTCAGTTTAACTTTGCACTACATCCAACAATTTCACTCAGATCGCAATTCATACTAGCTTACTTACACGCTTGTTTAGAAATGCAGGGCCCCTTATAATCCAACAATTTCATTCAGGTCTGATTGCCTCGATAATATTAAAGGGTTAAATATTTCTATAAAATTATATTTATAAAGATCTACTTTGTAATGGTCACTTTTGAAAATATATTGGTATCCCTTCATTTTATGAACATATTCGAACTTGGGTGATTAACATGTATATATATATATATATATATATATATATATATATATATATATATAGAGAGAGAGAGAGAGATAGATATATATGTATGTATACATATATATATATATATATATATATATATATATATATATATATTGAACGACCACGGAACTGGTTCGCTTACAACTACTCCCATAATTTAGTTTATTCAAGAATAAAAAAAGCAGCTACATACCTGTTAAGATATTCTCCTTGTATACCAACTAAAATATATTTACTAATATATTTTCATCTCATTATTATTAGTATTATTATTATTATTATTATTATTATTATTATTATTATTATTATTATTATTATTATTATTATTATATTCTTTTCATTTATTGTTATTATTATTATCATTTGTATTGTTGATGTTATACTTATGTAAAAGATATATTCTTATACTATTATGCTTCTATAGAAAGAAAATTGTCTGATGTTTGTCCAATATAATTTTCATTCTTGCGTGTGGTGTGTACAGCCGCACGTACGCAAATGTGATGACGACGCTGAGAAAACACTCACACTCTCTAACGAGATTCAGAGATACGTTAGGGAATATTAGAGATTAGTTGGATCAACAGACAGTAAGACTTATATTTTAAACATGTATCAATACTAGAACTAAGGTATAGTTTAACATATTTTTTGTGTTGGAAGTGTACATATGAAAGATACATTAGGGTTAAACAAAAGTCGGTGACTCCAGCTTTAGTAGATTAGTTATATATAGTAACAACAAATATTTAATAGTGCTTTTGAGTAAGCA
>OY744522.1:123715186-123762686 GCA_963556195.1 Sepiola atlantica
GGGAAGCTTGGTGCAAAATCTCGGAGAACAATAAATAATAGGATATCATTTTTCCTATGTTTTCTATAAGGTTCTTAAAGACAAGATAAGGCTTGCAGGATTGGGTGTTGACATACATGAGCTGTTCGGTTGGTTTGCAGTATCGTCAAGTAGAATTGCTAGTTAGGTCTGGGGTAGCATCTAAGCACTCTACGCAAGTAGGATGGATATCAATGGCTGTATTGCATCCTAACTCGTTAAGGAATACTGCCAGTTGTTTTCTAAATCTGTTGAATTCTTTTATGTTGTTGTTGAGGGAGAGATATGATATAGTCTGTCGTCTCGGTAGAGGCAAACTCCTTGGTTAGGGGATTTGGTCTGTAGAAAGTATAAGATGCAAAGCCCGATCAGCTCGCACACATCTTCACTGTCGTAGGCTCTCATAGGTAGATCAAAGAAGTCTTCAAAGTGTTTGATTAGGGGATGGTTCCTATTTATAGATCGCTTATTTATGTGAAGGTATTTGCGAAAGTTAACATTTTGGGAGAATTTCTATGTTGATGGAAGGATAGACGTCTGTGATGTCGAATTGTGTAAGTCAGCATTGTTCTTTATTAGGAATGACTTTGAACCAGTCGATGGTCGCTTGAGAATTGATCCAAAGTTGTAGATCTGTGTGGCACATAATGTGTTTATTTATTTTTCTACTTATATGCTTACTAGCTAAACCCTTTTCACTTTTGGCTAGTCTACATGTGGATCTACTTCTGAAATATCGTTTGTGGTCTTTCATGGTAAAGAAGGCCTGGTTTGGTGCCAATTGTTTGTCTCTGTAGTCAATTTTTATTTTAGATGCTAATTTTATTGCTTCTTCATTCATAGCAATATATTTATAGTTTACTATTATATATATATTAAGCAATTTTTACATGCTTGAGAAAAGTGGAAAACTACTAAGAAAATCATCAATTTTTTATTGCAAGTAAAAACAATATCAAAAACTATATGTATATATATATAAATACACATATATATACATACAAATATATATATATATATATATATATACACACATATACATATATATGTATATGTATATATATATATGTTTATATATATGTATATATATATATATACATATATATATGTATATATATATTAAATTCCCGAAACAGTTGTTCATGGTAAACAACTGATGATCCCTTAAAATAGTGTTAGAAACTAACTAATATAATAACTGTAAAAAATAAATTTACTTACATGAGTGATTTTCCACTGGAAGACTTGAGACTATAAGTTTTTTTTTTTTTATATAGTTTTAATGGTTGAGAAACTTCCGATACTATATATATATATATATATATATATATATATATATATATATATATATATATATATATATATGTATGCGTGTGTATAGTATGTATATACTCGACTATGCGTGGATTAACCTGTATTCAAACTATATATTGAATATTTATGTTGTTTATAAATGTACCTTCCGAACCGCTCAATTAGTATGGAATTTTATTTTTACTTCACTGAATTTACTTGCGAATTATATAACTGTGTTGTGAATATGCTGCAAATATTACAACGAACCCTACAACAATAAGTGACGAATACATAAGCATATAAATTAATTTTAGTACCTAACTTCCTTCTCATTATTGTAAACAATTCAGTGTGAGAGCTTTAATCACCACAATAGGGTTAATCTGTTTTTATCACTTTTTACTTGACTGATAACAACAAAAGACAAATAAAGCAATACTGATTGTAAAAGTGTCTGATACCGCGATTATCAGAGACAAAAAAAAACAGAGCATGAGCGTTAATTGAAGCAAAAAATACAGACAAATTTAGTCAAATAATATTTAATATTATTTACATTTCTTTTAATGTATTAAAGCGGTTGACATTTTAGAAACAAGTAGAGAAAAATCTATCTTATTTCATCTTAGTCTGTTCATAGGAAAGTATATCTTTTGTAATCTAGTTATATTATGTGGGATTATCTTGCCAAAGACCTTGTGTTTTTCAATGTTAACAGCCATGCGAACAATTAATTAATCCATATGTAGTATAAATAGATAATTGCGAGCATTTTCTTCGATGAAAATAAAGAAAAAGGGGTGTAATGTCAACAAAAGGTGATGAGATGTGCAAATTGGTTTTCTTGTAACAACATCTCAGATTTACATAAAATACGACTCGCTGTTCATATCCACTATCGGTATTTGATAGTTTAGTATCAAGATAAAACAAAGTATTCAACTAACTCAGTCCCAATATCAACACCAATACTTCTGTGTTAAATGGGAGAACATAATGTGTACCATTTATAGAAATATATATAATTAATCATGTATTAAAATAGTGTACATATCGTCAGTATCAATTTGTGTTCGTAAATAGTAACATTCACATGTTAGCCAATTCTTGTAATGGCTTTTAGAAAAGTATTTTAAAATGTAACCTTTGCATTAGTATGATGGTATACATACAAGTAAAGATTATCTTTGGAAAATCAACGAAATAATTTAGAAAACTCGAATCATAAGACATTTTACAAAATGTTATTAATAATTGGTAAATGGCCGGATGTACAATTTATCTTGATTTTAATTCTAAGTGTTTCCTCAAATTAGACATTTTGCGAATGTATTTGAACAATAATAGTTAATTACACACACATACACCGGCCATATATATATATATATATATATATATATATATATATATATATATATATATATATATATATATACCTATTAATGAATATATATTTTTATGATACATATACACATATATGGGTGGTGTTACTTTACACTCGATGCCATAACCGTCTGCCGATCGGATGATTTGAACTCAGTATCAGATTATCGCGAATCCTAGCTTCTTACCGTGAGGTCATCGTAAAAATCACACTTTCAAATGAAAGAGAGATAAGTATTGTATGGTTTTAGATGTAAACAATGACACTCTGTGCCACTATCTTACTAAAGGGAGATAAATCGAAACATGGCTAAATTTGAATCTTCAATTTTATCTATTTGTAAGTACTCGTCACAGAGTGTAGTAATTATTTTAATAAATAAATATATTTTAATATCGATCGACATACACACACACACACACGCACGAACACACACACACATATATATATATATATATATATATATATATATATATATATATATATATATATATATATATATATATACATACATATATATAGTCTCGGAAGTTTCTCAACCATTAAAAAAAAAGAAAAAAACCTGAAGTCACAAGACGTTTAGTGGAAAATCACTCATGTAAGTCAATTTAGTTTTTACAGTTATTATATTAGTTTGTTTCTAACATTATTTATAGGATCATCAGTTTCGGGAATATATATATATATATATATATATATATATATATATATATATATATATATATATATATATATATATTTATTTAATACAGAAAATCGGTTTAACATTAGTACCATCGGTTTCCAGTTCCGAACTGGAAGAAAAGAAGATGAAGATGGAGATCGCGGGAGTAAAGAAGGAGGTAAGAGGGAAGAGAAGCCAGAGAAACGAAGAAAACAATGAGAAAAATAATATATAGGAAATAAAAATGTAGTAAGCTGTTAAGAAGAAAAGTAGACAATAGACGGAATAAATAAAAAGAAGAAAAAGAAACAGAAGATATATTAGGGAAAAAAGAATGAATTCTAAAGTTTCAAACGTCTTTAAGTGTATAATATAACACCGTAGCTGAATCAACACAAATTGAAGTACGCTAGACAATATTAGGTGACGAGGGAACGTGCGTTATGTGGAAAGAGAACGTCAGCTGGATAGGAGGTGAAATGAATTTACTGAGAAAGATAGAGAGAGAGTTGGAACACAATAGATATTGTAAAATAAATGTGTAAATTGTTGTCTAAGTAAAATCGAATAACGGAAAACAATTCATATAACTATTTTTTGACGAAGTATGTCTACATGTGTTTTATATATTAATCCCTTTTCCCCCTATTTAAAATCATAGCGACAATGTTAATGATTTCTTTATATTCTTGATTTTTCTTGTGTCTATCTTATTCTTTACTACTTTTTAATTGTGTTCTGTTTTTAATTTTTAACCGTCTATTTTTCAAGTGCTCTTATGTATTTATACTCAGCGGTTTCTACTATTGACACTTAATGTTTAACTCTCTTTGTTTACATGCTTTAACTCTTTTGAACTCCCCTGCTCTGCCTAGAAGCATGAATGAGCAATGGATATTATTCTCGAATTTTGAATTATAAACTTGCATTTTGTCTTCTCCGAACTGGATAATTTGTTTTTCGATTTTTCCACGGATCTTTACACATACAGATTGAATAGTGCTATTGCTCAGGATAACCGGTTTTTATGCATGACATTCAAACATTTGAGCATGTTAAATATGTCCATATTTTCATTTTGTAATTTAACATTGTTTATTGGGATTGATTGCCTTAATTTAGGTACTTTTAGTCAAAACGTCTTCATTTATATATTTTCATATTTTTATGGTGGCTATGTTACCAGTAATACATAATTTACCGGTCTTAATCCTCTGATGAGAAGAAGGTGTCTTTGAATATCCATGGATTAAAGAGTTGAGATTCCTCTTTCTTTTCAGACTATTGATGATTTAATTAATTGTTTAACTGTTCCAACTTTTATTTTCATAATTATTTTTATTGATTTATTGATCTATCCAGTATATTGGGAGTTACATTATCATTAAAGGTCATTATTTAAAGTTACCACGTGTATTATTTAAAAATACAACATTTTGTTTATTTAATAATAATACATTAATCATTAAATTTTAATTAACTGATATATATATATATATATAGATATATATATATATATATATATAGATAGATAGATATATAGATATATATATATATATGGTAAATATAGCATATAAAACTCACTTTAGTGCTAAAAGTTATCATTTCTGAATTTCTGGTTGATATAATTTGATTAAGTGCAAACCAATTACCACACGTTAATTAAATATCATAATTATAAGCATGCGTCTTTTGAAAAGAATCTAAATTAGAATTCTTTAAAAAAATATCGATAATTTTTTCTTCTTCTCATAGCAATTAGGTCAGTCGTGTAACATTTCTGAAGTATTGCTGGCTGAGTTTTATTGAATGTATGCGACATTTTTCTATTTTACCTCTCCCTCTTTATCTCTCTCTCTCTCTCTCTCTCTCTCTATATATATATATATATATATATATATATATATATATATATATATATATACATTTACACACACACACGCACACAAACATATATATTTATATATATATATATATATATATATGGTTGTGTGTGTGTGTGTGGGTATACTTATATATATATGTGTGGGTGGGTGTGTGTGTGTATATATATGCTTATATATATATATATATATATATATATATATATATATATATATATATATATATATAAAGATATATTTAATTTGTGTCATGTGCGTGATTGTCGGTAAACCATGCGATTCTATTCTTTCGCTTTTTGTTCTTTTCTGTATTGTTCTCGTAATTCTTTGTTATTCCGTATACATTTCTATGGGAATGTAATTTTAAAAAAACAAATGTTGAAAATAACATTATTTACGGACGAAATATAAAAAAAATAACATCTGAATTGATGTAATTGTATGTTTCGGATTTTTTTTAGATAAGAATTGATTATTTGCATAATTGCTATTATTTGGACAACTATTTCCTATCTTTCGATGTTATCTCTGATCTTGTTGAGGTACGTGTTGGTGAAATCAGAAATCTGTATGGAATTCCGAACGAACACCTCTATTATATCCTCAATTACGCATTACTTAAGAAGTCTACCCGTTCATGTCTGACGGAACGAGAGTAAGCTATCCTCGTGGATTATATAAAGGGTTCAGTTCGAAATTCCGTAAGGATTACCAAGGAAGAGATAAAGTTTTCCGAGTTCGAGAAGATGCGCATGAGGAAAATAGGTGTTTACATGGCCTTAAACGTTGGGAGAGTGATATCCAAGATGAGAACAGTAGTCCGAAAAATTGACATCATACACACTAATTTGATTGTGTTGTATCGTCCATTAACATTCCGCCTCTCTTGCTTTTATTTTATTTCTCTATTACTTTATATCTCTCTCTTTCTATCTTACTCTCACTCTCTCTCTCTCACTCTCTCTCTCTCTATCTCTCACTCTCTATCTCTCTCTATCTCTCTGTATATATGTATAGTAAGTTATGGACATATATTTATGGCAATTAAACTACACATAGGCTTCCGCGTTTTATCTCCGTAGAGAACCATCAGGCTAAACTGCATAGAGTTGGTGTTGGTGTGTGTTTTTATGTATACACATGTTGTTTAGTCTAGCTAGTTAACCAATCGGATTCTTTGTTATTCGCTTAGCCAATCGTTAGGCTTCTCAGAAACAAAGGTTTGCTTGATTTAACTTCCAATCGTATTGTTCTATTTTCTATAGAGTGGCCAATCACTGTTTTTTGTTGTGGCAGACTACTATATATATATGACGCAGGAGACAGAAAATGTATAGGGTGCGTTTCCAATGCAGAGGAGTAATGAATAAATACCGACTGAAATCAAATAAAGACAGGTAAAAGGTAAAGTTAAATGTGTTTTTAATATGTATCTCTTTTATTATCAATATACTTTGTTTTCCTGTGTATAATTACGATCTTATTTGCTAGAACTGTGATGTAATATAGGGTCCGTGTGACATAATATTTTGTGAAAGAATTACCACTGTTTTGAGTTTTTTAAGCAAAAATAATGTTTTCTAAATGAGGGTACGTTCCTTAGGGCTAATACGACTCATGCTTGCTTCGGAAGGGGTCCTTTACTTATTCTAAAAAAAAAAATTTAAAAAAATCAATAAATAAAAAAGTTATGAATTTTTAAAAATAGGACCCTTATTTTTGCCCACCCTGTATATGTATATATATACACATATATATATATATATATATATATATATATATATATATATATATATATATATATATATATATATATATATCTGCTACACGCAATGTTTCACGCAAACTACATTAACCTCTTATATATTATTATTATTAGTAGTAGTAGTAGTCGTCGTAGTAGTAGTAGTATTTACTCACGAAGAGTTTTCACATTAATCATCATCACTGAAAATAACCGTCTTTATCGACTGTATGATATATATATATATATATATATATATATATATATATATGTATATATATATATATATATGTATATGCATATATATGCTACACACAATGTTTCACGCAAACAAAATCAACCACATATATAGTATTATTATTATTAGTAGTATTTACTCAATGAATGGGTTTACATAAATCATCATCATTAAAATAACACTTTTTATCGATTAAAAATTCTCACCACATTCACAGTACTCTCCACTCTTCTAATAACCATTGCAAAAGAGTTTGCGTTATGGAAACGTTTTCAAAACACTGATAATTCGCTGGCAACACCCATTGTTCTTTGTAAGCTTCATGTACTAATAAGAATTCATCAAGGTGTACGTTCTATACGCACCCTTCCAGTAAGAGTCTGTTTTTTTTATGAAAATCGCTTCAGACAAAGCATAAAACCACTTTATGTAAGGAGCTAACAAGAAATACAATGATTATCGTAAAGACAGGAGATTTATATTGACCTTAGTCTTTAAAAGACCAACATTATATGTAGGGAGAAAACAGTCAGCAGGAAGAGAGGTAGTGCTCTTTCTTCGCAGCCTTTTCATCCTCTTTGACTGTTGTGTGATATCTGTCGAGTCTGTGCGATCAGATTGTGTGTGTTTATTTTTGGTTGATGTTAGCAGTTTATGAGATTCCTTATACGTTCAGTTTCCTTGACGTAGCGTTATTTCAATGTTTATTTTGTTTCTATTGCAGCTTCGAAGTGGCTGGTAATTTTTTGTAGTTTATGTTGCTTTATTTTCATATTCGAGGATTTTTCTCGTGATTTTAGTTGTTTTCACCATTACCATCCATTTTATAGTCTTGTTCTTTCCTTTGATTCCAATTTTTCATAGTCTGTTTTCAAGTTTTTTTGGTACTCTTTCTGGTGGTTCAGTGCATACTGGTGTTATAGTGCATTATTCATGTTGCACACCCCTTTATTTTTTGACAAGTTCCGTGTATTTCTTTCGTTTTGTTTTGTTCCATTAATCATTGCATTGTTGTCCTTTGGGTCGGCACAATCGACAATTTGCTAGTTTCTCTTTCTTGTTACGTATAATTACATCATGGTCCCATGGCATGGATGAGTATATATGTTTGCACCTCTATGCCCTAGAGCATTATGTGATTTACGTTTACCCGTCTAAAATGTGCGTCACCCATCTGTCCCTTAGTTCTCTATACAGTTTGCTTCTCCCGACAATTCTATCTTAATGCAATCACTCTCAAACATGTTTAATGTCTCTATTAGAATTTAGATGAAGAGAAAGAAGTTTTGTCAGCGTCGTCATCCAATTTACATACGGGTGTTTGTACACCTCAACAAAACGTATGACAAGTTTGTCTCTTTACATCTCTGCCAGAATAATGCATATTGATAACATATTGTTATTATTTACTCACTAGGAGTTATCAAACTGGTCATCGTCAGTGATCGCCCACTGCCGACAACCTGTGGTATTCCCTGGAGTCTGAGTGACAACAAGTCTCCTCAGACTTCCAGTATGCTCCACCTCTTTTCGTTCATCACCGCCGCTGATGACCTTGCGGTAATCGCAACAGCCACCTACCAACGATTTCGCACTGATAAGGGCCATTGGTCCCCTCTGGGGCCCGAGTGGCAACAAGCCTCCCCAAGGTCCCAGAGCTGTCCGCGCTCTTCCAATGGAGGTCTGGTTTGCGCTTTTCCTCCTCGACCCTCTGTCCATAATTTTTGTGGCGTCAGCCTATGCTTGCGCCTCTCTCGTGCGGTTGTATTTTCCCCGGTTCTGTTGTCTTGTGCTTCCATGTGTTTGTTCTCCATTCGTTGCTTATGTGGGTTGGTTTCCGCATTCGAGGACATTTCTCAGGAGTGTAGCTGTTTTGATCATTACTGTCCTTTGCATGGTATCAGTTATCCCTTTGATTCCTATTTCTTTTAGTCTTTTCTCTATGTTTTTTGGGACTGTTCCTAGTGCGATTAGGACAAACTTTATTAAAGCAAAGATAGATAAAACCCAGGAAAACACCAAATGCCGAGTGTGTGGACAAACAGACGAAACGAAACGAGCATACTGGAAGTCTGAGGAGACTTGTTGTCACTCAGACTCCAGGGAATACCACGGGTTGTCGGCAGTGGGCGATCACTGACGATGACCAGTATGATTATTGGTGTTATACTGACTTTCTTCATGTTCCATATTCCTTTCAATTCTCTGGCAAGTTCAGTATATTTGCTTCTTTTTACCGTTTCTTTGATCTTCACTCTGTGGTCTGCTGGAACGGCAAAGTCCACGATTATGCAGGATTTTTCTTTCTTGTTGATTATTATCATATCCGGTCTACTTTTCTGTTATGGGTTCGTCTGTTTGTACATTCATATCCCATATGATGTTGTGTTTTTCGTTTTCTAGTACAGTTTCTGGTTTGTGTTTTTATCGTTTTTTTGCATATTCGAAATTCAGTTGTTTGCACATTTCCCGGTGTACTTCTTTCCCCACGCTGTCATGTCTGTGCTTGTATTCCCTTTGTGCTAGCTTGCTGCATTCACTTATTATATGATTTATCGTTTCGTCTGTTTGTCCACACACTCGGCATTTGGTGTTTTCCTGGGTTTTATCTATCTTTGCTTTAATAAAGTTTGTCCTAATCGCATTGTTCTGTGCGGCCGTCAGCAGAGATTCCGTTTCTCTGTTCAGGTGTCCTTTTCTTAGCCATGCCCAGCTATTTTCATTGGCTTCATCGTTTTTGAGTCTTATAAAGCGTCCATGTAGTTGTTTTTCTTCCCACTTTTCCTTTCTTGTCTTTTTGTTTCTGGGTTCAGTGCTTCCGGAGTTGTTTGTTGGGCTGATGTCTCTTGCTGTGGTGATCAGTCTTTCCGTGTTCTAGGTTACATATTTCTCCAGCTCTTTTTTGGTGTCTTCCACACAGTCTCTATACTTACCAGTCCTCTACTTTCTTCATTTCTTTTCATGTAGAGTCTGTCCGTATCGTCTTTTGGGTGCAATGCATTGTGCATAGTCATTAGTTTTCTAGTCCTTTGGTCAAGGTGCCTGAGTTTTTATTTGGTCCAACCTATAGATGGTCCAGTATTATTATTATTATTATTAGTATTACTCACTAGGAGTTATCACACATACACTCGTCAGTGATTGCTCATCAACAAACACCGGTGGTATTCCCTGGAGTCTGAGTGACAACAGGGCTCCCGAGATTTCCATTACTCTCCACCTTTTTTTATAACCACCGCAAATGACTTTGCGATATCGCAACAGCTGCTTACAAGTGACGTATTTCTTGTAAATATCATTGGCCTTCTCTGGGAAGTGGGTGGCAATAAGCATTCTCCGAACTCTTCCAGTAGAGGTCTGGTTTATACTGTCCCTCCTCAGTCTTTTCATCCTCTTTGATCCTCTACAAATATTTTGTGTGGTGTCAGCCTAGGCAGATGCCATCTTTTTTTTGGGGGGGTGGGGTGGGGTGAAGCTTATGGTGGTTGTTGCAATTTCTTTTCATTGGTTCATTTGTGTGTGCTGTCAGCTGAGGCCCGTGTAATTTATTGGGTGCTGGTGAGCTTATGATGTGATGTTTCTTGCAGTTTCTGTTTCTCAGTTCGTGATGTGGTTTTGTGTTCTTCCTGTTGTAAATTCCGTGTGGCTGGTTACTCTTCGTGGCTTATGTGGGTTGGTTTCCGCATTCGAGGATTTCCCTTAAGATTGCAGCTGTTTTGATCATTGCTTTCATTTGTATGGTCTCAGCAATCCACTTGATTTAAATTTATTCTAAAATGTTCTTCAGGTGTTTGGGACTGTTGCTTGTGCTCCTGCTATTATTATTAGTATACTGATGTTCTTCATGCTCCATATTCCTTTCACTTATCTGGCTAGTTTCCTGTATTTGCTTCATTTTTTATGTCTCTTTGATCTTAACTCTGTGGTCTACTGGAACGGCAATGTCTACGATTTTGCAAAGTTGTTCTTTGTTTTTGATTATTATAACATCCGATATCGTTGTGTGTATGCGTTTGTCTGTGTTAATATTCATATCCCAGATGTATTTTGTTTCTAGTGTTCTAGCACTGTATCTGATTTATGTTTATAATATCTGCTTGGGAATTATTATTATTATTATTATTATTATTATTATTATTATTATTATTATTATTATTATTATTATTATTATTACTATTACTATTATTATTAGTAGTAGTAGTAGTAGTAGTAGTAGTAGTAGTAGTAGTAGTTATGATGATGACCGGAAAGCAAAAGCTTAAGACATTTTTCATCGCTCTCTAGAGCAGTATGCTATAAAAGCTCGTCTCTCGGGAGAAATTAATTCATAATTTTTTTATCTGAGATTTTAAGACGAAAGGCCGGGTAATATTCGATAAAAAACAGTTGAACGGTTCACATTGCACAGTGTATGGCTGGATTTTGCTTTTAATCTCCCAGTTTAAAGTGAACGTTTTTTTAATGTTCAATAACTTTTTGACAATCACTCCCTTTGATGCTTTTTTCAAGAAAAAAGTAGCCAAATATAAAACCATTATTTTTTCTAATTTTTTAATAATTATATTGGTTCTATCATTACCTTTTGGATGACTTTTAACTAATGTATGTTCTTTTGTGTCTGGTACATTTAGATTCACTTTTTTATTGCATAAATTAGTGTGTGTCGATATGTATTTAACAACGTAGATTTACATAGTAGGTCAAAAGATAAATTCGTGATCGGTTAAAGCACACGTTTTAATAACACTTACTTTTGTCTTCATCAAGTGCAAAATACACAAGATCTTAAACTAACTTGAGTCAATATGAATAGTCCACATAGTGACGCGTTCGCTATATAATAGCATTCCTAGTTCTTGTGTGTTTTAAATCAGAGTTACCTACCCCTGGGAGACTATTTTTGTGTAATGACTGATTTATTTGCTATCCTGAACTGTTTATTTGCCACTACTTACACATTTCCTGCTACAAATAAACAACACAAAATGATCACAAAATGTGCACGACAAACGCTGGGCGGAAGTGGCAGAAGTACAAAAGCCCAGCTAACGATACATTATTATTTCATAATTCACTATTTGTCACGTTGACACACCGGTTTGTGTTCGATCACAGAAGCGGGATACGCATGCTACTAGGGATAGCTTGTGCATTTTATATTCCTCTCGGAATAAGATTGATAAACGTGGCCAGATTGCATTCTGCGCGAGAAAGGAAGGTGAGAAAAGGGGCTTGTGCATATTTGTTCGTGCGATGACGTCCTGACTGTGGCTTCGGTTACTTACAGTAAACCATTTTGATTTTGTTAAAGTAGTTTTTGATATTACAAACAACAACTGCCATACCATTGTTCATCATATTTTGATGAGTGTTGTCGTAATAGACGTGTCGACATTCTATTAGTAGGTGTGACGAATTTTAATTAAGTATAGAAAACAAATCCAATCTTAAAAGGCTGAAATAAACGGCCATTCCTGGGAGCCCTGTTACTTTCATGTATGTATCGCTTCTATTCTAACTACCCAAATGTTATATAAAATATTTATTGATTCGTTATTTAATCATTCATTAGAGCAAAATGTGTAATCAACATTTTTTAAAACTAGACATCACATATTTTGGACAGTTAAAATGCTCCGAAATTATTTTCAGATTTCGAAGAATCATAAAACACTTAATTATTTTTCATGTATTAATCACTTTTTTACTTGTAACTATTAATCTAACTGAATAAATGAGAAAGTTTTATTTATTAAGCATCACTCTTATATATTAATGAAAACGAGTTACTATTATTTAAATCAATAATACAACATAAAATGTTGATATTCTGTATATATATATATATATATATATTGAAAATAACAGATTTAAAGACAACCTTTTGACTGACTAATTAGCATAACTATTTTAAAACGGTTCATAATAAATAAATATTTAGTATTACTAATTGGTAATTGCATTCGAATATGTGTGCTATCTATATGCAACAGTTTCGTGTCCATATATAATAATCAATTAAAGTTATTTAATGAATAAACTGGTACTAGTAACTAAAACATCTTAAGTATTAACTCCATGCTCTCATACGACCTTACCGAATGTTTTGGCTTGATACGAGCGACGCATAAGCGATAAGAGAGACGGGTGGAGGGAGTGTGTGGTTGTCTCGTTCGCTCTCTCTGTTTCGTTTCTCTCGCAGTCTTGTTAGAGTGTTTACATTTTCCGTGATAAATAAATGAATAACTTTATTTATTGAGAGAGTTGATGCTTAATTTATAAATTTTAGTAACACACTTTTTAAAAATGTTTACAAATACTTTTTTAAATTCGAATTGACAAATGAAAACAAAAAGTTTAGTAGCATTGTGATTATTCCATATTATGAAAAAAATAGAGATTAATATTGTGGTATGATTGCAGATAAACATGCTACGCTAAATCCGACCCCGACCCCCCAATGGCTACCTTTTTAACTTGAAAGCAGAAGAAAAGAAAAAAAACTACAATTTTTTATAATTGAAAGGGGGACAATTTTCGTGTATGTATTTAATTTTTCGGGTCAGTTTTAGGGTAGTTTATACAATTCTGTTTTGTTATAGGGGTTTAATTCGTTGCATTGTTTCTTGGAGGGGGCGCACTATTTTACGAGAGTACGCATGGTTTAATAACCCTGCGATTCGGACTACGAGATAGTGGTTTCAAAATGTGTTAAGTCCTCTGAAAAGATACAATGACCCGGAAATGTGCGAACATGTTACTTTAAACATATATACAACTGATCCCTAACTCTGAATTCTTAAATATTTGTTTTTCATTCGTTTCGTGTTCTATGGTGTAAACACGTAATCCGTTTAAAAAGCAGAATGTCATTTCTGTCTGGTGCTGGGAGCTTAATAGAGGGTGTAAATTTGTAAATTTACCCATAATATTTTTTTAAAAATCTTATACTGTCCCTTTTTTATTTTAATTCTAGCAATTTAGTTTAGTTGCATTAACCTCTCGATGAAATAAAATAAATAACTTTAAAATAAGTTTACTAATTAAATATCTTATTCTCATGGCATTAATTAAAATATTGAATTTTGGATAGTATTGTTGATTAACGCTCCCTCCCCGGTAAAATGAGATACTACTTTCTCAGGCGATTACGTGTGATTACACTGAACACCCTGGCCGCAAAAGAAACAACAAACACTATTTTAGAATTAAGAATGGGGAGTGTTAAGCATATGAATTTAACGTTTAATAATCCTCTATTTTCATGCTATTCTAAGAGTTATGGTAGTTTACGATTTGTTTGTCATTAAACATAAATTATGTGCGTTTATTCTTTATGGGTGGGGAGCGTTTTTGTTGCGATTTCGTGTGGTTTTACGATCTTGCCATTGAAACTTAGGATTAGATTTCAACACATATTAACTGTGCTAACAATTTAGAATAACCCTAAAAAGAAGAATCTCATTTTAAGGAGGAGGGGAAAAATTTATCTGAGGATGTTAATCTTCAAATTAACCAAAGATTATTAAAATTATGGAATTATCTGAGTGAAATCATTTTTTTAATTAACGCCTTCTTCCCTATTAATTGCTACACTGACGGCGGGTGTATTTGTAAGTAACTCATCAAGATGTCTTGATAGAAGCCGAAATGAATTGTCATGCATTTAATTCTGTACACATATTATTATTTTTTTAATAGGATTTGAAAAGTTGTTCGTTTTTTTTTTCGACGATGAATATTGTTATGTTTATAAACATCGATTAAAAGTAAAAAAAAGAAACCGCGAATGTCATGTAAATGCGATAAACAGGTGCAAAGAAACACGAATAGCATAAACAAAATGTATTAATATTGATACTTCCTTGTAATAAATTTATCACCTGTATTATTTCTTTATAATGGACCTTCAACGCTGGATAACTATGAGAGATAGAAAGAATGATATTTCTATAATTCTCTCAAGTTATATTGATTACCATCGATACATTACAGACATGATTGACTTTTAACAAGATAAGTTATTGCAAAATGTTCTGTTCCAGAAATTGCTATTTATTTTAATTGCCTCAAATTTTCGTTTTTTTCGGCAATTAAATACTTTCATGTTAGCTTTGCACACACACACACACACATACACACACATACATATATATATATATATATATATATATATATATATATATATATATATATAGAGAGAGAGAGAGAGAGAGAGAGAGAGAGAATGAGAGAGAGAGAGAGAGAGGATGAGAGAGAGAGAGAAAGAGAGAAAGAGAGAGGCTGGCGTGAATAATGATCTCTACACTGACGATACCGTAAGGATGAAACGTATACGTATGTAGATAAAAAACAAATACTAATAATTATTTGTCGACCCAAACCGAAACTGGACATCATAGTCATTAGTATAAAAACAACAATCAAAATGTTAGCTTTAATGCATGCTTCTTTCATAAGTTGAACAGTGTTGACGTCGGCTGCCTTCAATCGGTGTTTTACTCTCAACGTTTACGCCGTTGTTCATGATCACCGTGAGAGGGTATACGTCAGAATTTAAGTCATAAACATAACTTGTTCCGGGGTTTCGAATCCTGCAAACGGCTTTAATAATTATTTGTCGCCGCAACCCTAGGCTTGACAACTTATTTATTAATACATCCGTAAAAATTATATGTTTGGTGCATGTTTTTTCATAAGTTGAACACTGTTTACAACGGCTTCCTACAATAGGTTTACACTTTTATCGTTTGTGTAGTTGTTCATCATTGCTGTCGCAATTTGTAGTTATAAACACGACTTGTTCCGGGGGTTCGCATCCTGCTAGCAACTTTGATAGTTATCACTACACTGACGATGCCGTATGGTTTAAACGTATACGCATGTAAATAAAAAAAACAAATACCAATATATATATATATATATATATATATATATATATATATATATATATATATATATATACATAAACATTGATAAAGCTAACAGAATTAGTTTGTTCAATAAATTCGCATGAGTATAGCATATAATATATATATGTATGTATGTATATATATATATATATATATATATATATATATATGTAAAATGAAGATAAGAAAGCCAAAAGTTATGTAATTTATATATTCATCAACGTTTTGTCTTGATTGAAAGACTTCATCAGGATGTAACAATCAATGTAGAAAACTCACGCAGAACATTAATTTTGATTTGTCAGAAAATCTCTAGACTTCGCCATAGCTCAAGACGTTAACAAGCAGAGAATGACAAAAATGATTTCGGTTATAGCGTTATTAGCTGTGCCCTGTCTATTTACAAGGACGCAAGAATAATTGGGTAGATGGCTTCTACTTATTACGTTATGGTTATTTTAGGCTGGACGTTTGTCGGGGTCAAAATATGTAACAGTCAAGCTTGGCTGACAATAAATTGGAATTCTTTTTTACATTTTACGTTACGTCGGATCATGTTATCCCCACTTTTCTTCGTATATATACATATATATATACGGGGTGACAAAAAAAAAACGGGCCCCCGTGTACACTTTATGTGATATCTCCTTTATTTATTATCCGATTTCCCTTATTTTACAGGACATGACAGAATCAACGACCGTGAGTACACCAATACCTCAGTGGGAGCTGGGACAAATAATACACTGTGTTAAATTTTACTACAAGACAGACTCGTTTAAGAAAACCCAGGACAGTTTCATGCATCAGTTCGAATGTGAAAAGACTCAATCCAAAAGCAGAATTCAGAACTGGGTGGACCACTTCGAGAAGTATGGGACCGTGGAAAACCTCAACGCTGCCAGTGAGAACCGCCCAAACCACTCGAAACGTCCGAGGAAGCGGACAGCCGAGCTGGTCGAAAGTGTGAGAGAGTCTCTCCAGGAGAGTCCGAAACGCTTTGTGCGTAAGCGAAGTCAGCACCTCGGTATTTCCCAGGAGAGTGCTGTGAACGATATCAGGGTTTAACCATACAAAATACAGATGCTGCAGACCCTTATAGCCTCAGACAAGAAACAGAGGAGCGCTATGGACCTCTAATGAAGCTCACTTTCATCTTGACGGAAAGGCGAACTCCAAGACAAATGTCTTCTGGGGGTCCTCCAGACCCAATGAAGTAGCCACCAAACGCTTGCACTCTCTTAAGTGCACGGTGTGGGCTGCAATCTCGGTCAGAGGCATCATCGGACCAATCTTCATCGAAGAATCTTGCGCAGCAGTAACAGTCACCAAGGAGCGGTATGTGGAGGTCCTCAAAACCTTCAAGAGTAAGCTCCAGACCCTCTACCCGTCGCTCATGAGTCAGTTCTGGTTCCAGCAAGACGGAGCAAGTTCTCACACCTCAAACCTGTCGCGAGATTGGCTGAAAGAGAACTTCGGAGGCCGAGTGATCAGTCTCAAGACTTATTTTGAGTGGCCACCCCATAGCCCGAACCTAAGCCCCCCAGAGTTTTTCTTTTGGGGCTATTTTAAGGACAGAGTGTACGCAGGGAAACCCAGAACCATCACGGAACTCAAGGAAGCAATCACGGAGGAGATGAGAGCTATTCCCAATTCAGTTTGTTAGAACGTCATGGACAACTTCGCTCTGCGCCTCAAGAAATGCACGGGGCTAAATGGAGGCCATCTAGAACACTTACTGTAGAACGGAGAAATATAAGTCAAATACCCTAGTTTTTTGATGTGATGTTTTGAATAGAAAAAACTAGTTATGACAAAAAATTCATTTAATTCGGGCGAACCACTACGAAACGGGTCCTAATTAGAGTTGGGCCCGTTTTGGGGGGGGGGTCACCATGTATATATATCTATATATATATATAGATCTGGCTCGCTTGTAATGTTCTTATCATGTTTGCTTATTACCGGACACATTTAATGATTTTTTAAAGAAAGAAATATACTTATGTGTATATCTTATGCTAAACTATTTCTGTCTTTACACGATATTTCCCCTATAATGTCCGTTACAGCAAGATCAAAAACATTCAGCGGAGCTTCATTGTGTGTTATTTTCTTTTCTTCAGAGAAATATGTTGTGAACGATGCTTGTTTATTTCAAGGTAGTTGAAATTAATCTCCCCGACACCCTAGTTCTGTGTTTATTTTACTAACAGACACGTGACATCTACTTTGTGTGATGTCTAGCTGACGAATCAAGACAATTGAAAGCGATACAGCTGATATTTATTGATGTGTTTGAAAATAAGAAGTACCCAGCTGAAGCATTCGATTTTGAAAAAAAATAACCCTAATTAGAGATTATTTATTGAGCATTGATAAACTATTCTGTGATAGGGGCAAGGGATATTGTAGGCCCAGCGTGTGCAAAGTATATATTTTAAATGGTGTATATTAACACATTATAAATTGCTTTTTTAATTGTACATATTGGAATCATAAAAATACATATATAGTACACATATTGAAAATAAAAGCACGAAACACGCTCACACCAACCCACAAAAGATAATGAATACACACAGATATATATATATATATATATATATATATATATATATATATATATATAATCACTTAATTAATTTAAATACATTAATAAAATTAACTTAGAAGTAATCATTTTTAAAAGTGGCTAATACAAAGTACAGGTTAATTAAACTTGTGGGGCGTGTGTGCTTTTTATGAATGCATATTTACACCGAAGCCTTTTCTATATGCAAGTAGGGTTGATGCCAGTTTGTCAGGAATAGATGATAAAAGCCTCATCAAGATCATCTCATATCAACAACATTGTAAACAGTGGTTATTTTTTTCTTTTTCCATTATTATTTTCTTTGCTGATCTATTTCATAGTTTGATTCGTTTTGAAAACAATTCAAAATTGAATATTCTGTTGATCTGACGACCCCGAAGCGATGTATATACAGCGAACCACTCGTTAACTGGTGTTTGCTGTTCTAATGTTTATATAAGTTTATGTGGGAGAAATTACTAAGTATTACATGCACAAACTAAATAGCCGTAATCGTTACAAGAACAGTACAGTTCACAAGATGTATTTATATATTAATAGGTGCATGTCTATTGCATGAGCCTATGAGTGATCATTTCATACTGAGGGCTTGCTGTCCTTAAATCAAAGCACATTATTTATACTTTCAAAGGGATCAAGTCTGGACAAAATTGAAAGAATACAAGGGAGGTTTATTAAACTTGATCTTCGCTCAAAATTACTGAACAGTATGTAGGACAGAGAGAGTAATATATCATCACTGTTTAATCATATTTCGTAAGCCAATCTTATTTTACACGTTCACGCGCTGCATACTCCTAAACAGACTGTTTTCCTGTGCAACACCTTCTCCTTATGCAGTGTGACGTCAGATCCGTGTCTATTATTACTACAGTCTAATAATCCTCACTCCGAGTTCAACAAGTTTATCCGAGTTGACATTTAATTTCCTGTTATTTTTAATAACTATTTTACTAGTAGTTCTAATCGTTCAATATGTGCCATTGTGAGTTCGTCGTCACAGTGATACAAACGTAGTTTTCTAAGTTTTTACAAGACCACCAATGTTGAAAGGGGAAGATGTAGTTAATCTAGATGTAAATTGCTGTAAAGTGTGAAGGAGATATCAGAGCTAATAATGGGGGCGTTATGCCGTGCTTTTTAATTTATTTATAATTCAACCCGCGACGATAAAAAAGATCAGAGCCACACCTCAACTACTGGTACGGTTCCCAATACTAAGATATGTCACTATAAAGCGAGTACACTGCTTACGGGCCAACGAGAGAGCAGCAGCCTTTTTGTCGACGAAGAAAACAACGGCCAATTCAACAAAAGTTGGACTGACTTGCACCTGTTTAGATACTGATCAGATTTGAATTAAAAAAGCTATACAGAAACAAACTATTATTAAAAATATAACATCCTTCATTTTTTCTTCGTACCCTATTCTTCTCAATAGGGATGGCATGTTACTGCTAAATATCTTGCATAGTTATTTCTTGTATCGTTTAATACATGTTTTATTCCAGTCAGATCAATCTACTAAATATGGAGATTTGATATTGTGTTATACTTGTATACAATTACTATTTAGTAATGCTCAATTCAAATTAGAGTATTATTTCAGACTATTGTGTAATCATACAATGCTCACTTCAGTGGGAGTACTGTGACATCTATTCCGTAGCGATGAAACAATCTACCGCATTATTGCAAATTCCTTCTTTTATAGGGAGGTTATTATCTGTTCTGTTATTATGATACTATCTTCCAATGTATTTGCTCATTTGGGACAGTTTGGTTGTTCTTTTGTCATATATACGAGTTATTGCTAGTTTCACATAATGATTTGAACTTTTATTATTCTGTCATCCCTCCACCAAGTTTATAACTAGTTGTTAGTATATATGTAATAGAAATAGCCGAATTAAACCTGGCAGACTATTGACTAAGTAGATTTAAAGGGGGATGTGCTGCTTATCTTAATATATATTGTTTGAAAAAGTAAGCAAAAAATGACAAAAAAATAAATGGACTTATTTATTGTTTGTTTTAATTGATTTTATTAGTCGAGCCACAAGTAATATATAGAGTAATAACACTAAACCTCTATTGATGCTGCTGCTCCAACTACTGAAACACATTATGATCTAATGAGTCAATAATTTATGTATTAACGAGAGAGAAGAGGCGAGAGTAAAGGAGCCGTTTTTATCAGCAAAATGAAAACGGGGTGAGATATAGATCCGATTTCAATCCACATGTCACACAACAACTAATTGTTTATGATAACGAGAATAGGTTGCTTGAAGCATTGTGTGTAATACGTATATAGCGGAGTCTAACACAATGCAAAACATTGAAATATGTCGGAATTGGAAGTAAGAATAGCATGTCCTGTTATATTATAAATAATACTTGATTAGGCTAGACGTCTACACACTGATCTAATGCGTGTTCCATAATACATTTCGTTGAACTACCTCCTTATCAAATGGTAGGTGTTTCAAATCTTTACAACCCGTGCGGAATATTAATAGCGGTATATGCTATAACGCAGTAGACACTAATCTCCGCAGCAAAGGGAATAACACTAAAAGTAAATGTTTTTTTTTTATTCAATATTTGATTTAAATGAAGTGTTTTAAATATTTATTTCAATTGAATTGACTATAAATATATATATACACACACTCACACACACACATATATATATATATATATATATATATATATATATATATATATATATGTGTGTGTGTGTGAGTGTGTGTATATATATATATATATATATATATATATATATTGTAGAGCGGGGATAATAGCTAAGAGTGGTATTCAATTATTTTTATTTTAATATTATTGATTTAATATTCATAATTATCTTTTTTAATTTGAGGGGGAGTAATCGAAAATGATATACTATCATTATTTTACTTTCTTATTTGTGTTTTCCTCAACAAATTATGTTTATTTTATTTTTATAATTAACCGGTAAAGATGTGTTGATTGATAATATAGCCAGATTGTGTGTAACCCGCAGCAAATGTAATAAAGAATATGTAACATATTATGGATGGGTCCCGATATCTTTAGATACGATTAAGTAAGCTAGTGTGAATTATGGCTGGGGTCAAATGAGACAATGAGGGCGGGTCAAGCTGAAATGCACCGAAGGGGACAGTAATGAATCAATCATGTTTTCGTAAAACCATAACACAGTTACAAATTTGACGGCGACACAGGGAATCTCGAGTCAGAGAAGGTCAGATATGGTTCGATTGTGAATGTCGTGTCTGATTGGATGACCCGAGGATGTGTATCTAACGTCATTGGTTTTGATAAAAAACGAGAGTATTTGAAAGAGTCAGGGTGTTGGAAGCGAGCCGAACGGTCGACTTCTCTATGTGTGTTCAAATGCAAGAAGAGTTCGATTTGGGAGCTGAGAGCGTGGACATCACGATGTAGTCGCTCGTCGTATCGGATGGATCTCGAATGAGATCCAACAGAGATCCCCGTGCATCGTCGCATCCCATAGTTACAATTATGAATGAGTGAAGTATAGAATTGAGCTAATGGATGGAAATCCCTCTACAACTAAGTCCACAATAAAATAATCGAATCTCTCTGAAGAAAAACTGCCTCCGAGGGTTGCCTCCTGCCTGTCGATAAAATTTGTCCACAAAACAAAGCCCACCAGCATCGATCACGGTCAGAGACTCAATGAAGCCGACAACACAGATGTCGATTACGAGTAGTAGACGACGAAAGAAACTGTAAGATAACTTTTTTGTATTGAACGTTTTTGGGTCCTATTCTGATAAACATAAAGAGTAAACATGGAAATAACAAGTTTACGATGTTTAAAAAAAACTATGTTTAAAGTGAACAATATCTAATTTGAAGTTAATTTGAAAAACTGAAAAGATAATCTGTGACAATGTTTTAACGAGAAAAATTCTTTATAAATGAAATGTGCTCAACGGACAATGTTTAATATAAGTAAAAGGTGCTTAACGAGCACAATGCTTGAAATTAAAGTGTTAAAGAGAATATGTGTTTGAGGGGAACAGTGCTTGATATAAGATTTTTTACGAGAAAAATGTTTAAAATAATGTGCCCGAAAAGAAATGTTTAAATAACGCAGTGGTTCAAAAAGTAGTGTTTAAACGGACTGCTAGTTTAAAAGCTTAAAAATGCCTTAAAGAAGTGTGTTAAAGAAGTTTAAAAGCGCTTCGAAATTTCGTGTTTCGAGAAGCGTTTAAGAGACTATTGGTTTCGAGCCGAATAATTTTCATTGATTATATAACGAATGTCTGTTTGGCACCGTAATGCAAGACATCTTTTTTTTGTGCCGCTATGTAACACATTACGAAGTAGGGTTTGTAATATTTATTTGGAAATGTTATTATTATTTACTTACCTTTTTAATTATTTAATGTGTTGTTTTGAATTTAGTAAATGTTAATTATTAAAATTTTAAATGTAATTCATTTACATTTCTTTAAATTGAAAAATAAGGAAACAACTCTCAATGGGACATATGCTAGACTACACACTTTTTTCTCTTTTTTGATCTTAGTGCATTTACTGTAGAGGTTACCAGATGACAGATAAATTTCTGCTCTGATAGCTTCTTTCACTTGACCGCTTACCTTTTGAATTTCCCATGTTTCCTTGTATTTGACTGGACGCACATACAAACATTTACATATAATCTTAACAGACATCTTGATTCACATCTGATAGATAAGCATGTTCTTTTATAAATTCGCCACTAATCACAGAGACCGTGAACATCTCAGTGCTAATATGCTAATATGCTTTGTAAGTTCTGTTTTTAAATCATGGACATTTCATACAATCTCTTTTTACATATTTTCTATCCGTCATCCTGGGTGGATTACATCTTTCTATAATACATTATATACTTATATTAATTTATTTTATATATATATATATATATATATATATATATATATATATATATATATATATATATATATATCTTTATCTCTCTCTCTCTCTCTCTCTCTATATATATATATATATATATATATATATGTATATATATATATATATATATATATATATATTATAACGGACTATGTCCGTTTCGTAAGTAAAAGAAAACATCAAATATTCATTTATGGTAATGTTAACAAATTTCTCCCAATTTACTTTTTTTATAGAACAATCTGAATAATACGATATGAATAAATGATCCAATATTGCTTTTAATGAGCTTATAATTTCGTTTCCTTTTTGCATTTAACTTGTTACAATTGCTAGTATGTATATACAACTCAAGTAATAGAATGTCTACTGCCACAGTATTGATTAAAATATATTATCTAAAAGCAATTATTTTGACAGCTATAATTTCTTTAAAAAAAATATTTTCCCAATTTAGTTTTTTCATATAATAATGATTTTTCTGAGCTTCAAATTTGATTTCCCTTTTGCATTTAACTCATTTGATGTCGGCCTTCTAATAAGAGTAATTAACAAACTTCTTTTTTAATAACTATTCCTTTGACAACCTGTGCTCATAGACTTATGTTATTCAGATAATTGTCAATCATTTTAGACAGGCAAAGCTACAATCTATGCTAATGAATAAATGCTATATTGTTACAATATAAAACAGGTGCCAGTCTGTGACGGAAAGTACGTCACACCTTTAGCTATATTATGTCATAGTCTTAATGATTTTTATTTAAATTCTGAAGAATGTTTTTTTGATATATTCCAATGCGTCTGTGTTTCTGAGATATAATTAATTCAATATATCCCACTATTATTAAGTACTATCAACACGTACTATTGGTATTAGTAATGTATATCTGGTATACGTCCGTCTAATACCTACAGAATACTACTACCTTTATTAATGTACTATTGCATTTCAATTACTAATTTAGATCAGCTATATCTCTGTTTTAACTCAACCTGATAATATTACTTCTATTAAAAGAAAATAATGCTCCATCCAGTTCACTATACTATTTCAGAGTAATTTACAATTTTACAATGATCAACAGAGATTATATCTTTAATTTCAGTGCTTTTATGATAAGACTATCGTCTCATTCCTGGTGGTGGTAGTCTAGTATACGTGCCGTTGTCATGCCACACTCTTCCTAGTTATTACCTGCTCTTTTAGGGGTAGTAAATGTGTGTTTCCTTGTCACGAGAGAATCCTCGCAGGTACTACCTCCAACTTTTTAGGAGTTGTGTATTATCTGTTTTCTTGTCATTAGACGATACTCCCAGGTACTACCTCCAACATTTTTTGGTTAGTGTATTATCTGTTGTCTTCAGACCGTCGCCCCAGATTTATTACATATATATATATTACTATTTCATGTATCCACATAAAATTTCATAAGGAGATATAATGGTTTATGTATCAATTTTGAGTATTTACTTCAACAGTGCTCGATACGTAAGTAAATCTAGGTAGTAAACTATTAAAAGTATTTATGGCAATTAAGTTACACAGAAGCTCCCGCGCTTCATCTCCGGGAAATCTTCAGGCATTTTAGCCTGAAGATTCCACCCAGAGATGAAACGCGGGGGCCTCTGTGTAGCTTAATTTCCATAAATATATTTTCATAGATTAGTATATATATATATATATATATATATATATATATATATGCTAGTCTTGTAAAAGACACATTTCGTATCTGCCTCTGAAGAGCTGAGATGTATGGGTGGCATTTAACAACTAAAAAAAAAAAAAAAAAGCTAAGTGTTTAAATTATTTTTACTCTGAATTTATTTTTTAATTAATCCATGTATTAACATGCTATGAAAATCTAGCTTAAATAATCTTTCTTTCCAGAATACTTGGCTGTTCAAAACTTTGTATGTTTTTTCTTTTCTTGCCTACAATCTGCAGGGGTCACTTGAGTTCAAGTTTGAAAAGGGGTGGGTGGGGGTAGTTCACTAGCGAATGTAGGTAGGGGATGAATATCGTCCAAGCTAAGCATGCTAGTCTTGTAAAAGACACATTTCGTATCTGCCTCTGAAGAGCTGAGATGTATGGGTGGCATTTAACAACTAAAAAAAAAAAAAGCTAAGTGTTTAAATTATTTTTACTCTGAATTTATTTTTTAATTAATCCATGTATTAACATGCTATGAAAATCTAGCTTAAATAATCTTTCTTTCCAGAATACTTGGCTGTTCAAAACTTTGTATGTTTTTTCTTTTCTTGCCTACAATCTGCAGGGGTCACTTGAGTTCAAGTTTGAAAAGGGGTGGGTGGGGGTAGTTCACTAGCGAATGTAGGTAGGGGATGAATATCGTCCAAGCTAAGCATGCTAGTCTTGTAAAAGACACATTTCGTATCTGCCTCTGAAGAGCTGAGATGTATGGGTGGCATTTAACAACTAAAAAAAAAAAAAAAAAGCTAAGTGTTTAAATTATTTTTACTCTGAATTTATTTTTTAATTAATCCATGTATTAACATGCTATGAAAATCTAGCTTAAATAATCTTTCTTTCCAGAATACTTGGCTGTTCAAAACTTTGTATGTTTTTTCTTTTCTTGCCTACAATCTGCAGGGGTCACTTGAGTTCAAGTTTGAAAAGGGGTGGGTGGGGGTAGTTCACTAGCGAATGTAGGTAGGGGATGAATATCGTCCAAGCTAAGCATGCTAGTCTTGTAAAAGACACATTTCGTATCTGCCTCTGAAGAGCTGAGATGTATGGGTGGCATTTAACAACTAAAAAAAAAAAAAAAAAAGCTAAGTGTTTAAATTATTTTTACTCTGAATTTATTTTTTAATTAATCCATGTATTAACATGCTATGAAAATCTAGCTTAAATAATCTTTCTTTCCAGAATACTTGGCTGTTCAAAACTTTGTATGTTTTTTCTTTTCTTGCCTACAATCTGCAGGGGTCACTTGAGTTCAAGTTTGAAAAGGGGTGGGTGGGGGTAGTTCACTAGCGAATGTAGGTAGGGGATGAATATCGTCCAAGCTAAGCATGCTAGTCTTGTAAAAGACACATTTCGTATCTGCCTCTGAAGAGCTGAGATGTATGGGTGGCATTTAACAACTAAAAAAAAAAAAAAAAAAGCTAAGTGTTTAAATTATTTTTACTCTGAATTTATTTTTTAATTAATCCATGTATTAACATGCTATGAAAATCTAGCTTAAATAATCTTTCTTTCCAGAATACTTGGCTGTTCAAAACTTTGTATGTTTTTTCTTTTCTTGCCTACAATCTGCAGGGGTCACTTGAGTTCAAGTTTGAAAAGGGGTGGGTGGGGGTAGTTCACTAGCGAATGTAGGTAGGGGATGAATATCGTCCAAGCTAAGCATGCTAGTCTTGTAAAAGACACATTTCGTATCTGCCTCTGAAGAGCTGAGATGTATGGGTGGCATTTAACAACTAAAAAAAAAAAAAAAAAAGCTAAGTGTTTAAATTATTTTTACTCTGAATTTATTTTTTAATTAATCCATGTATTAACATGCTATGAAAATCTAGCTTAAATAATCTTTCTTTCCAGAATACTTGGCTGTTCAAAACTTTGTATGTTTTTTCTTTTCTTGCCTACAATCTGCAGGGGTCACTTGAGTTCAAGTTTGAAAAGGGGTGGGTGGGGGTAGTTCACTAGCGAATGTAGGTAGGGGATGAATATCGTCCAAGCTAAGCATGCTAGTCTTGTAAAAGACACATTTCGTATCTGCCTCTGAAGAGCTGAGATGTATGGGTGGCATTTAACAACTAAAAAAAAAAAAAAAAAAGCTAAGTGTTTAAATTATTTTTACTCTGAATTTATTTTTTAATTAATCCATGTATTAACATGCTATGAAAATCTAGCTTAAATAATCTTTCTTTCCAGAATACTTGGCTGTTCAAAACTTTGTATGTTTTTTCTTTTCTTGCCTACAATCTGCAGGGGTCACTTGAGTTCAAGTTTGAAAAGGGGTGGGTGGGGGTAGTTCACTAGCGAATGTAGGTAGGGGATGAATATCGTCCAAGCTAAGCATGCTAGTCTTGTAAAAGACACATTTCGTATCTGCCTCTGAAGAGCTGAGATGTATGGGTGGCATTTAACAACTAAAAAAAAAAAAAAAAAAGCTAAGTGTTTAAATTATTTTTACTCTGAATTTATTTTTTAATTAATCCATGTATTAACATGCTATGAAAATCTAGCTTAAATAATCTTTCTTTCCAGAATACTTGGCTGTTCAAAACTTTGTATGTTTTTTCTTTTCTTGCCTACAATCTGCAGGGGTCACTTGAGTTCAAGTTTGAAAAGGGGTGGGTGGGGGTAGTTCACTAGCGAATGTAGGTAGGGGATGAATATCGTCCAAGCTAAGCATGCTAGTCTTGTAAAAGACACATTTCGTATCTGCCTCTGAAGAGCTGAGATGTATGGGTGGCATTTAACAACTAAAAAAAAAAAAAAAAAAGCTAAGTGTTTAAATTATTTTTACTCTGAATTTATTTTTTAATTAATCCATGTATTAACATGCTATGAAAATCTAGCTTAAATAATCTTTCTTTCCAGAATACTTGGCTGTTCAAAACTTTGTATGTTTTTTCTTTTCTTGCCTACAATCTGCAGGGGTCACTTGAGTTCAAGTTTGAAAAGGGGTGGGTGGGGGTAGTTCACTAGCGAATGTAGGTAGGGGATGAATATCGTCCAAGCTAAGCATGCTAGTCTTGTAAAAGACACATTTCGTATCTGCCTCTGAAGAGCTGAGATGTATGGGTGGCATTTAACAACTAAAAAAAAAAAAAAAAAAGCTAAGTGTTTAAATTATTTTTACTCTGAATTTATTTTTTAATTAATCCATGTATTAACATGCTATGAAAATCTAGCTTAAATAATCTTTCTTTCCAGAATACTTGGCTGTTCAAAACTTTGTATGTTTTTTCTTTTCTTGCCTACAATCTGCAGGGGTCACTTGAGTTCAAGTTTGAAAAGGGGTGGGTGGGGGTAGTTCACTAGCGAATGTAGGTAGGGGATGAATATCGTCCAAGCTAAGCATGCTAGTCTTGTAAAAGACACATTTCGTATCTGCCTCTGAAGAGCTGAGATGTATGGGTGGCATTTAACAACTAAAAAAAAAAAAAAAAAAGCTAAGTGTTTAAATTATTTTTACTCTGAATTTATTTTTTAATTAATCCATGTATTAACATGCTATGAAAATCTAGCTTAAATAATCTTTCTTTCCAGAATACTTGGCTGTTCAAAACTTTGTATGTTTTTTCTTTTCTTGCCTACAATCTGCAGGGGTCACTTGAGTTCAAGTTTGAAAAGGGGTGGGTGGGGGTAGTTCACTAGCGAATGTAGGTAGGGGATGAATATCGTCCAAGCTAAGCATGCTAGTCTTGTAAAAGACACATTTCGTATCTGCCTCTGAAGAGCTGAGATGTATGGGTGGCATTTAACAACTAAAAAAAAAAAAAAAAAAGCTAAGTGTTTAAATTATTTTTACTCTGAATTTATTTTTTAATTAATCCATGTATTAACATGCTATGAAAATCTAGCTTAAATAATCTTTCTTTCCAGAATACTTGGCTGTTCAAAACTTTGTATGTTTTTTCTTTTCTTGCCTACAATCTGCAGGGGTCACTTGAGTTCAAGTTTGAAAAGGGGTGGGTGGGGGTAGTTCACTAGCGAATGTAGGTAGGGGATGAATATCGTCCAAGCTAAGCATGCTAGTCTTGTAAAAGACACATTTCGTATCTGCCTCTGAAGAGCTGAGATGTATGGGTGGCATTTAACAACTAAAAAAAAAAAAAGCTAAGTGTTTAAATTATTTTTACTCTGAATTTATTTTTTAATTAATCCATGTATTAACATGCTATGAAAATCTAGCTTAAATAATCTTTCTTTCCAGAATACTTGGCTGTTCAAAACTTTGTATGTTTTTTCTTTTCTTGCCTACAATCTGCAGGGGTCACTTGAGTTCAAGTTTGAAAAGGGGTGGGTGGGGGTAGTTCACTAGCGAATGTAGGTAGGGGATGAATATCGTCCAAGCTAAGCATGCTAGTCTTGTAAAAGACACATTTCGTATCTGCCTCTGAAGAGCTGAGATGTATGGGTGGCATTTAACAACTAAAAAAAAAAAAAAAAAGCTAAGTGTTTAAATTATTTTTACTCTGAATTTATTTTTTAATTAATCCATGTATTAACATGCTATGAAAATCTAGCTTAAATAATCTTTCTTTCCAGAATACTTGGCTGTTCAAAACTTTGTATGTTTTTTCTTTTCTTGCCTACAATCTGCAGGGGTCACTTGAGTTCAAGTTTGAAAAGGGGTGGGTGGGGGTAGTTCACTAGCGAATGTAGGTAGGGGATGAATATCGTCCAAGCTAAGCATGCTAGTCTTGTAAAAGACACATTTCGTATCTGCCTCTGAAGAGCTGAGATGTATGGGTGGCATTTAACAACTAAAAAAAAAAAAAGCTAAGTGTTTAAATTATTTTTACTCTGAATTTATTTTTTAATTAATCCATGTATTAACATGCTATGAAAATCTAGCTTAAATAATCTTTCTTTCCAGAATACTTGGCTGTTCAAAACTTTGTATGTTTTTTCTTTTCTTGCCTACAATCTGCAGGGGTCACTTGAGTTCAAGTTTGAAAAGGGGTGGGTGGGGGTAGTTCACTAGCGAATGTAGGTAGGGGATGAATATCGTCCAAGCTAAGCATGCTAGTCTTGTAAAAGACACATTTCATATCTGCCTTAGCAGTGAGGAAACCGAAACCTCGTTCGGGGTTGAAAGAGAGGGGAGTGAGGGAAACCTATCTTCAACTTACTGTTCCCTTCTTAGTATGCAATTGAACTTATTCTATCTACATGTGTACATATATATATATATATATATATGTAATATATATATAATGTATATTATGTGGAATTTTTTTTTTTTTTTTTTTTTTTTTTTTTTTTTTTTTTTTTTCCACCCCTCTCGGAGTGTTGGACCCGTAAGACCTCGTAAGGCTATCCATCTAAGAGAAGGAAATCTCTGACAAAAAAACCTTCTTCCAGTTACTCACGCCGTGGCAGAAAACTGTTGGGGGAGGATGGCTTCCTTAGTCCTGATCGACAACCTTCCTAGAGTTGGAATCTCGAACAAAGTATCCGGTTTGCAAACCTACAATTGCTTAAGGAGTAGATAGGTTCTACCTATCGCCGGCCCTTGCACTCCTTCTTTGTTTATTAGTCAGGCGCAGAGGTAACAGCGCTGGGACGCCTCTAAACACTCAGTGCCTAGCCTTGTTTCCTTACTAGGACAATGAACGCCGTTCTCTTTCTCTCTATTTGGGCAACTCGGGGAAAGTTTTTTCGTTAGTAAGTCTTACATGACCAGTCTGGGTCTCTCTTGTTCCGACAGGTTGAGGGTACAGGTTAGACAGCTTGTCTGGCTGCTGTTTCCGACTGACAGGGCAGGAGCCCAAACTCTTGGGTAGCGCCAAGAACGGCTGCTCCATCATCAGTTGCATAATACCGTGGGTAGTTGTATGTGCCATGTCGCGCATGGAAAGGGACCCTGCAATTATCTACGGTGGGCTTTCCCGAGGCCACAACCCCCATGGACCAGGTCGTGACTAATGGACTGGTTGTGTGAGCTTATTGGCACCAAGCAAGTACCCACCTTGGCCAATCCACTCTATAATCAAATCAAACATGCCATTACAAAGAAATAAAATCAAACCTAAACCAGACACCCAAACAACACTTTCGCCTCCGCCCTTGAGGCTCGCATTCTCAAATATCCGGGGACTTAGAACCAACATCAACGACGTAGAAACCTTTCTCCTGACAAACTCCCCGGATATCCTAGCTCTTAGTGAAACTAACCTCCAATCCTCAATCTCTTCTCACCACTTTGACATGACTGACTACCTCCCACTCTACCGTAAAGACTCTGACAAACACATGCACGGGCTAGGAGTTTATGTTCGGAACACCCTCCCGCTGACTAGAGAACATAGGTTAGAATCAGATGACTACGACTACATGTGCTTTAGATTGACTTTTCATCACAACGTTAGTTACTTATATTTCCTATATCGCTCCCCGTCGTCCCAGGACTGTACTCTGCTAAACTCTGTCTCTGAAAGCATAGATAGAGCACTCTTAATAGACTCGAATGCCCAGATACATGTATTTGGGGATTTTAACGCCCACCACCGCGACTGGTTGGGATTCTCCAGCCTTACTGATGCAGCCGGCAACTCTACGTATAATTTCTCCTTAGCTCACTCCCTCTCTCAGACTGTTGATTTTCCGACCCGCATCCCCGATCGTGTGGATCAACAAGCCTCACTTCTAGACCTCTTCTTGACCTCAATACCCGAGGCTTGTGTGACGAAAGCTCATAGCCCACTCGGGAATGCTGATCACATTGTGCTAATGATACATATCACACTAAAAAGTCGTCCAAAAGCTGATGAACCGTTGCTCAAAACAACAAGATACTACGAGCAAGCTGATTTTGAGTCAATCAGAGACCACATCAGTGACGCCCCATGGCGGGAAACCTTCTTACTCCCTGCCAACCAGTGTGCAAACGAATTAACTGAATGGGTCAAAGCAGGCATTGAAGCCTATGTCCCCATGCGAAAATTCTTTAGCAAGCCCCACTCTCCTCAATGGTTCACTTCGGAATGTGCAGCTGCCATTTCTGAGAGGCAACAAGCATTCCGTAAATTCGGCCGCAATAAGTCAGCTACTAATAGGCATAAATTTATAGAGTCAAGAAACAATTGCAAGGCTGTGATAGGCGAAGCGAAGAGAAGGTATAATGAGTTAACAAAAAAACGCATCCAGTCACAGAAACTAGGTACTCGCGATTTCTGGAAAATCTACAATAGTGTAGTGAATAATGGTCAATCTACGATTCCCCCACTTTCAAACCACAATGATGTCGTTTGCACGGCCACTGATAAGGCTGAACTACTCGCACAGCGTTTCGCTTCTAACTCTACTTTAGACTCGGGTAACCACCCTCTCCCTGAATTACCATTGCGGACTGAAGCCACACTTGATAACCTGGTCATCACCCCATCCCAGGTCAGAGACATTATAAAAAGCCTTGACACCTCTAAAGCTTGTGGGCCTGATCTTATACCTGTAATAGCAATAAAGAAATGCTCTGCTGAACTGGCCCCTGTTCTCTCCAAACTCTACAACAAATGCCTAGCTGAATCTTGCTTCCCCGATAGCTGGAAAATTGCCTCTGTGGTACCAGTCTACAAGAATACTGGGAATAGAACCGACCCTCAGAACTACCGCCCAATCAGTCTACTGCCGATCTTTGCCAAAATCTTTGAGTCCTTAATCAATCTAGCGATAGTACGTCACTTAGTTAATGCTAAACTTCTATCCGACCGCCAGTATGGGTTTAGACAAGCACGATCTACTGCAGACATCCTAACGGTCATCTCTGAACGCATGTATCATACTCTCGACAAGGCAGGTGAAGCTAGGGCAGTAGCGCTTGATATATCCAAGGCCTTTGACAAGGTATGGCATAAAGGGCTTCTCCTGAAAATACGCTCATACGGTATTACTGGGCAACTACTTAATATAATTAGATCCTTCCTAAACAAAAGAAAAATCCAGGTTGTCCTCGATGGCCGTTCATCTAAACAACATGACATAAATGCTGGTGTGCCCCAGGGATCTATTCTTGGACCTTTGTTGTTCCTGATCTATATAAACGATCTCCCTGATGACATAGTGTCTGAGATCGGTTTATTTGCTGACGACACCACGCTTTACTCTCGCCATGTTGGCAAAACGGACGCGATCATATCTGAGGCAATGGCTGCATCCTTAGAAAATGACCTCCAGGCTGTAGTGGATTGGGGCCATAAATGGTTGGTGACTTTTAATGCCGCAAAGACAAAGCTCCTTTCCTTCAACAACTACAAGAAGCCTCTCCAACCACCGATTGCCATGGCAAATAACACCCTACCTGAGAGTTCATCATTCAAACTCCTTGGCCTAACCTTCACAGGTAACATGAATTGGAACACATACATTGAAGACATTGCCAAGGCTGCCGCAAAGAAGGTTGGCTCCCTCTACCGTGCTAGTGGACTCCTTACACCTGACATTATCCTGTATCTCTACAAAGCCACCATTCGCCCATGCATGGAGTATTGTTGCCACATCTGGGCTGGTGCATCATCTACTAGTCTCTCCCTCCTTGACAAAGTCCAAAAAAGAGTAGTCAACCTAATAGGTCCCTCACTGTCAGCTAAGCTCCAGCCCCTGTCCCATCGCCGCAATGTAGCATCCTTGTGTTTGTTTTACAAATACTTCAATGGATTATGCTCCGATGAGTGTGCTGCTCTGGTACCCCCTCGACGTAAATTCACTAGACTAACTCGACATTCTACTAAATCTCACTCATTCACTGTGGAGGTCCCCAGATGCCGGAGAGCATTCTACTCAAATAGCTTCTTTCCTCGTGCTGCTGGCCTCTGGAACTCCCTCCCTGCCCCCTGTTTCCCCGACAGTACTGACATGCAGAAATTTAAAACTAATGTAAACAGACACCTCGCTGCTCAGATCCCAATTTAAGCTGAACCACCAATCCTTCCCCCCCTTTTTCCTTTTTTCTCAGTAGCCCCTTACGTTTACAGTGGCGTCCTGCCTTGTTTGGGGTGAACCATGTAAAAAAAAAAAAAAAAAAAAATATATATATATATATATATAGATATAGAGTATAACTGTTTATTTACACAAACATTATTAGTTATGTATCTGCATACATGTTTCAGCTTCGATCTCTTGAGACAAAGCTTCTTCAGCCCTTTAGAAAAAAAAAAGAAAAATAGCAAACTTTTGTATTATTCGTGTTCACCCGGTTGGTTAGAGATGGGTTTGTTACTAAACAAGCAATGTTCGTATCCAATTACACTTCCCTTCTCTAACAATTCATCGAAAAAAAAACAACGTTTATTAAGTATAAAAACATTTATAACAAAACCCTAAAGAATAGCGGATACATAAACACTGATATAGAGTAAAAGAATATCGGAGCGAATGCAAACAGTTCTAGAAATCGAGGCCGTATTATCATCTCGTTTACGCCTACCTTAAAAAATGTAGACAACTGAAATTGGTAAAATATTCTTGCAACTTTTAAACAAACACTTTCCACCAGGTAATACAGTGCATATGTTATTTAATAGAAATACATAAACGTTAAGTACTAGTTGCATAGCGAACCTTGAGAGAATACTATGAAAAACATTGCAGCAAAGTACATAAAAAATACATAAAAAGAATGACACAAATAACGGTATTAGCCATAAAAGAACCACTAATAGATGTAATTGTGAAAGCCGGATGAATGCCCCTTACAAATCAACTGCCGCACTGCCTAAGCAATACATTGCACACAAATATACATAGAATAACAATGCAGAAGAAAATACGTACTATATAGGAAGCTCGTCAACTTTTACGTACACACATTGTCATTCAGACACGAAAACTACATGAAAATTTCGCTGCCCCGATATTTCTGGACATTGATTGGGAATGATAAAAAAACAATAATTAGATGGAATATTATCAGAAAAACAAGCCCATGTAGATTACTGGACTCAACGTTTTTTGTGCCTCGGTGAAAAACTGGAAATTACATGATTTTAAAAACAGCGAAACATTACTATATGTGAGAAAAAACGGCTCTGAATTGCAGAAATTTCAAGGAGCATTCACTGGGCATATTTGTATTACAAACATTGATGCTCACTAATAGCTGAAATAACGCTGACCCTATCTCTACTATTATTTTACGTTTTACTGTATTTTATTTTCATTTTTTTTCTTTTTTTTTCTCTTTGTTTTTTCAATATTTTGATTTCATTTTTCTTTGTTTCCTATGATATACTAAACCTTTACGTTTATATGTTACATGTATTTTAGTTTGTTTAATTTTAGGTAAGTCTAGAGTAAATAAACCCTAAACTTAGTAATTATATTATCCGTAAAGGTTTTGCATTTCATTTTATTTTATTAGTTTGCCTCTGTAATGTTTGCTTCATATGTGTTCCTTAAATTGGATTCATCCTAGCGCCAGTCCAAAGGTAAGCAAGTTCAATTATGATGATTAGATCATGTGGGTGCTGTAGTATTCTGGGGCAGACCTTTTCTGTTTAGTGATTCCTTTTTTTATTTTTTCCATTCGTCGAATGATCTTTTTGACGTTGAAATGGAATGAATTTATGTAGTTTGTTTGACTAACGTTTTCGATTCTCTCCGCAATCATCTTCAGGTCTTTAATGGCAAAAATGAATAAAAAGCGAGTTAAATAATGGAATTTCTTAAAAAATACGCCGGCAAACCGTTCAAGTAAGAGACGGACGTCTACATTTTGAAATGTGACGATCGAAACAGTTCTTTGTTTATTTATTAATTTTATTTATTATTATTCTTATTATTTTTCATAATTTTAATTTAAAATAATGGCTGATTTAATTTGGTCTAGTCTAATAATTATGGAGAAGGAACATGGGGGAAGGTGGCATTCTTTCACTCGCTTTTTAAAAATATATATATATATATATATATATATATATATATATTATTGTTATAGTATGAATGGGTATGTATGAGGTTGCAGCTTCATTTTTCAAATCTTTTTCTACAACTATGATACTGCCTACATATTAAACACGCAGTGTTTCTCCCCTCCCCCCTTTTCCCCAGCCTTTCAAAATCCATGCACCCCCTCACCACGACAAAATTCTCAGCCCCCTTTCACCTCTCCAAGCCTAAGGTAAGCTCAATTATATTCATACCTCTCCCCATTTCACAGCTGCCTCAATGGTACCCACTTAACGCTTTCTATATTCATTACATTATTTGCCACCACAGACTTCTCAAAGCCTGCACTCTCAGACGGCGTTCATAGTAGCCACGACTCCTACCTTTCTTCATCTCTCTAGCATGCCAACCCCAGATTTCGATGTACTTGCATGACAGTTTTCTTAAAATTATCATCCCGAGGAAGTCTTACAATGAAGACGAAACATTGATGAATATATAACAAATATCTCTTCGCTGCTCCTTTTTCATTTCCCATCACGTCGGATTGCTCTCATCCTACCTTTCTCATATATATATATATATATATATATATATATATATATATATATATATATATATATATATATATATATATATATATATAGTAAACAAGGTAAAATATGTTCATAAGATGAACATAAAACTAATATCTGTTCAAAGGTTATCAAGACTAAGTAGAACTTTATAAATATTTATTATACAAATATTTTAATTGGTCTTACAGCACCGCAGTCGCCTTTCAGCGATTAACGCTTTTCGGAGATTAAAAATAATAATAGATTATTATTTTCGAGATCCGATAAAGAAGGAAGAAGTAATAACGATCATTACAAACGACCCCCATGAGAAAAAATGAAAAGAAATAAGAGTAAATCTCTGTGAGCATGATATTATTGCAACAGAATATATAGTACTGTACGCCCCCCTCCCAACCCCAGAAAGGAGAATGTAATACTGAGAGGAGTGTATCGTGATTAGCGAACGTATACTATACTGACCCTAAAAAAGGGTGTAATGCCTGGGAATAATGTATGATGACGAATGAAAATATACTACACAGTATTCTATAAGCTTTAACAGTTTTAATAGTAATACTGTTAACAATCGCATTCATTAATTCATCTTCGACATAAAACACCTAAATGAAAATTGGCTGCAAAAATATAGTCGCTATCTTTATTCAAAACGAGAAATATGCCAGCTTAAAGAGAAGTGTGGTTTCTTTCATAATTGTCTTAATAAAAAAGACATGTTTACAAACTTGAGTTATATATCTTCTTATTCCCTAGCGGTGAATGAACATATACTACATTGACTCTATGAATTAGATGATAGAATATTCACGGACAAACATTACCTCCCTCAACCCAAAAGGAGGAGGTAGTACCTGTGACAATAGTCTTATGAGAACAGCAACGATACCACACTACCAACCTTTATTAAAAGATATTCCTATTAAATCGAGTTTTTGTTATTATATATACGGTATTTCAAGATATTCATGGTAATTAAAAAATCTAAACATGTTTAGATGTTAATATAGTTAAGATAGATAGAAAACATAGTCGCATTTATTCACTTATATCATAGGTACGAGGGGCGTTCAATAAGTAATGACCCTGACCCATTTCCCATACCAGTAGATTGATTAAACTTGGCGCAGTTATTAGTCTTTCTCTTCATAGGAACCATCCAGAGTTATGCATTTCTCCCATCGTTTGATTCAGCTCTGAACATCGTTTTTGTAGAACGTCCCAGGTTGGTCCTCCAACCACACCGTAAATTCAGAAACAAGGCTGCATCACCTGGAAAGCACTTTCCTTTCAAAAACAACTTCATGGCTAGAGAAAATATAAAAGTCAAAGGGTGCAATGGCAGGAGAGTAAGGAGATGGGAGAGGATATCATAGCCACACGCCCGTGCTTCTGATTTGGCGACCTGCGAGTTGTGGACCGGAGCGTTGTCCCGCACGAGATTGATACTTTTGCTGATCTTGCCCCACCTCTTGATTTTGATAGCTTCTCTTAATTTAATCAAAAGTTAAACGTAATAGTCTCCTGTAATTGTGGTACCCTTTGGCAGGAAATATGTTATTAGTAATCTGTCCTGGTCTCAGAAGACTGTGGACATGGCGTTGCCAGCAGAGGGCTTCACCCTTGCCTTATTTAGATGTAGTGAGTCCAAGTGCTTCGACTGCATTGGCTGGACTTTGGTCTCTGTGTTATAGTGATGGGCCCACGTTTAATCCTGTGTAATCAGTCTTAAAAAACTGTGACTGATCTTCTTGGCGCGTCTCTAAATTAATCCTCGGCACCTGACGTGTACTTGCTTCTAGAAAAGTGTGAGCAACCTGGGCATCACTCTGGCAAACACCTTATGTATATGCAAATGGTCATAAATGATAGTTTCCACGAACCCTGTACTAAGCTTGACCTCTTAGGTGATTTGGAAAATAGTAATGCGTCGATCTTCACAAACGGACATGTGCCTCAGCAATGGCAGAAGAAAGAACGATCAAGTATGGGAGTTGTTTCCACAGACCTCTGGCCATGTTTGAATTCACGATGCCAGCGTTTTACAAGGTCATATGATGAGGCATCACCACCATGAGTTTCTTTCATTTCATTAAAAGTCTCCTTGTGTGTGCGTCTTTTCAAATACAAAAACCGGATCACTGCGCGACACTCAACTGGCTCCATTTCACACATGACTTAGTTCAAACACTTGTAAATCAGAAACCACAATTAGTTCAGAGCTGTTTTTTGCAACATAACCCATACAAATATAAATCATTACACCTGCAAAAATGTCATCTAGATCAGACAACTAGAAGTTTGTCATGGGCATTACTTTCGTAAGTAAAAGTATACGGAAATAAATAAGTAATTATGATAATTCGATTACAACATTACGTAATATGTCATATCGATATTATTGTAAAACAAAAAAATGAATCGTGCTTATCTCTTTCATGAAATTCGCTTTCCGAAATGTACTATTTTCTTTCAAGAATTGTGGGTCAAGGCGAGAAGAAAAATTGAAAGTAAAAACTCGTTCTATTCCTTTTCAGCATATTATCAAATCAGAACAAAGTACATACTTTATTATTAAGGAGTTAAAATAGAAATATAAATGTATTTACTGGAGTCAAGTTAAAAGATATCATTAGACAACCTATCCAGTTTGTTGCATAATTATTTAGATGACATATACTTCTTCATTTAATTACATACCAGACACCATCCTCGAGTGTCTTTCGTCCTACAAAATAAGGACCCGTCAGGACGAACTTACATGAGAATACGTACCCCTACCAGTTAACCCTGGCCAAATATTCAAAATAACATAGTATTCGAAGCCCAACTGGAATCCCCTCCACACGACTATATACTGGTTGATACGAGGAAGGGGCACCTACTCCAAGTAATTTTGTATCACGTAACAAGACATAGCTAGATACTACACCAGCATAGATCAATTCTTGTCCGTGAATCCGGTAAACAAAGAGACCACAAGAAAGATATATTATAACACAGAGGGAAATGTATGTGTTTATTTCTTTACTCACTCAACGTTGGAGAGGAAAATGAGAACTTCAGTCGCACACTCGGATGTCTTTCTATCTCATATAGAGATCAAGTGTTAGGCCCAAGAAAGGACAGCTTTATATTTGAAACCTTCCACTTAATATCTATCAAAAAATGTAGATATTTCTGGATTATCACTACTTTGTGAAACCGCCGGTATCAAAGACTAATCAACGTTTGACTGTATATTATTACGCAAGTGTATGTTTGTGTGTTTCTGTTTACATATTCAGTATTCGGTTCTCTGAAGCAAGAGAATGGATGCAATTTTGAATAGTATTATTTAATATTTGCCTTAAGGTTGAAGTTTTATTTAGCTAGTACAATAATTTCAGGAGTACTGAAATATTTCAGTTAAAGGCCATGCTTTAATTATGCATACGCATCTGAAAATTACGTTATTCAGGTAGTATTATTTTTTAATGTCTGGCGAATGAAAGAAAAATCGAATCATTACGACAAACATCCGACAATTATTGAAAATTCCTCGCTGCTGAATTTACCCAATGAATATAATTCTCGGAACCATTTTCAGTTACCAAAAATCCTACAATGCGAACGGAAGCAAAACCGCATTAAGAGAGGAACTGAAATACAGGAAGGATCTCTTGGAGGTAAATGGGTGCCATTGATTTGCGAATGTGAAGCGCACAAAGAACTTTGGTTTTCGAAGAGGAAGCCGAATTCAAGGAAGGTCGATAGCAACAATGTGCAAGTCTTTCCGTCGAGAGTTGACTTGCGTTAATAGAACTCCCCCGCCATCGCGTCGTTTTAATTTCTTTTTTTATATCCTTGGCCTCGGGGAAAAGTAATTGATGATTAACATTTCCTGTACTAACAAAAGCAATTCCCGATCATCTGATATAACATCAGAAATGCATCAGAACGAATGTTGTTAAAGTTCTCTCGTTCGGAAAGACGTGTTCTATAATAATTGTATTGGTTGTGTGTTGTACCTCTTTGGGCATCTTCTCTCTTAATTCTCTTCTATATTCAAGAGTGAAAATACACATAACATTTATACTATTCACACACTATATATATACAGATAAAACTCTCTTAAATATCATATTCAATGGTTACCAAATGTGTTTGTACTGCTATTAGTTATACGTTCACTTATTAGTTTTCTTAACATACGTCTACTTCACACATACAAAGTTGTAACTGAAGACGTAAGAGGCTACTGAGAAGTAGAAGGAACGTTTTACAAGTCATCATAAACAAGGGTTTGTGCAGCGATATGTTTGTTTACATTAGTTTTGAGTTTTTTTCATGTCGGTACAGTAAGGGAAGAAGCGAGCAGGCATGGTGTTCCAAAGGCCGGCAATACGAAGAAAGAAACTATTGTAGTAGAAGAACTTAAGCCATCTAAGGATCTCCACAGTGAATTTATAGGATTGAGCTGAATGTCTGGTTGTTCGAGTTTATTGAAGTTGAGGGGGCACGAAAGCAGCAAGTTCATCGGAGCACATTCCATTAGAGTACTTGCAAAACAAGCAGGTGGATATCAGATGGCGGCGATGCGGCAAGGGATGCAGCTTGGTGGATAGTGAGGGAACAATTAGATTATCAAAATTGAAAGTGAAAACTTAATCGGAAGTGGATCTAAGCTTTTAAATACAATGTTTTATCGATAAACATTCTTAATAGATCTAGCTTTTGAAATATATCTTTTAGATACATAGTTATGATATTCCAATGCATGTCTAAATACTATTACCTTTTTTAAAAGATTCAATTAAATTGCGCTACTTATATTTTCTAGTAAAATATTTAATTCAATATTTTCATGAAAGTTTTTCTTTTTTTATTAGTTTTCCACACTTGGTTTTCTGCCTTCAACTCCCACTATTGAATTTCTACTTCAATGAGTACACACGAGTTGGCCAATCAATATTCAACCTCTGTGTGCACATATGATTACAAGTAGTGCACCGACGCCTAGAAATAATAATAGAAAAACGTCATGTCCGTATAGAAGCATACGTTCGTTCACAATACCCAGCGTATATCTATTTAAATATACACATGAATAAATACGAAATATGTTTTCTATCTATTCTAACTATATAAACATCTAAACCAATTAGGATTATTCTAGTCACTGAAATAACGTGCACATAAGCATGCATAACGTACTCAAACAAATATCGATATCGCTCACTTCATATTTATTTATATTTAAATTCCTTAATTAATCTTCTGAAATATACCTTTCTAATTTGTATGGTCACATTTTCTCTACATATGCAATAGTTTTATCGATAATGCTATTATTATAATTATAAATATAATTAAATAAAGATATTTTATTAGAATACCATTCTATTTAAAAAGTTTTTTTTAGAATTTCATTTTCAAGGGAGATCATTTATTTCCGGCTTTAGTAAAGCGTCACATATTTTTGAGATATTGATAACATATACTACACTTAGCCAAAAAGCCAATAAACCAAAAACAAATATTTTTTGGGGGAATAGCCATTTTTCAATAGAAAAACACTAATTTGATTGGATAGTTTTGAATGGGTAGTGTAGTGTGGTATCGGTTCTGTTTGCATAAGAATGTCCTCATTTGTATTAGTTCCCCAGTTTTGAAGGGGTGTGACTGTATCCTCGAGGAATGACTCTAAAAAACTGGATTTATTTGGAATATCTTTTAAAATGTTTTGTAGTATCGGTTCTGTTGTCACAATACATTAATTAATTTCATAATCCTTTTTTGGGTCGAAGGACGTAGTGTTTGTTCGTCATATTATCCTCTAAGTCAGGTGGGAAGTGTTGTATATGTTTATATACCATAATATTAGCTAAGACCGAATAATAAATTAATTTTATAATAAACATGTATTTTAAACTAGAAATTTATGAAACAGGTTATTGTGCTCTTTTAGCTAGCATATATCAAGTTGTTAATTAAGACGGGCACTATATTTTTGCGGCCGATTTTCATTAAGACATGTAACTTGAAAATGCACCTTGCCATTGTTTTTAATGTTATCTGACTGAATATATACGAAGGGTGTTCCACTGATCCTAACTATATAAACATTTAAACAGTTTCAGCTTATTTAATTCTGGGTACCATATTCTCAGTGTCATGATACACTCATCCCAGACCTTTCCTTTGTCCTTTAGGGGTAGTATAGTCTATTTTCGTTCTTCATGATACAATTCTCTCAGGTGTACGTTTTTTGGTGTGTGTGTGGGGGGTAGTGTATTATCTATTCTGATGTCATGATATCATGATCCCAGCCATTACCTACTACTTGTTATGGTAGAAGAGTGTTAGTTTTTTATAATATCTGAATCCCCATTATAATCGCTTCCTATATATATATATATATATATATATATATATATATATATATATATATATATATATATATATAGTAAGCTATGAAAATATATTAAGCTACACAGAGGCTCCCGCGTTTCATCCCCAGGGGAAATCTTCAGGCTAAAAGGCATGGCGATACTTTTGCCGGGTGTTTTTATAAACACGGCCAGCTGGTTAAGCAATCAGATTCTTTGTTGTACTCATAGAAAATTGTTGGGCTTCCCACGAACAATGGTGTGGTTATTGTAACTTCCTGAATCCTGTTCTATTGTGTTGTTTTCTATAAATTGGCCTATATCCAGTTTCCTTTGTTGTGTCAATATAATGGGTGAATTTATTTTAACACGCGGTTTCTTGTATTTATATTTTTAGTTTTAATTTTTAAATTGTTAAGTGTTTGTTTTGTTTAGTGTTTGTTTATTTATAAATTTATTTCTGTGTAATCAGCTGTTTGCTATCTCACTTCTACAGTTTAATAGATTGTTGTTGTCTTTAATGTTTTAAATTTTAAATTTTTCATTCAGGCATAATCTACACGGCCCGTCTAAATTTCTACATGTACTAGCCTGTCGTATTATTTTCCATTTAACTATTTGTGAGCGTCCATGTTTATTGAGCTCCAAATAGTGGTTTGCCAGTGCTGTTTTACATCGACGTTCTCTATTTTAGAATATGCTTTTTGTGATCATAATATCTGGTTTTAAAATCCAGAGAGGTCATACGCACGTAGTACTTCATGTTATTCGGTCTTTCTTTTGCAGATATTGTGGCTTGACATACGATACTTTTGGTTATGCATTTATTTTGTAGTGGACAAACTGTGTGATTTATGCATATATACAAAAATATATATATATATATATATATATATATTCAAGAATGGATGGATTTGAAGAATTTTCGATCCTAAATAACTCTTTTTTGGATCTAGCATCTTCTATTTCTTATGAATTAGTATCGGATTACCTATTTCACTAGTTGACTTTTTTTGCCAGTAGTTGTCCCCTCCCTTTTTTATTACTCTTCATGGCGTCTCCATTGCCTTTTCTTGTCCTCATTTTATTGCTCTCGCTAGCCAGCTTAACAGACTCACTCAAGTATAAGTATCTTATCTATATATCAAGAATCACACATATATAAACAAACCCAAACACACAAATAAAAAAACAGATAAATAAACGGACATTGATATACATACACATCTAAACATGGACAACTACACAGATTCACTATCAACCAAGCTTATATTCAGAATACATACGTGCTTATAAATATATTCTAGATGTATATTCAATAAAAAATGAAGAAATAAGAATATTTTTAAAAGGTGCACACATGTTTTCAGTACATACACAAGACGCAATACATAATTTTTTACTCAGTATTTTGACAAGTTCTATAAACGTCGAGACACGTCATTATCATTCGGAAATTCAAAATCTCATTATGTTCGTCGATTTCAAAACAATTACCTTGGAAAGTGAAACTGTTGCAATTTCTGAAACGTATTCTTTGAAACGTAAATTATCAACAGACAATGCAAATATAGAGCATATATAATTTAATTTGATTATAAATATATGTGCGTGTCGGTATATATATATATATATATATATATATATATATATATATATATACATATATATATGTATATACTTTTATTTGACCACTTTTATTTGATCCCATTCCGAGGACAACAGACCTGAGTGGAATCGTCGTCGTTGGATTTTTATACAGATTCCTCTGGATTTACCAATATTTCTGACCCCTACGTTTTTTTTTGTTTTTTTTTTAGTTCGTTATTGGTGATTCCCATGGCCGTTTGAACTTTAAATTTTTTTTTAAAAACTCTTTCAAATTTGGAACTTTGACAGTCCTATCCTGTTCACTTATCAATCATAATTTTTCCTTCGATGATAAGATTTTAATCTTTGAAAAGCCGGGTTTAAGGAATGAAAGAGAAGAAAAATAAATGTTTTTATTAACTAAACTGCTCCTTGTTTTGAACAAGTGAAGATATCGATTTGCTTCCATTTGCAGGTCTCATTTATTTTCATTGACGTACCATATATATATATATATATATATATATATATATATATATATATATATATATATATATATATAATCAACTTGAAGCCATTACTCGTCCAGTCAGATTAAAGATGTGTGAGGAAGCTGAAAATTATGTCTAAGAAACAAATGTGATACAGCGTTATAACCTGTTTGTGGATGACTATTTTACCCCCCCCCCCCACTTCATGGAGTAAAATCCAATTGAAGCACTTGCCTGACTTAGCATAATCAAACAACAAAACTGTATGTCGGTGCAAAACTATATATGCTACTAAAACATCCGTGTGACGTATGCACTCGGCATGTGTCATTAGCGATGATACAACACTTTATCTGAAAGTATTTATTAGTATGTAGCAATAAAATAATTACGTAAGTAATTATAAATGTCTATGCTTGAAAAATGTATTCGAACAATCGCAATAAATTTTACTGTTCGAAAAATGTAATTCGGCTATTTCGACAAAGAAAATGCATACCATTGAAATAGAATATATATATATATATATATATAGTGCGTTTCACCTAAATATATGTACACCTCTAAAATCAGTATTGTAGACGGATAACATAAAGTTTAATAAGTAGCTAAATGAAGCAGGGTTTTTCCGAGAATATATAAGCTTTTTTATACGTAATTCTTATGGTCAGAAAATTGTTATAATACTGAATCTCGTACGTTGTATGATTAACCATAAAAAATAAAAATGAAAATAATGGAAGCATCTGCCAATGAACTATTGGACAACTTGTTTAATCGGACCCGAAAAAGAATAGGTAGGTGAAAGTGACGTTTCGATATTTCGATGGAAAATAAAAAGTACGTAACAAACAATAGCAATATCAGGACATATTATATAATGATGGTGTTCTAGACTTTCCATGGAACGTGTGTTGAAGTTGGAATAGATTCAAGCGTGAGAGTTAACATTTCTCCGACTTCCTCTTTCTATATGTAGAGAAACTGCCAAGCTGGATAAAATGGAAGAAATTATGAAAGGCCTCATTGAAGGGAATGCCTATTTCCGAATCCTCACTTTAATAATTGACCTAAATAGCTACTGAAAAAGATTAACATATGCAAAAAAGTATACGTGTCAATAAAATATGGACAACCTCACTTTACTGCAATATATGCAATTTGCAAGTAATTATACGTACTGATTCAGATTATGTCCAACACTCTATATTTATCTTTTTAGCTGAAACGAGGTCTTAACTCATTTTAGTTTACTTTTTTCTAGAATGTATATAAATAATCCCAATTACGTTAAACCCGCGAAAATACAACAACCATAGATCCACATCTGCCCGTAAACAAAATAATTAATATACTATTTCTCCGTGCGAATCCGTTTTTCTTTAAATATAATTAATACTGCTGAATATTGCCAGTTGGTTCCCCGTAGGCTCTTCATGCAGAATAGAGTAGTTTTACTTGCCTTTCTATTAGAATTATTGGAATCTGTTCCTTAAACATAGCTATTACACGGTAAGCGCATCCATTTCCGATACATCGATAATAAACTCATCATATATCTATAAATGCTAAAATATATCAATTATCAATCCAAATAAAAGACAGCTGGATTCACCATAGCGTAGGGTTCGAAAGTGAAACCAACTAATTCTTGCCTTTCGTAGATTTTCTACTATAAAAATAGAAGTAGAAGTTTACAGACATGCTCGAATATATATATATATATATATATATATATATATATATATATATATATATATATATATATATATATATATATATATATATATATATATATATCTGTGCGTGTGGCACATCTCATATATAAAAGAGATGGCATTATATGTACCCAAGAACATAATGCTGAGTTACTAAAATGGTTTGGAAACATTTACAAAGCTTTATAATACTTATGTATCACAGACTGTTAACTTCGATGCAGCTCTCAGCAACTGGTTATAACCACAAAACATAACCTTTTAAGATTTTAATATGCGTCTTTATTTTACTTTTTCTCTTAAGTCGTCTACAGAAAAGCTTTGTCAGAGCATTACATATCACGAGTCTTCCTTAAAACCGCATCTCCGTTGTGAAGAACGACAACACTACTTTGAAAACACGCCTTATTCGGCTTGCAGTCAAATCAAAAGAGAGTGACCGGCTGAGTGACCACGGTACACAATTGATAGCTGTTCTGAGTCACGTACT
>OY744522.1:123767686-123792686 GCA_963556195.1 Sepiola atlantica
CGCGTAGTCCTGGACGTTTGTCTCGGGATTCAAGACTGAATTATTGAACGGCGTTCAAACTCATGACCCCGCCTGCAACCACCACTTCTGCACTGATAAGGGTAAACACCCGAGACGATATCGTTTGTAAGTAAAACACACAATAATGTTTAAATAAATGTCCGTAGTTATATATATATATATATATATATATATATATATATATATATATATATATATATATATATATAGAGAGAGAGAGAGAGAGAGAGAGAGAGAGTTCATTAATACTGATAAGCAATCATTTACCACGGGTAAATGCACTCCAGAATAAGGGTTATTTTGGTTGTCAGGCGGAAGCTGAACTATACAATAACCGAGTTGGAACTATGGACAAAAGCGCAACAATGTATTACTGTAGAGAACAGCTACACAAGTGCATGTTTACATTGGACATGAATACGATTATGTTATAGTCTGCTGAGAAGCACCAAGCAGTAATTGGTTTCATGGATGCGTTGTTTGTTAGATTAAACCCTGTTCCTTAAAATGTTGTTTTGTTATGAGCTCACATAGGAAGAAATTGATTAATTTTCGGTGGATGTTGCAGTTTGCGTTCTTGCTGTTATTGTGTTATCGAAGTGAACAAGATATTCTAATTCAGTCGAGCATTAACAACATACATATCGATAGAATAGTAAAAAACGAGCAACGAAACTCCGTGAGAAAAGGTGCTGTATTAAAAAATATATATATAATCTCTCACTAGATTGCGAACTCGATCTATAACTATTACAAGTCAATAAAGAGAGTGTTTGGCGCCATATCTCTTATGTGGCAGTAATCCTCACTTAGGAGGTAATACAAATAACAATCGCATACGGAGTAAGGCAATTTCGTTACCGTGAAATGAACCAACATTTTCTAGCAACCTTAGCAATAGATTTTATATGCCTGGGGTTGAAATGGGTTCTAAGATTACTTGAAGGCACATGAATTGTCTAAGGGTAGATACCTTTATTTGAATACTTCCGTTATTTTACATTGTTGTGAAGTTGTCCAACAGTAAATAATAAATAAAGGAAGTCAAGTCGAGGGTTGGTTTAACAAGTGTATTAACAAAGTAAGAAAGTGATTAGCACTTGGCTAGACAGTTACAAGACTGTGCTTTGTCTTCTCTGTGTCTCTGGTGACTCGCACTATTTATAGTGACAACCGGTGTAGGTTCTCCTGTGTAAGAACGGCCGGTGTAACACCCCCCTTTGAAAATATCCCCTCTGGGGATTAATAACGTTTTTGTTTGGGAATCACCATCATCAACTCAGTCGATTTCCGTTTTCTTTTTGATCTCCTAATCTCAGGTGCACTCTCTGGTATTAGCACCTGAAAAGTATCAAACACTGCATCCATGATGTCCTCCTCGGGCGATCTGGTCACCTCACTGTTCGAGTATCTTTTCCGGATTTGGTTAGTGTGACGTTTGTGCACGACATCTGTTCCCTTAATCATATAGACCATGTTGCCTATTTGTTTATCCACAGTGCCGGACTCACAGAAAGTCCTATTGTTTTTGTAGATCTTATAAAACACTTTTTCGCCAACTTTATACCGTTTTTTTGTTATCGTTCTCTATATATTTACCCTATCCTGGTTTGGTAACAACTTGTGGAAAATCGATCTAACCTTGCGTCCGAACATGACCTCAGCAGGTGTCTTCGACGTTTCGATGTTTGCATTCGGAGTGACTCTGTAAACCTGCAGAAACTGTTTGATTGACTTATCCGTCGGTGATCCACTAGCTTTTTTCAGAGCTCTCTTGAATGTGTCAACGAATCTCTCCGCCGGTCCATTGCTTCTTGGATTGTATGGAGGGGTTGTTATATGCTCGATGAGATGATCCTCGCAAAGGTGTTTAAATTCAGTAGACGTGAATTGGGTACCATTGTCGGTGACAATGCAGTCTACTATTCCAAACCTAGCGAATAGTTCGTATAGGAAGTTGATAGCTGCCTCGGATGTAAGGTTCTTGCATTTTAGTACTTCCGGACACTTAGCTAGGCTGTCTACACAATGAGATAGTAGAACCCATCCAGTGGTCCCGCAAAGTCTAAATTCTGGAATTCTAGACCAAGGTCAGTCCGGTTTAGTCCACGATCCGAATTGAGTTGGAGGATCTTTCGTAGCTAAGGCGCATCCTCTACACTCCCTGACTTTTTCGTCGATATGCTTATCCATGTTTGGCCAGTAAACGAAAGAGCGCATAAGGCTTTTTATTCTCGATATGCCTGGATGTCCTACATGGAATTCCTTCAGCATTCTTTTCTGTAATGTCATAGGAATTACAACCCTATCGCTATATAACAGGACGTTGTCGCAAATTGAATAAATTCCATCATCTAATTGGCTATTGTTGATTTTTTCTTTCGTGCTCATGATGAATTCATCCACCTCTGCATTACTCTTAATCTCATCAAGCGTTACTGGAAGTTCTCTTATTGTGTCACATAACGTATTTTTTTCTTCAGCTTCCGCTTGAATGGCTGCTATCCCCATATCCTCCAATGGTTCTGTCTGCTTAGGTATCAACCTTGATAACCTGTCTGCATGACCAAATTTCTTAGATGGTACATACTCCATTTGAAAAGTGTAGTTAAGAAGAATGGTACCCCATCTTTGGAGTTTATTCGCAGTGTGTTGCGGAAGTCCCTTTTTCGATCCGAAAATCGTTACCCAGGGTTTGTGGTCTGTTTGTAACAGAAATTGTCTACCGTGCAGGAAACGATTAAATTTCCTTACCGCGAATATAATGCTTAGAGCCTCTTTCTCAATTTGAGAGTATTTTTTTTCGGCTGGTATAAGTGTTCGGGATGCATGGGCTATGGGTTTTAATTTACTATCATCCATTTTGTGAAATATGCATGTTCCTATACCATAGTTGCTGGCATCGCTTGCAACTACAATATCACGCTTGGGATTATAATGTGCCAGAAACAAGTCAGACGTTAAGATATCTTTAATTTTCTGAAACGCTTCTTCGCACTCTTGCGTCCAGACCCATTTTTGGTCCTTCTTTAACAGTTCATTTAAGGGTGATCTTAGTTTATGCATGTTTGGTACGAACACATTGTAGTAATTCGCCAACCCTAAGAAGCTTTGTAGGGATGCATTATTTTCTGGAGCAGGCATGTTCCTTATCGCCATTGCCTTATCTGGGGCTGGCCTTCTTCCTTGCTCATCGATGATTTGCCCTAAGTATTTTATTTTTTCCATGAAAAAAGTACATTTTTCATCTTGGATTTTTAACCCATAATACTGGATTTTTTGAATACTTGGTTTACATGAGTCTTGTGTTGTTCTTTGCTAACGCTGTTTATTAACAAATCGTCAAGGTACCATACTGCGAAATCCATCCCATTTAACATCATGTCCATAATTTGTTGAACAATCGCAGGGGCGACCTTGACCCCAAAAGGAAGTCGGTTAAATTTGTATAATCCCTTATGGGTATTGATGCATAGCAGTTTTGAAGACTCTTCATCGACAGGTATTTGAAGATAAGCGTCGCTGAGGTCGATTTTAGAAAATATTTTCCTCCACTCAGTTTCGCAAATATTTCTTCGGGGCTTGAAAGAGGGTAATGGTGATCTTTTAATGCCTTGTTCAAGCCTGTGGAAAAGTCGGCACAAACCCGAATCTCCTTGTTCTTTTTCTTAACATAAACTGTAGGTGTAGGCCACTTACTGTGATCAATTTTTGAAATGACAGCCATGTTCTCGAGTCTTTCTAATTCACGGTCTATTTGCTCTATAGCGGCGTGTGGAACATTTATTTTCTTTCTGAACACAGGCAGTTTATTTGTTTTGACTTCAAACTTTGCTACCGCTTTTGTACACCTTCCAAGACCGCCTGAAAATACGTCTGGAAAATTTTCTTTTAATTCCCTCTTGAGTTTTTCTGCCTCCACATTCGAATCCTCAACCTTTTGGCAAAAGGAGCTTAAAGGCAGATCCCATGGCTAAACTTTTCAATCAGATCAGTTCCAAAAAGGTTATTCGATTTTCGCATGACAAAAATATTGGCTTTTACGGTCTTATTCTGGAAAGAAATATTCGTCAATAATTCCCCTTCGAAGGTTATTTTTTCACCACTGACGCGTCTCGCCGTTTATTGTGACTTGATCATAGTGGGTCTCCCAAGCTTCTTCCATGGCTGTACATTAATGATGGAAATGTCAGACAAACTATCAAGCTGTAGTTTTACTTTTTTTAAGCATTTTGACCTGTAGATATTTCCGGATATTTTGTTCTTCAGGTTCAATTTTTGTCAGTTTAATGGCTGTCTTTCTACCAGATTTTTTTCCTACAATGTGATGCCTTATGTCCTTTCCGGTGGCAGTTGGCACAGTGTTTGAATGTGTAAGGACACTCATTGTACCAATGGTTATCTCCACACCTCCAACACGGTCCAGGTGGATCTTTTCCATGTTCTTTTCTCTGGTTATTCATTGAAGTCAATTTTTTCTTCTGGTGGATTTTTTTTAATGTGCGACACTCCGTTTTCCTCTATGTCACGACTGTCCTGTTTTAACGCAACAAAGCGTTCACAGTCTTCCGCAAGTTTTGTATCGTTAGACATGGTACATTTTCGAGTTTATTTAAAACACGACGTCTGATTTCGAAGTCTTTATTTAAGACCAGACCTTGCAAGAATATTATACATTTAAAATTATCCGATGATAATTCCTCTAATTTAAAATCGTCGCAAAGTGTATTTACTATACTTGCATACGTAATATAGTCGTCTTTCTCTCTTCTAGTGATATTCATACACTTATATCTCCTGTGGAAAAGAGAAGTTTTTGTAGAAAACAGTTCTGTTAGTAAAGTAACTGCCTCCTGGAAGTTAAACTCACTGGTCTTTTTGGAAGGATAAAATTCACGAACTTTGTATGCTCGGCAGATCCTAATTTTCTTAGCAAAAATCTAACTTTTTTAGAGTCTGTCCATGTACTGCAGTCCGATTCAAAAATATCCTCATATCTTCTATAGAAGTGAGCTAAAGTTACATCGTCTTCTGGATTATAATTGAAATTTTCGATAGCGCTCCACACAGCCGTCTGGAATACGTTTTATTTCGTTAACTGTGTTGCCTCCAGAAATCTTCTCTGTTCCTCCTGTGTTTTTATCAAGAGTTCTTCGAAGTGTTTCTGCTGTTGTAGCAGTCTTTCTTGGAATCTTTCTGCTCGTGTTGTCGCCAGCTTTTTTTGTTCAGCATGCATTTTTCTTTGAGCTTTTTGCTGTTACAACAACTCTCTTTTAAATTTCTCCTCAATTTCAACTTGTTTTCTTGGAAGTTCCATTTGTTGTTCAACTTGCTGTCTTTGTAACGCAACATTTTGTTCCGTTTGGAATTTAAGTAATTGAAAAAGAGAATCTTTGAATTCAGTGTCCATCATTCACGAATTCAAATTATGCACCACACAATTTACACTTGTAAAAATTAATCAGTTTTCCCCACAACGTGCTTAATATAATTAGTTTGCTCAACTAATACACAAAGCAAGGAATAGATTATTGCTTAATCAAAAAAAAATTCAATCCCAGTTCTTTTGTTTGAAAAACAAAACTAAGAAAAATGTTTTGTTTGGGTTTATATATATGTGTACGTAGTTTTACAAAACCAAGTCCGTCACTATAAGCCTAATAAGACTAGTTTTATGGGAAATCTTTTTAACCCCTTTTCATTTTGCATAAATGCGACTTGCTTATTTAACAGTTCTTTGTTAGAAGCACAAATGACTTACGCGAATATATTTTTTTACTGTCCGTCCTTTGCTCTCGACAATTCTCTGGTAGACCGTTTTAATAAATAGTCAATCCGGATCTTGCTCAAATATCAGATGTTGTTCTAATAATAACGACAAACTTACACAATATCTGTAATAGTTGATGCGGATAACATTTATCTTAACGAGTCAGTGAACTTGAAGAGAAAAAATAAAGGTATCAGTGTATTCAATTATTTCAATAATTGAGCATGTCTTTCGCGTTTTCTAGTTTTCGATTTTTGGTAGCAAGTTTTGAGTTTGTGTGTGTGTGTTTTTTTTTCGCTTAACTTTCAGTAGTTTATTTGCTGTTAATCCTTGCGCATCCAAATATCTGACGAAGATGGGTTTTTTTCCGTGAAGATCTTGCGAATCACTTTGGGTGATTTTTTGCAGTGAAATCGTTTCGATTCCTCGTCGTCAATCTGTTGTGAAGTTGTCCAACAGTAAATAATTAATAAAGGAAGTAGGTCGAGGGTTGGTTTTACAAGTGTATTAACAAATTAAGAAAGTGACTAGCACTTGGCTAGACAGTTACGAGACTGTGCTTTGTCTTCTCTGTGTCTCTGGTGACTCGCACTATTTATAGTGACAACCGGTGTAGGTTCTCCTGTGTAAGAACGGCCGGTGTAATATACATTTTTTATGCTTTCTGGAAACTTGTGTTACTGTAAACATATATACATATATGCATATATACAAATATATACATATATATATATATTAGTAGTAAGTTTTTGAAAGGCTGTGGGCAATGCAAGTTCCGGGTAAGATGCAAGTTGTAAGGAACAAATACAATAACAATAAATCGAATACGAAATATGACTTCCTATTTATTTTTCCTTTTTTTCTAAAATCTTACATAACAGCAAGAGTGTGTTTAGCTGTTTGTGTGATGTCCGGGTGATTAAAAATCAGTATTTGATATTTCGGGAAAAGACATCCCTTTGTCAAAAATTATTAAACCAGAGGAACAGTTTTTTTTCTTCTCCGACTGGGTAGAGAATACTACAAAACAAAATGGCTGCCAGATGTAGACTGCAGCGAAAACTATAGTAGTCTCGCAGGGAATGTAAATTAAATTAAATTTTATTTTAAGGTTATGTTAAATATATGATTTGGTGTTCAACAATATTTGTGTAATGTTGGTTAAATGTATGGTGTTCGATAAACTGTTAGTTTTAATAATATATATATATTTTTTTTTTTTTTATTTATAATTTTTTTTTTATTAAGCTTATATTTGATTATTTACTTTTATTTCAGTGTGTTTTATCTTCATATTTTTATTTTGTTTATCTTTCTTTCGTATTTTAAGAATTTTAATTTCAAGTAAAGTAATTAATCGTATTCGATTCATTGTTATTGTTTTTGTTTCTTACATCTTGCATCTTACCCGGAACTTGCATTGCCCACAGCCTTTCAAAATCTTACTACTACTATACCCAGCAATGCTTCAAGCATACTACCATTCTCTACTAATATATATATATATATATATATATATATATATATATATATATATATATATATATATATATATATATATGTATATATATATACAGTACATTTTTCTATATATATATATTATTTATTTTGATACTGTATATTACATATTTCAGCAATGTACACTGGTTTCATCGAAAAGGGCAGATTTAGACATCTTCAGTAAATCTATGTGCTCAGTGAAATCATCGGCAAGCTGAAATGATAGTAGTCACATCCCGATAGTGAATGGCGTCAACAATGACAGAAAACTGTGTATCTCTGATAAAAACATTCGGTGTAGGATAATGATTAACTAAGACTTAAGATCGATGTTAGTTTGAGTATGAAAGGCCTTCATTTTATTCCCTAGCAAGTTTTATTTATTTAGTTATTTCTCTGTTAGCAAGTTTTATTTATTTATTTATCTGCTCTTTTTTGGAATTGTAATGTTATTGTTTTAGTCAGAAAAAATACGAAAAGGGCGGCTAGGAAGTTTGCCGTTAGGGTTTGTGAACTTGGGGTGCTTTTTCGTTGTTGTTTTGGGAATAAATTCATGTATTGGATTAATTGTTCGATATAGTGCTGAAAAAGATAATGGAATTATATTTTATGGACTTAACTTGTTTGTTTATTTTTGTTTATTGAATTGGTGTTTTCGTATTTTCTTGATCTTAATGGGAGGAAAGCCGTATATTAAAAAAGCGGTGTTTCCTTGATATGTCCCGTTTATAACCAGTAGTGTTGAAACGAAAAATTGGTTATAAACGAAATGATAGATCGTATCTGTTATTTCTCGTTTGAGGGGTATAAGTTTAGTCTCTGAGTGGGGGTTGTCAACTTCTATGTTATTGATGCTGTGTTAATAATATTAATATTTAGTGTATTTCAGAAAATTTATTAAATTCTTTATCTTATTATTTATTTTATTCCACTCGTACGCGTACTTACCTCCATGCTCACCGGCAAATAAACTTATATACACATAAGTGCATGGAACCACAAGAATGTCTATATACAACATCTGCACGCATATGCGTATGTACGCACGTACACACACATACACTCACATTTACGTGGGATTATTAATTTTATTTTTTATTTTTTATGATTTATTTTTTGTGTTTTTGTTATGTTATTAATTTAAACTTTCATTTATTTTATTAATATTATTTTATATTTTATATTTATTAATAATATGCTCCTATACACACACGTACCCGCACACACGTGCTTGTACATGCACACGGACGTATACACACGCATGTACACCCATCTTCATTTATACGGGGAGTGGCGGGTGATTTGAGAATATATTATATGGACTGTATGAAGCGAGGGGGTAAGGGGGCAACAATTATTTCGTTCTGTGGTGTATCTATATTCCTCGGAGTTTAAAGGTGGTTCATGTATTTATCGTGATAGGAGGGTCACGTGGAGATGGGGTATCTGCTGATAAATGTATAAAGCGCGGTCGATGGGGTTTGTTTTAGTATAATTTTAGTATAAATAGAAAGATAGGAATGGTGTTATGGGTTTAGGAGGGTCTTGGGGAGATTGGTTATTTGATATGTTTTAAGAAATACTTTACTATCTTTTTAGAGGGGTATTTGGTTTAAAGGGATGATTGGTGGGTATGTAATATTGTTATCAGACCATTGGGCTAGCAGGAATATTCTTTTGTGGCGTCATCTTCTGAAGACATCGGTTTTTATGTTCATGCAGTTTATGGAAGGGTTGTTGATAGCTTGAATAATTCTGAATTTGTCAGTAGTGCACAATGGGCAGGTCCTGGAGATGGGGCTGTAAGATTTAGGCTTGTCGATAATTCTCCATTCAATTTTGTAGGGGGTGTAGGACTTCTTCAGATCCCATACGTGGGTTGCCAGTGAGGTTATGTGGTCTTTTTTGGGTATTTGAAAGTGTTGTTGTGGGTGTTAAGTCTTTTTTTTAAAGATCCTTTGGCGTATATATTTATATATATATATATATATATATATATATATATATATATATAGGCGTTTGTGAGCATGAGATAATTACATTGTTTTTTCTGTGGAAATATATGCATAAGGTTGTGCAAATGTATGGTTATTTATAGCAAATGTAACAATCAAAGAACATACAATACTTCAATACACCAACTATGTCATAGCTGTAAGATAATAATGAATAATAATAATTCTAGCACTATAAATGAACAAGTGATACCGTAACAGAAAATAACCTGTAATTGATTCAGTTTACTCAATTTCATTGGCAATGCCATAAATTGTAAAGCTATTCATGAACGCCAGTGTTATGGCAAAAAAAACGATGCAGTGTTATGAATAGTATTATTATTTATTTTTAATTTCTGCATTTTTATTGTTCTAACATTGTTGTCACTTTTGGGTCGAGGTAACAAAATATCATCCCCAACCATCAAGCATATTTTGTCTTATTATGCATTCAATCATTTTTGGTATGAAGTTTTATATCACTTTTGCTTTTTTTAAATAATTGATTTCATTTTATTTCTTGATTAAATTATCACATTGCAAAGGAGTTTGATATAATAATATATTCTCAGGTAAGATCACGCAGATCGTTCGTTGTCTATCTTTTTTATGATTATTGTTAAATACAAACTTTTTCTTTCTATGCATATGAATGGCAGAAAAATATTGGGAAAGATAGAAAATTATTCAGACATGCCTGTTTTATTAATTCTGATAAATCTACGAGAGTGTTTTTGTTCGCTGTCTAAATCTTTCATTCTGTCATCCTTTTGTTTAAAAAACACAGACACACATATACACGGATATTCGGTCTTCAGCGTTATTTACCAAATGAGAATTATACATATCTAGACAGACTACAAATCAAGACTCTTAAGTAAATGTATAGTAAAGTACCGGGAATGTGAAAAATTATACAAAAACATTTGAATCTCAGAAAATTCAAAAGTTGATTGCTCAGGTAAATTTAATGAAAATTGAGAAGCTCGCTGAACGAGCTCAGCAAAGGTCATGGAAGGATCAGCCAACATAACTAATAAAATATGAAATAGAATTTGGTGTGTTAAACCGGAATTCAATATTTAAAAAAATAAAGATATCACATACACATCCACATATATATATAGATAGATAGATATACGCACACGCGCGCACACCCACCCACACACACAGAAACATATCTATATATATGTATATATATATACATACATATATATATATATATATATATATATACATATATATATATACTTATGCATAAATATATATATATACACACACATATATATATATATATATATATATATATATATATATATATATATATATATATATATATGTGTGTGTGTGTGTGTGTAATCATTATCCAGGTAAAAAATTCACAGGATAGTAATCACAAGAATTTAAAACCGGGAAATAATTCTTTCCAAATATGATCTAAGGTTAAGATCAGAATTTAATTCTCCCTGATGAGAGCTCATATATATATATATATATAACATATTGTGTACTTCCGGTCATCGGTCTCGTAAAATAGGTTAATAAATGAATAGCTTCATTTCAATACGATGTACAGCGATTAGTGTTTAAAGATCAGTTCCTAGAGAAACAGAGGTCTATAACAACGATTTCGGTTTCGAAAATTGTTTATTTAAGCCGCACTGACGTGCCATTGAAACGACGAAACACTTGCATGGGGATAAATTGAGTGTATATATATATATATATATATATATATATATATATATATATATATATATATATATATACACTTATATATATATATATATGTATATTTTTATATATATATATATATATATATATATATATATACGCCCATCTATGGGTGGATCAATTTGCTGGAGGAAAGGATAATAATTAGTGAGCATGAAGGCACTTCTCTTCTCTCTGATCAATTAGGTAGATTTCGATTGTATTATCGTAAATATATAAATAAACAAATAGCTTAATTTATACACGATATTCGTCCCACTGCCACGGATAAAGTTTCGTTTAGCTAAGTTGACAGATCATCAACCGCCTTCCTCTGGTTTTCTATATAAACTGATAAGTCGTACAGACAGCTAACTATGTATCTGTGGGTAATATATATATATATATATATATATATATATATATATATATATATATATATATATATATATACTTAGAAAAATGTGTTAAAAATGCACACATTATTTAGTAGCTGCACATTAGTAAAATAAATCCAGACCTCTTCGGGCAGACGTCTTTTATATACGGCTGTCTTTCGTGGAATTAGACATGATTACTTTTTCAAATTTAACACGAGATCAGCTAAAAAAGACAATTAAAATGATTTCTGAATATTACTAACAATAATAAAGTTTAATCTATTCACTAATAGATTTTTGATCACTTTATTGTTTTTAATAAACCAGTTACTGAACCTAACTTATCAAGTTGAAGTGTATTTCTAATAACCTGTCTGATACAGTATCGACATGTATGCAAATACTGAAGCCAGAACATACGTTACGAACGAATATATACAAGAAACACACGCATACCCAACAAGCGCGTAGACCTCAGCCCAAAACTTATCGAGAATATATATATATATATATATATATATATATATCTATATATATATATATATATACATACATATATATATATATATACTTACACGATATATATATATATATATATATACATAAATATATACATATATATATATATTATATATATATATATATATATATATATATATATATATATATACGCATAAAAAACTCATATGTGCATACATACGTGCAGGTTTCATACATACATATAAATGTCAATCTTTCTAAAAAGTTATATGTTTCTGCAAACATGACACGAGTATAAGTACTTAAATACGAATCGAGCAAAGCATATATGTATATATATATATATATATATATATATATATATATATATATATATATGTATATATGTATATATATATATATATATATATATATATGTAAAAATAGATGAAACAAGAGGGATAAACATGTGCGAATTACAAATTTATTTCAACTTCGATTGTTTATTGCAAGGTATACTCGGTAATAAAGTTATTTTTATCATTACTTCCTTAAGCCAAGGCTTTTCAAAGATAAAAAATATTATCCTCAGAGGAATTACATAGATAGATAAGTTGGAAGTTGAAAAGCCAACATTCAAATTTTGAAAACATATTTAGTAATGCATAGTGTAAAAAAGATATAGGGGTCTGTCTAGTTGGTTATGGTCCGTTAATTAGGTGTCCGATGAAAGGAGATTTACAGATGGGGTTTCGTGAAAATAGTTCAAGAATTAAGTAAATCCAATAGAGAGATATTGAGTTAGTTGTAGGCAAAGCGAATTTATTCAGAACTAATTTTGAGAATTCGGTCCATTTTAAAAATACTTTCGTGAACCGATAGAGGAATTGAAGTTGAACTGTGTACATTGAACGTTGGCAGTGAAACATTTAAGCGATTCTAAGAAAGACGAAATGATTTAGTTGAAAACGTAGCCAATATATATATACATATGTATATATATATATATATATATATATATATATATATATATATATATATATATGTAATACAAACTTATATAAGATGTTATATATATATATATATATATATATATATATATATATATGAATTTATATATATATATATATTTATATAGTGAGTGTTTCGTATAAATAGACAATGTAGATATCAGTACCGAGCGCTTCTCTCGTTGGCCTAATTGATAGAGATGGCGACCATGGACTTATGCTGTGTGTGTATGTTTTATTTGTGTACATGTTCTTGCTTTTTTTGTTTAACTCGGACAGATATATAAAAAGTCGAATGCCTTATATAAGGATGCCCCTATTTTTTTAGTATATGCAAAAAAGTTTAAAACCCGTGAATATAATTAAAGAATAAAAAGGGATGCAACGACGACGTGGGGAATTCCGCAATGGGTAGATGTATCTGTGAGTCGTTGCACACTTCGCTAGTATTAATGCACCTCTGTGCGTGAATGAACCAACATTCACATTCACTCCTTGTTTTCCATCTCGAATCTCTTGGCCGATATTCTCTGTTCTTTTTTCGTCTTTTCTACCTATTCTTTGTTTTTGTTCTTCTTCTTTTTGCAACGAATCAATGTTTCTTTTGATATGGAGATGGGCCGTTAATATCATTCTGGCGAGTTCAAGTCGCTTCCCATTGTCCGCAGCATCGCCGCGCACACTTGATTAAGCACGGAAGTCAATCGTATGCAAACATCGTGTTTGGAACGAAGCACAATTGACATTCTTTTGTTGAATGTTTTTGTTCGGCCACAAAAGAAACACGTTTTTGCTAATTCGAACTCTTGAGAATTCTAATCGAACAACACATGAAAATATTTTACAAGCAAACTTGGCTAGGGCGGACATTTCCACATATTTTCTGCAGAGGAATAAATTTCGAGAAGTATAAATTAGAAAATAGATTGAAATTTTAGCAGAACATCCCTCAAGTTACCGGGCGTATGCCAGGGCGATAATAACATGTATACTACTACTTCTTCTTATTCTACTACTATTACTACTAATACTACTACTACTACTACTACTACTACTACTACTACTACTACTACTACTACTACTACTAACATGTATACATCAACTACTGCTACTAGCATTACAACTACCTATTATAGTATTACTACTATCATTACTACTAATACTTAAAACTAAATATTGGTAAAGTATTGATTTCAATATGTCTCGGTTTTTCTAAGAAATAAACAAAGGTTTCGCGCTTAATACGACTCATCAGATAGCTCTACCATGTACGAAGTTCAACCGCGTTTTACACTTGCTCACTTCTGATTGTTTATATAACAGATACGCATCAAATAGCTATCTAACTTTTAAGTATCCAACATTTAGCCAGTATTTTTTTTTTTTAGAAATTATGTGTAAATAATGTTTTTCGCATTTTTGTAATGTCTTGCTATTACTTACAGTTTTTTACGGTTTTGATTAATAATAATTATGAAGCAATTAATATTTGTAGTTCTCTTGTTTTGTGTATAGACAAGTGCATCTTTGTGTATCAAGAAAAACTATCTAGAACGGAACTGAAATAGTAAGAAAAGCCCGCGAGTACGAAACTGAAATATTAAGAAAAACCTAGAGTAGGAGAAAACAGGTAACATGATCACTCACAGATGAAATGAAATAGAATAACACTGCGTAAACCCAACTAGATTCATAAAAGAAACATTAGATGAGAACAAGGGAAATAAAATTACCAGAAAAGATTTTAAAAATCACACGATCCAATAAATGATCGGAACATTACGCGACACGAAAGAAAACGAGTTCAAACCACAAAAAAATAACAATCATTTAATATACTCCGTCTTCACCCAAAAATAAAAACCAACACACATGTCGGTTCTACAAAAAATAGTTGTGAAGCCTTAATAAGGATAGAACAGCCGAGTAGGCAGAGCAACATCAATACGTAATTGGCAAGACACGGAGAGCACTTCAATTTTAGAGAAATCACATTGTATTGATCAGCGTGAAATCAATGGTAAACGGCTGTTGAGGGAATAAAAAGTGATCTTCAACGAAAGATGCCATGAGTTCTTGAAATTGGTTTAAACTTGTTGTAACTGAACCTCAGTAATAATAATAATAATAATAATAATAATAATAATAATAATAATAATAATAATAATAATAATAATAATAATAATAATAATAATGATAATATTAATAACAATAATAATAATAAAGTAATAATAATAAAACATCATAGAATATTCATTTACATTAACATCAATAAAAATTAAATTAAAATTCATCATTTTTAGTGTACGCCAGTCGCTTATATGTTCCCAAACCACTCCATATCTCAAAACTATCTTTAACTAGAAGATCCCTAGGGATACCGAGCGTATAATGACGGAGAATGAAGCAAATACAAGTACTACTTATACTACTCCTATTACTACTAATGAACAAGTTTTGAACCTGTGCCAAATAATTAGCTATATTAAAATTTAGAATTTCCTTCGTATGTCTGTTCGTCAGTTATTGGATCAAAAAATGCCTCCCATAATTAAACCTCCATTATTATAATGTACACTTTCTTATTTATGTGGGGAAAACACGTGTATAACTACCTCTCATACTTGTAGCACTGCTACAATTAATGATGTATATCACTCATCGTATGACTACTACAACGCATGTTACTATTACAACTACTACTAATAATAGACACTTATAAGTAAAGTGTTTAAATAGTATCAATAATAAATTATATTAACACCGCTTTGTTGTTTGCATTGCCTCTTTTATGTCGTATTAACTATTTTAGAGACTGTGATTGTCCACTTTTGCAGAAGCTGCAATATCAAAACTTATTCCTTACTAAAGAAAACTTTGCGTACTTCAAAATGAATGAATCAAACTTCTAGATGATTTGCACATGATTGAGTGGTACTTTTTTACGGTCCCACATACGACCAGCACAGCAAAATTCAAGTTGAAGGTAGACACATTTGTACGTAATTCGGTAAAAGAGCGCATCTTAATACGTAATTGTATCTCGTACCTAGTCGTTGACTGACTAATTGTAAATGTTATTCCACATTTCCTGATAAAGTTATTATTTATCCAGTTCTCATTGTTTTATTTTCGTTTCTATATTTTGCTAATTTAGCCTATTACCTATGCCATACATCTGTTAACAATTATAAGTACAACTGCACAAAATTAACCATTATAAAAACAAGGGTATATGCGCATCATGTAATATATAATAGTGTTTCGGCATTAAATACAGTTAAATCCTTGTGTATGGTGTAATCTATATGAACAAAGCTAACTTTAAAATGCATTTTTAATTGTGTAATATATGAAATATGTAATTCAATGTCGAAAAGATAACGTGACATATCGTTCGTAAGCGGCGTCTAAGTTATTAAACATATCTCCAATAATATCAAAGGGATAACATAGAGGTTTAATTAAATAATACAATATGTGTTATTTACGTTATACGTAAAGTGTTATGTATTTGTCTATAGAAGTGTCTATAGACAAATACACATTAAACCAATAACATCAGTAAAATGACTTTATTTCACCTTAACCAACGTCGAATAGTTAGAGCCGGTACATTAATAGCTATATATAAATTTAAAAAAAAAAATATTTATAGTATTCGTTATTTTAAAAATAAATATTGACGATTGTAATCAATTATTTTTGACAATACTGTATTCTTTTTCAATATTTCAGTGGATTTTTTTAATATATGATTATTTTTAAAAAATCAGTGAGATAACATTACCTTGCCTTGGTCACTTTTAGCTTTATTTTGTTATAACTGTTTGGTGATTTCTGTAAGCAAAATAATTAATAATCATAATTATATTACAAGATGACCCCAGAAATTACCATTCATGTTCTGATTTTGTCTGTTAAACTTTCTTCAGTTGCGGAATACATATGGATGGTTTTGATACACATTATTTTTAAGATAACCCTTAGTGGTTGTTAAGGTTGGGTGAAGGATGAGACTGTTCAGGCACCCAGCTACTAATCAGCCGGTCACCAATTTTATGAGTCATTAAATATGTGGAGAGTTGTATTATCATGTTAAAGCCACTGCTCATCCTTGAGAAAACCTCTTTGTCTGTCCAAGTCTCCCAAAGACTATTTTAGGACAACTAGTAAGCGCTCAATTTTGATCAAGAGAGACTTATATATTTTGAGCATATAACGTAACTTCTATAAACAAAACTGCTAGACATAAATAATTGAATCGCTTCAGACAAGACATAAACTCACTGAATGTAAGGAGCTAAGAATAAATACTAAACAAATATATATATATATATATATATATATATATATATATATATATATATCAAGGTGAAAAAGTAGCCAACGATGAGTGTTATATAGATAGATTCCGAGCCAGAAAACAGCAATTAACCCTCCCACCTTTATTAGAAAAATCGCTCATAAAATGTGAGGACTAAACGACAAAATAAAAGAAACGGAGAATTATGATGATGCCGAAAGTAAACTGCACGCCCACTTTCTACACTCCTTAAACTTTGTAGACAACTCAAGTTTACACAGACGTACATTTACTACGGACGTTTTTTTCGAGAAGTTTTTAAATATTTGCTGATCTGCCGTAAAACGGATGAATTTAAACTGCAGTAACAAATGAATCATGGTGTGCAGATACACTTTGTGTAAACGTTAAAATAATGGGCCAATTTTCAACAATGTGGCATTTTATTGTCAAACTTATTTTTCTTTATCTTCCCCGTCTACTCAACCCTTGGCAGAGTCCCCAGTTTATGAGCTGACGTGAACGATAGCCAAGCAAGGACTTTCGTTATTAGAAGGTCCGTCTACAAAAGTGCGACAAAAGAAAATTCGTCTCCTCTTTTATAAGATTCAAAAATAATGAAATGATAGATGGGTAAATGTTGAGTTGAAGAGAAATGAGATGGTGTTTATTTGTTTAACGCGGGCATGATATTAGAGTAGCACTGTCGACAATTTAGACGAGGTTTTGAGCAACGACAACAAAATAATTACCCTCAGGAAATATACGGAAACCTACGTTGTCTCTCTCAATTTCCCCTTTTCTCAGTCTCTCTCTTTATATCTCTAAATTTCTCGATATCTGGATCGGTCAATATATCTGTCAATATCCCTCTCTTAATCTCCCTCTTTCTCTAAATGTTTTTCTTTCTCTTTTTTTTCTATTCTCTCTGTCTCTCTCTCTCTTTCTCTCTCTCTCTAAATATATATATATCCCTCCCTCCCTTTCTCTCTCTCCCCCTCTCTCTCTCTCTCTCTCTCTCTCTATATATATATATATATATATATATATATATATATATCAGAAAAATTGTTTCTATACAATCGTAAAAATATATCTGTCAATATCCCTCTTTTAATCTCCCTCTTTCCTTAAATGTTTTTCTTTCTCTCTTTCTCTATTCTCTCTGTCTCTCTTGCTATCATTATCTCCCTCCCTGCATCCATCCCTCCCTAACTCTCTCTCTCCTGCTCTCTCTCTCTCTCTCTCTCTCTCTCTCTCTATATATATATATATATATATATATATATATATATATATATATATGGCAGACATTTTTTTTTATACAATCGTAAAAAAGCCGCTAATTTTACTCACATTTTCATATTTCTAATAGTTATTTTTATTATCAAACGATTTCCTCATGAATGAGAAAACATGGTATTTTCTATATGTTTTCCAAATTTCACATCACAGACAAAAAGAAGACTGAAGATGAATATAGACACAAGAAGTGGATTTAAATTTATTTGGATACAGTCAGATAAAGGCTGTGGAAAATGACTAAACTGAAGAGAAGAATCAAATTGTAAACAAAAATAATTCAAACAGTTCATGACATTGCCGTTTTTTTCCTTTCAGGCACGATCTCATCTTTCATGTACTATTTGAGACAATGTAATTTCATCTGCACACACACAGTTGCGCATATATACATGTATATATATATATATATATATATATATATATATATATATATATATATATATATATACATGTTGTAGAATGGTATGGATTACCTACTAGATACCCTCCTCGAGTTACATCAGTATATGTTAACAAGGGTTTGTCAGAACAACCTGTTATGAAGATACTTCATCCTACATTTGTGATACGGTATATAGAAATAAATACACATGGTTTGTTTTTAAAGATTGGAAGATGTCAACAGTCAATAATTTGAATCAATCCAATGTTATCGACTTTCCGAATACGTATGTTGACTTGCATTATTTAATAAACGACTTGATACAACCATTAATATATGTGCCTAGTATGAAAACGTGAATTTTTAATTTTTTATCATTTATTTATTTTTACCATTAATTTATTTGCGATATCCGATCAGTGGGGTCTGCTCACATGTTCGTTGACAATGACACATTCGACGAATCGAACAAACAACATTCTCGTTTAGCTGAGTCTGCTGTCTCATATTTCTTCAGATAAATACTTTAAATGTCGGGGTTTAACGCTCGTGGCCACGCTGGATAATTAAGGGCCCCAAAGATGCATATCACCGATCTGTTGCCAGTGTAATCTTTCCAACACCTTCTTGTATTACCCCCAAGGGTGCTTGTACGTGTAGAACATCATTGCGCTGTTCGGATAGTTTGTGACCCTTCTCAGATGACCCCCACGAGACTAATTATAGCTCGGAATTTAAAGGCCTTTCTTTTCTAATTTCTGGTCGGAAGGGAAAAACTATGCGTCATTAAGGTTATTTAGTTTCACAGAAAGTGGTGTATTTAAAAGGCGTTCGTTGATTACTGTTTATAAATAATGGAATTGGATGAGATGGGCAATCGAAAATGGGAAGATTGTCCACGATAGATTTGAATAGAGATGGAGATAGAGAAGGAGAGATTGACAGTGAGGGGGAATAAAGACGGGGGAATAGAAAGAGAGGAGTGGAAGGAGATGTATATATTATCATAGATCGATATTTCAGAAGACGCAAAATATACTAATCAGCAAAGAAAATGACATACAAAAGATACGATGGATTACTCCTGTAAGTGTGTTTGCGCCGGGAATTAATTGTTAAGAAAGCTTCTGTAATCACAACAGTATTGGTTGGGTATAGTGTCTTGAAAAAGTCGGAGATAACTGGGATCAATGTCGAAATAAGCGGACTGGTGTCATTTCTGAATTTTTCTTCTCCTAGACCAGTTGAACAATCAAGGCTTAAACACCTAGCGTACCCTACTATTTAATCCATAGTTAAAATTGAAATATACGGGCTTAACACTTTTCAATTGTATTAGTAATAGTTATACATGACCTAAATCAAAACTTGATCCGATATTCATCACCCCATATATATATATATATATATATATATATATATATATATATATATATATATATATACATATGTACATATCTTTAATCTCATGACTATGACATTTTAAATTATAAATATATGTATATATGTATATATATGTGTATATATATATAAATATATATATATAAATATATATATATATATATATATATATATATATTTCTTTAGAGTCACAGATAAGTTTAAATAATTGCTTAATAGTTTTATACATCTATCTTTTCTTTTGTAACGCGGGGGCTTATACATGCATGGCATAGTCCCCTGGCCCGAAATTTCCCAACTGTACGAAATTGACCAGCAGATCTTCTTAGATAATTAATATAAAAGAAAGCACCTTTATGTAAAAACCTTCGCTTTATAGCGTGAATTTTCTGTCATCCTACACATCTGACATTTTAGGAGTGAGTTATGAGCGTTTCGTACAAACGCATACCACTGTTACCTATTTTTAACACCCCTATAAATGAGGAGTAGAAAATGCGCCGTGGATACATTTAAAACATCCCCGTGAGTCGCGCCCCCACTTTTCTGTCCTTTAGTCGTTACTGTTCAAGAGCAATGCACTAACAAAGCGGGAAGCAAATAGTACATGAAGGCTTGGATATTTTTTTCGTCTATCTATGTTTCTCTGCTACTCATTATGGTCCTAGAATTATTCGTTTTATATAGGCTGACGTTATCCGCCTGATAGTCCAAGGATACGAACATTGAAATCACTCCAAAGAAGGCTTTTCTCAGAGCAGATGCAAAATACCAGGGCTTCCGTTTTGCCATTTGGTGAATGCACTGTGCACGGTGGAGCCTCATGATGCTATATTAGTGAAAACAGTTACATATGTTGGTTATTCAATGGTTTATAAATATAATTCTCGTTGTGGTTTGTATTTTATCCCAGCTACTGATCTCTTCCACAAAATTTACAAATCAAAACATCAAACACTTTTAAAAAGAATAAGCTTAAACCCAGTTCTTAAGGACTTAACGTAGATCTCTACTATAAGGTGTCATTGTCTAATCATAAGGGGTATGCGTACCAACCTTCAAGAGGTTGACATCAACTTACAAGAGAAAAAACCGTACCTATACTTTTTGTGTTAAACTGCTATTAGCCCGTCAGCTTCTACCGATGGTTTAATTATTTAAGGATACTCGAACATAATTTCAAAACCCGACCCTCATCATCGCCATAGACGTGATATTCGTGGGTAGATTTTGGATGTATTTCGATGTGGTAGGGACATCTCCAATAAGGACCCTGAATTGAGCTATATGTGTTTGCGTGTGGAACTTACAGCACCGTGTTAATCCTTGCCATCAATCATCCCCAAAACGATAGGGTTACTATCTTTGAGAGTAGTTCTGATTATTTGTCATATGTGTGTGTTGATCTTCTGCACGCATTACTATATGTGGTGATTGTACTCTTCACGATGTTAAATGACTAGTGCACTTAAACGGGACTGATGATGAAGAGAGGCTTCAACACGTGTTTACATTGCTAATGATCTAACACAGATTTTTGGAAAATCTTCTCGCGTACCCAATGCTGACAGACATGTTTCTATTTGTGTTGCTCTTATTTTTAAAACTTCTCCTGAACAGTCCTCACCGGTTGTTATATGTCCGTTTAGATCGTCTAATCACTCAGTTGTCACAGTTAAGATCAATATAAAGGCCAATAGGACTTCTGATATACTTTTCCATCACAGAGTATATCGATACTTGATGGCTGATTGTGACAACCTCCGATCTTTTATATCAGAATTTTTCTGTACAAAATAACTGAACAGAAAACTTCCTGCATCCCATCTGACAGCCCTGACTGGTTAATTGTTGGTATTGAGAGCTTGATACTCTCCAGAAAATGTAAATAGAAACCAAACAACCAGTCGTTGTACACCTCCAAATGTGTCGCGTCCATTGTTCACAGAAATCGCTATTTCAATTGCATTAATAGAAAATAGATGCCCTAAAATCAAAACTGTCTTCTCGCAAACACTGCAAAAGTCTTATAGAAACCCCGAAAAGGTTTTATTTCTTACTCGTTAAATCTTGAGTGGCTTAGCAGAGGCTTAGTTCCCAAGAGGGTTCGTGAATAACAAAAAAAGTGTCGTAAACAGATGTAAGCCATCTATTCCATTTTTCTTTCATTCTCTTGGTACATCTTTAGTGAGGAAAGAAAAATATAGTCCGTCTTTGTGAAAGAGATTGTTGAAAAGTAGAGTCCGATATGTTTGGCGTGGTTAGCGCTTTTTGTAATAAGAGGAGTTGGTATCATTATGGAACTCATTATTTGCTTAAATTATTTAAAGAAGTGAAAGGCATTGTTTCTGTATATATGCCGGTTTTTTTTAAATTTAGAATTCATGCAGGTTATATAAATTATTTAATGTTTGAATGTAATTGAGAATTATAGAAAAAATCGAGCAGTTATGTATATGTCTGTACTTGTATATAACTATTATGATTTAATAAATTAATTTAGTTTGCGAACTTTTTAAATTGATAGTTCTCCTTAATCGTAATTTTCGATTTCTACTCTTATTTTATAGAATATGTTACTACTATATGGGATTTCACAACCGACCTGTTTAATAATATACTTTCTTACGTAGAGCGCTGACGACGCCGAGAAGCGTCGCCTAAGGAATGCACACGATGCATATAAGTTATAATACAAGCAATATGTAAAGTTGCAATTTTCTTCAGCATTGAATATTTCATGGGGATATGTAAAAGTGTTTACATTCTTGAAAAAAAAAGTTGCATGTGATGTTGTATTCTTAGCTGTCGCACTATAGTTCATTTCAATGCATTCCTATCGAAGTTTATTTCGCCAAATACAAAACCCAAACGCGTCAGTATTCATAGAAAACATCGGGAGACATGTCCGTCAGAAAGGACAGTGAAAATTAGTTAATAATTTACATTAGGTTTGAGTTTAAAACACATACGTTTATAAGACGTTTTGCTATGTATATATCAACTTTAGATGAGAAAAAAGATCGTGCATATTTATGATTCATTTTTAATCTGAAAACGCGAAGTTGGTATTTTTCTATGAGCCATGTAATTGCTGATACGCATATTGATTGTTATGAAGTGAGCGTAAAAAACGGGTAATGTAAAAGTGTGATTAGGTTTCTATAGTTTTTCTGTGATCAATTATGTGTCGAGGGGTGAGGGCTTTGACCTATGAGAATGTGGCCACTCTGGCTCACGTGGTGAAGTTTGCATTCAAAGATAAAACGGCTCGGATAAAATATAAAAATTGATCAATTTAAACGAAACTATATACTCTAATACGCACTAATAATTGGCTTAAATCGCATACAAATCAGATGTTTATCAGTAGCTTTAGTTTTTAAGCCATACCGGTCAATCAAATAGAGGAGTATCAGATATAGAAGACATGTGCTTACGCAAGTGGCTCGGTAGACCACATTTGGAGATACATATTCACTAGCATGTGACACAGATGATAAATTCCTTATTATGTATGTGAATGCTGGGGGACACTGCTTAACCGTTTTTAACAGTTTCTTTATTTTACTTATTTTTCATCCGATTTGTTTGAAACCTTTTTTATATACTAATATTTGGTGGTTCTCCAACCGGGTCTGTTTTTAGCAATCGCTCGCCAACTCACATGATAATCGTCATTATTCACTAGAGATTCTTTAGAACAGTCTTGGCATTCGTAAATTGAGATTTATCAATTAAACAGTTACTTTTGGGAATGCGTTGATTACTGAATCGGTTGACCTAGCCATGACAGTAAAGAAATTATACATGTGTCACTGTCCCAATTCGAGGCAGCTGAAATCTCTCAAGAATTACGTTGTCAAGGGTAAGTGCCAACAATTTTATATTCAAGATCATTATACGAAATTTTTGATGAAATTTTCATGGTGTTGATATGTCGCCTATACACCTCCTCCAAATATCTGCTATTTTACTCAAGCTGAATTAATGAACGTTTGTTTCCCTAAGGGCATTTCCTATATATTGTAATCACACGAAATACATAGTAAATAATCCCTCACAATTCCTATTGGTTTATGTTTTTAATCAATATTCATTTTAATTGTTCGAATTGGCCATAATTTGTAATTTACTAGGCAACTAACAGTATCTTACTAAGTTTATGACTATGTCTCTCATCATCTCGCACTCTGTGTAATTTGACCCACCCCTTTGCTTATTTGAGCCATGTGTTTGTAAACTTAAAAGGATGCAAATGTACGCTAAGATGAATATTTCGCTATAATGTTTGATTCCTCTACTAACTAACTGTATTGCTTAGGCAGGTACTCGGTCTGTGATACACTTTCCAAGGGAATGAGGTGACGCCATTTTGTAGAAAAAAGTGTATATACCTTTATTGATTTCGAACAACACATATTGCCCTTGACGCGTCACTCACTGCTATAATAGGAGTCACATTTTTGTGTAGCTTTGCTTATGAGCTAGACAGCAAGACGTTTGTTCACATTACATTTAAATGTCTGCACTTTTGTACGATTGGGGAACAAGCAATCGCAAAGGGAGTTCAAAGGCACCCGGTCTGAGGAATAGGAATTATGAGTAAAACAACCTTCAAGCTTCTTGTGAGTTCTACAGTGAAAGGCTAGCATTTTGCTGCACCTTGGTTGGATCGGGAGTATTTACTACGGGGGGAGGCAAATTGTACTGAGTTTATCGGACCATATTTCGTGAAAGTGATTGTAAAACAGAC
>OY744522.1:123797686-123847686 GCA_963556195.1 Sepiola atlantica
TCCTGGTTCCGAGAACGATCGATCTCTGTTCTTGAATGGCCGGCGAACTCGCAAGATTTGAAAGTTATTGAAGCCTTGTGGGATCAGATGAAGAGGAAGCTTCGCAAAGAAAAACCTACTACCCTTGCAGCCATGAAGATTGCAATACAGAACACATGGGAGTCGATGTCTACACAGAATGCGAGAAGCTTGTTGATTCCATGCCCCGGCGAATTGATGCTGTTATCAAGGCAAAAGGTGCTGCTACTAAATATTGATTAATTTTTATTCGTATTTAAGTTAATAAAAAACTATTTTGTTTTCTTAGCTGTCGTGTTCTATTATTTTGAAACGCGAAATATTGAAAAACTGACATTGCAATTGATATGAAAAAAATGTGTCTATCGTAATACAACTATTTCAGTTAGTTTAGCATGATAGGAATATTTCAGCACCAATTACATCTCACAGATTGTCCTCAATAAGAATTTAGCGTAAAAAACATGATGTTCTATTTTTTTGACCAGCACGAGTATATGTACACTATTACAGAAGTGAAGATCAGAAGTATACCTTAGGTTTCAAGCTTTATAAACACATTTATTTGAAGTTTTATTTTTATTATAAACTGCTCATGGGCTTTACAATGTCATTTCTGATCAATTTAGCTGGTGAGCTGTTTATGATTATTAATAAAATTCAAGTAACCACGGTATTATTTTTAGTCTTGGTATGCTCTCTCAGCGTGAACCTATGTAGTATCTTGAACTGTAAAATGATTAATAAATATAACGCTCTTATTAAATATTCCAGACATCCATTATTGTTTTTATTCAAAATAATACCAGGAGTTATATATATATATATATATATATATATATATGAAGAGAGATAGAGAGAGCTATACAGTATGAGGGGAAGGGGAATAGGAAAAGAGGGAGGCAATCAGTAATAAACAGTCTCATATCATTATTTTCCCAGCGTAATTACTAATTGAGACTACATACATTCACAAAAAAGCATCATTACTTTCTAGATATGCCTCTCTAGCATCAGCATTATGCAAACAAATAACGAAATTGCCTTTCTCTTTTCTAAAATTTTGATTTTTTTCTCTCGAGAAAGCAACAAGAATGAAGAAAGCGAATTTTGGCATTGTATAATTCCAGACATCTTGGAATCAATTTCCACAAAGAATGTCAGAACATTTTTTTTATTCCATTTCGAAAACGCGTTGGCAGGGAGTTACTACTTTTTTTCAGTTGTTTCTTTATTTTCTTTTATTTCATTTGAAATTCTTTCCTGTTTTTCTTTCGCAATTTAATGTGTTTCAACTTCCGTTCTCTTGTCGAAGTTAAGCAACCAAAAATGACTCAGCGTATTTTATTCCCCGGTTTTGTAAAATAAAAAAGAAATGAAATAAATAAAATAACAAATAACTAAGAAGCCAAGATGGTAGCAAGAGAATCTGACTTCCGCCATGAATATTTATTTTTACACTATTCTCAATATTTGACGAATTCCGGCTGTTATTTTGAAATCTAAATAAAGGTAAACACACTTTCTTTCTGTTTCTTGTTTATATGCGTCCATATCTCCAGACGAGATGCTACGTCTGTCAGTCGGTCGTTCACGCTTTAATTTTCATATACCATGTTTCTTGCAAATATATAATAGTTTATACTCTATTCCAGAAGGATTATCGACGTGTTTGCAGATCAGTAAACTAATCAATTACACGTGTTGTGCCTTGCTAAACTTCGTGTTGGAAGTACATTACTGTTAAAAAGCTGTGTTCGAGATACACATTTCATTTATCAATTGTTTGCCTGCGGCAAAGACTAAAGATATACAATTAGACATGCCAATAAACATGTGCTGTCTATAGAGCGCCCAGCGAGTAAATGAGAACGAGATCTGGTCATTATGCTTGACAAATTGTCATTCGATAGTTTTCAACAAAAATCTCGTGATCTACTAAATTTAGAAGAGAGCCGTTTGATTAAACGTCCTTTTTCGTACTTAACAAACAGTTACTCTCCAAGGGAAATAACTCTATTCACGATACCTATTTACCCCTCAGATGTTGAGTGTATGCATCTAATTTTATATGCGCCCACTCGTCACTGTAAGATAATGTGCACTAGAATTTCTGTCGATCTGTTACATTCATAACAGCATTTGTATTGCTAAATGGACAGATCCAAGTTAGTAGAATGAACCAATGTAAATTAAAGAATTACCAAATCGTGCGTAAATCCAGTCAATATTTACAGGAAAGACATTTTCAAAGAAAAACATGTGAGGTGTAATAAAATCGGAGGGCTGAGCTAACCGAATGTTTATAATCTGTTTTGAAAGAGCAAGTGAGTATTTCAAATAATAAAGCGCATCGTAAAAAAGCAGTGTAAGCATGGCTTTGGCTGTGGGGCTTTTAGCAAAGACAGACTAAAATAGGAATTCTAGATTCTAGGAATAATTATGTAATTCAACAGCCCTACAGTTTGAATGAAGTGTTGTGGCAAAAACGAATCAATATTATGAATATTCAACAATGTGTGTGTTGATCAATTGATCAAAAACTAGCGTCACACAATGAAGAAAAAAAAGATGGTGTTAGTTGACACATGTGGCGGTCTGAAGTACCAGGTTTTGGCAATAATACGGTGACTTAGAAAAGTTATCCAACACTTGGATGTGGTATATGTTACAGAGTTTCCTGGCAGAAGTGCAGGTTCTATTTACCATCAGTAGGCCCCCTGATTAGATTTACGCTGTTGATTAGATTCGCCAACTATAGTAATATATATATATATATATATAGAGAGAGAGAGAGAGAAAGAAAGAAAGAGAGGGAGAGACAAAGAGAGGGAGAGAGAAAGAGAGAAATATGGCGGCTGTTTACTCAATTTCGGATATGACTACTTTTGGCATATCGATGTGGTATTAGTGTAAAAGTTCTTAAGGAGAAACGCAGGCATGGCTCTTTAGGCCTGTCAGACATTTACATCCTATACCACAGAAGTAGCAGGTGTTGTGATGATCTGAGAGGATGCCATAAATGAAGCCTCCTCTTGCTTGTGCTTGATTTGCTGAAACAGCACTTGTTGGTGATTCAACAAACCTGCACGTCACATAGTTAGAAAATTGCAGGTGTTCCATATTTTCTGCCATGTGTTGGAGGTACCACGTCTTCTTGTTTCCTTGCTGCTCTCTTCTGCTGCTGGTTTAATCCTATTATTTTCAAAATGATTGATGCCTTCAAAAAGCACTTTTCTTTCACCTTGATCAAGGTACAGCCACCACCTTTCATCCTCCAACATAAATTCCAAAACACTTCAAATACATTTGAGACAATCTTTTAATAGCTTACGAGGTGTGTGCTGTGGACGAGTATTCCCGGTAAGTTCCGATAAGGCACCTACTTAATCAGTTTGCTATCAGTAAGACAAATAAGAAGGCAAGCCCAACGTAGTCTACGTTTACTTATACGAGACTCAATGCTTGGAACAGCAGCTCATTCTAACACTTCGGTGACAGGGCTAAAGCTATCACAGCGTATGTTAAGCAATTTTCTAAGACAATTTTGCTTGAAACGCTCTCACAGGCGAATATAATCTCTGTAATTGATCCATGTCTCACAAGCATATAATAAAGTTTATACCATATAGGCTTCATACACAGATATTTTACTTTCTAGCCTGATATCACGTTGTTTCCACACCCGCTGTTTAAAATGACTAAAATACACGCCAGCCTGTGCAACACGTCTATGTATCTCAGCATCCAACGATACGTTCCTTGAAATAACACTACCCAGATTTATAAAACGACCCTCTACAGATGTTTTCTTCAACATATATATCCGATTTCTGATACGGGTTGCAATGGGTTGGAGCAAACATTACTTTTGTCTTGCCCAGGCTTATTTTAAGATCAATGCTTCTACACGCCAATACAAAGAGATCACCGAGATCCTGCATATCATTCTGCGTAAAAGCCACGAGATACATATCATCTGTATTTCACAAATCTCGGACAACAGTGGAGAATGTCATAGACAAGGTCTTAACACTCTCTAAGTTATACAGCCGATCCGGTGTGTGAAATCGAAGATACACAAGATTTTAGGAGTTAATGAAAGGCAATGACAGAGGTACAGCGAAATAGATGGGAAAAAGTAAGTGCAGGTATATTACCTTGTTTTCCACCATTGTCAACTGCAACGGTTCAGAAAGACAGCCATCGATTTCATGTTGCCGTGCAGCTGACGAAGTAGTATAACAAAGTGAGGGGGACATCCCAACTTACCCAATACCCTCAACAGCACATCCCGATAAACTGTATCGATCGCTTTCGTCAGATCAACAAATACCTGATATATGCATACACGATGTTCAATACATGTTCTTGCATGTAACGCGCATATTGCACCCCTATTTCTTCTACAGCCACACTGACTCCCAGGAAAGCACATATGTATGCATTCAGGCTATTCAACAGGCCTCTTGCAAATAACTTTCCTGTCCTATTCAAAAGAGAGATGGCTCGATATTTACCGCATTCACGTACGCTCCCTTTGTCCTTGTACAAAGCGAGCATAATTGGATTCATGCCAATCTTGGTAAACATGCCCGTCAAACCAGGTGTTTTCAATCAACCCTTTAATTTGCACTGCCAATCGTCTTCCACCACAACGAAGGACAAACACATGTATAGTATCTCCACCAGGTGTTCTGCATCTCAACTGCCATATAGCTTCCTCAACTTCTTCGAGGAAAAGAAACAGAATAAATTTCGGCAATTCTAAGGTAAGCTATCTATTACATAAGTCCTGACTTTCGACGGATTAGTTAACAGAACAGTATAACGATATGTCAATTTATGAAGTAGCTTTCTTGCTTTCTTAATGAACTCTATGTCATCCCTGGATTTTAATATGATTACACTTGAATGGCTAAGCCCATAGCCTGTTTTCATCAGGCAATACATTGCTTTACTGCCCTTAACATCAGCGGTATTCTGAATACACAAGCCTGTTGTAACCACCGTCTAAGTTCTGTCTGCAACTCTGATTTAATATCCAAGTATGACTGGTTGACAGATCATTAAGTGAAAAGCCGCTACAAATCCGGCTTTTTATGAAGTTCAAGAATTTTTTGTAGCAGTTGAGCGATGTGAGCATTATTTTCATGAAACCAGGTATGGTGCTTTCTATTCGTTAACCTAATCACATCTACTCATTTTTTTAATAAAACACTCTCACTTACGATCTAACGACATCTGCTCAAGTTTATTCTGTAGGTTTAGAAAAGTTTTCTCATCCATTAACTTTGAAACATGTATTCTACGAGTACACTTGACGTTGCCGAATTGACTTTATGGCCTAATTAGGAACAATATGGCAGCACGCAACATACTATGTTCTGTACAGTACTCGGCATTCCTATTGACTCGAACCTTGCATACGTCCTGTAGATCGCGTCTACGGTTTATTATGTAATCGACCATATCCCATTCCCTTGCTAGTGGATACATCCATGTGTTGTTATACTGTAGGTGCAGGTGGAAACACGTGTTAGTTATCACTAAATCCGATCAAATTTTCAGTAAATGCAACCCGCTTGTATAAATATTTCAAACTCCATAACGCCCAAGTAGACGTCATGTTTGATATTCCCTCATTTTCTCATATTGAACTCCCAACAGTACAATTTTATCGATGTAGTCAGCATAACTCTTTTAAGATCTTCATGAAAAGATTGTATTTTCTCAGGTAGGCTGTTAAATGTAGGAGCATATACCGAAATAAGAGGTGCATATCGATGACAGGATAGAGGCAAACTTAAGGTCATAATGTGTTCATTTAGACGACAAAAAAAGATTCTTGAGTTTAGAAACCACTCAGTTCTTAAAGGCAAATCTTACGCTATGATCGTGTTGTCCGCCTTCCGGATTTCCAATCCAACAATCTACGTATGAAGAGCCCTCTTTTACACGACTACCCTTATCCAACTAGCTTGTCTCTGACAAGGCTGTTATATAAATGTTGAAACGTAACAGTTTGTTTTTTTTCGAACAAATGATGTACGTCTTTTAGGCCGGTCAGAACTGCAACGATCAAGTAAGTTTCTGACGTTCCAACGAACCATTTTCAAATCAAATTCTGCATCAGTCATTACATTTATCCCGCTAAACTAAACACTGTATTCATATCTACATATAAATCACATACGCCAAACGTACCAGCGAAGAAACAGAATTAAAGTATCGGCGATTATAAACCTTGCTCTTCTTCTTCTCTGCGCGTCTTTAGAGAATGCGGTGATATAACGGATTCCCACATTTTATGCAGTCCTTTGCAATATTGTTGTTCTCTGCAAGATCTTACAGTTACATCTGTTGGGCAGTATGGGGGAGATAAGAGAGTGTTGCATCGTATGGTCCTCCTCTCCACATTCACAGATGGTCGTCACAGTTTTGTAGCTGCATCTACTCATAGCAAATGTTGATCGTTCTAATCCCGTTCTCAGACGGTTTAGTGCATTCCACTGGAGCCAGAGTGCCTCTGACCCACCAGGGAGTTCCTCAGAAACAGAGGGTTTAATGGTATTGTGTGGGGGGATCTTTTAGCCGTCTGGTCCACAGCTGTAGTCTGGTCTCTTCCTGAGATTTTGTTAGGGGTTCGACATAACTTCAACCGTTATGACGTTGGTTCACGTCTACGAAATAGATGGCGTTTATCACTGATAGGCTTTTGTGATCTGTTAACGGCTGGCAACTCCTCATCTCACATCTAAAGGGGATATTCCAGTAAGAAGATGCAAGGTTGTTCAGGTTAGGTGTCCTTTAAGCAGCCAGTGATCAAGCGACAGTATTTTAATGCTGAGTCTAACTTTTTGGATCAGGTTGATCCCATACATACAGGTGAAATATAATTTGCAGAAGAATAACACAAGGCTTAGGCAATATATCTGGACATATGGAGTTGATCAGTTTCCGTTGAATGTTGGTCCGGGAGCTGACTTTCATTTGTTTCTTCTTTACATGTTCTCTGAATGAGAGGGTGGCAATCTAAAACAATGCCTCAAAAAGATACTCAGCTTCCTGCACGTAACATCAAATGGTTCAGAGGAATTAGACGTTTGAGATCTAAATTATTAATAAATGTGTCCATTTATGCTCGATTTCCAATTCAGAATGAAATTACGAGTAGGATTAATTAATCTCAAACGGCCGCTCATGCAAATAAAATCATGAACTCGAATAGATCGGGGAAGTAGGAGTGATAATAGCAGTAGGAGAAATTAATACCAAAAGGCCGCTTATGCAAATATAAATTATGAGCTCAAATAGTACTACTATTTTACTTATACTCTCACACACTGTTATACCATATGCATGTGTCTATATGAAAATACCTACCCTACACATATACATGGGGATGTTAGTACAGCACATATATAACTACACACAGTGCCATATAAATAGGGCAAACAACTTACGCATACGTACACACGAAATAAATATAATATAGTGTATATATATATATGATGAAATATAGATAGATGAGCATTCTATGGTGATGCATATACATTGGTGTAATGTCTGCACACGTGTTTAGAACAAGTTCATTCAAAACCGTTCAGATTATGACAAAAGACGCACATATATGTATATATATATATATATATTGTAAAATATTATACTGAAGTCATCAGTGGAAAAGCAAATGTATAAATGGGCTGTACGTGTATGCATGTAACTGTATGAGTTGGTGTGGATTTTTGAATGTATATGTATGCATGCGTCTATCTTTGTATGAGTGTGCATGTGTGGATGTATGTTTATATATATATATATATATAAATGTATATGTATACATATATATGTATATGTGGATATGTTGATATGTATGTGATATGTATGTATATATGTGTATATATGTGTATATCTGTATACTGATATATGCGTATACAGTTGTGTTTCTAATTCTATGTATATATATATATATATATATATATATATATATATATATGTATGTGTATGTGTGCACTAATGTATCTATCAATTTGTGCGCACGTTTGTTGTATTTTATATTAATATCAAAGATTTACGCTTGAGAATGTATATATGTGTATATATGTATATCCGTTTATGGATGTATGCGTATATGTTTGTGTTTGTTATTATATATATATATATATATATATATATATATATATATATATATAAAATGTTTAGTTGTGTACTGTGTATTAATTTGTACACACGTGTGTATTTTATATGAAGATCAGATATTTATGCTTGAAATTGTATGATGTAGATTACAATTTTGAAGTGTTTAATTCATTAGATACGAATCCAATCTAAGTGAGTAATAAAAAATAGACGAAAGGAACGGTGAGTAATAAAAATGATAAAACAGATAGAAACTAATTAAAAGAGTTTACAAGTAAAGAACGTTACCCGATACTAAACTTGACCAGGACAAAATTATGAAAAAATGTCATCCCAAAAAAAGATTTACTTCCCTGTCCTCTTTGGTCTGAAGCAGTTGACTCCCTGTGAAGAGTACAACCGAAACATGTATGCACATATGTAACAAATAATATTAAGATAAATAAAAAATCTATACGTTATATAATATATATATATATATATATATATATATATTAATGTAAGATAAGTCATTCTAATATATATCAATTTGACAATAAAACAATCCAATTTACCTTAAGGGCAACACACTTTCTAAACAAAGCAATTGTTATCCGATACTAGTTTTAATAAATCATTTACTACTATGATAATAATTATTATGATACTAATAATAATTATGATAAGATTACAATTCAAGAAAATATTGGGTGTTTTATCAATAGCTATAAAGATATAAAAATGTATAACTATATAGCAGGTATTAAATATAAATACTTAATAATGGAGATCTAAATAATAATAATGATAATTGTATTTTAGTCATGATGAAATAAAGAAATATATAGATATCGAAACACTTAATCATAGAGGGGGTTAAAGGAGAAATGATGACGGATAAGAACCATTTAGGCAGAACAAATTAAGTATATCTACCGTTACATATCTCAATAGATCTCGGATTATGAGTTACTGGTTATTTCAAATTTACATTTATGTCTCCACTTCGCTATTAGTTCATCTCTTCTGATTACCGTGTTCGTATTTCAGGATTCCTATTTTTCCTCGAAACACAAATTGCATATTTACCTTAATTCATTCGGAATGTTAGAATAACACAAGATTGTCCAAGAAAGCACCGGCGTTGTTTTGTTTTTTTCATCATCCAGCATTGTTTCGCTAACTCCGTTTTCTTCTAAAGTTCCGGATTTACGAATGAGTGTTTGTGGTCATAAAAACGTGGTTTCCAGTTAAAATCCAGAACATAAGAAATATAACGTAATATAAAGTAATATTAGGTCTTGAAAAACTCTAAAAAGCATAGCAGTTGCTTATGGAGTGGTTATTGATATTCATAGTATAAGAACATTCCGTACGTAATGTATCCCTTTCTCTCACCCTCTATATATAGAGAAAGTGAGAGAAAGAGAGAGTGACAGAGAGAGAGAAAGAGTGAGAGAGAGAGAAAGATGTAGAAATATATGTTAACTAAGTTCGTAAGCGGTAACCACTTCTTCATCGGTTTTCATAAATATTGGCCGCTTACAACATATCAAATTAGTGTTCGTGGTTTCTGTTTTCCATAATGCAAGAATATGTCCAGGAAACTTTACAATAAGAGAACTACCGCAGTAACTAGTGCTCTCCCTCCCTCATTATTCCTCTCACACACTATAACTCTCTCTCTCTATTTCTCTCTCGCTTTTTGTTACGGAATAAATACGGAGTGTTATGGAAACTGAGAAAAGTGAAACTAATTTGTTTTTAGCATTCGTACCCGTAATGTTAAATTGTCTTTTGAAAACACTATAAATAATCACTGTTAGTGATTATTGATGTGTACAGTTTAAAACACCTTTGTAACCCTCCTTTCTCTCTATATACATCTATATAGAGTTTAACAGAGGTTAATGATTAAGTTCGTAAGCGTCTACATTGAGAGGGGGTAAACATATACATAGACCGTTAGTACGAGTACCTCTAATGATAATAATAAAACTGACTTTAAAACGTGTTTAAGTGATGCTTTAAAAATATTTTTAAGACTTTAAGCACATTTCAAATTTAAATATATAAAAATCTTGTAGTTTAGATATTTTAAAGGATGCTGACTTATTTTGGGGATTGTAGCAGGTGTTTCGATCTGGAAAATCTTGGAATTTTTTAAATGTTTGAAAGTGTTTAAAGAGTTTAGAAGTTTTTAAGAGTCTAACGAATTTTAAAATTGTTTACGTGCACTTTATTTATTGTGAGTCTTTTTAGACTTTTCAGATCTTAGTTTATTTTTCGAATAGGTTTTAAACTACTATAAATTAGTATAAAATACATTTAAAAATGTTTTAAAATTGTTTTGAGAGATTTTAAGTGATTTTAATAAAGGTTATTGAGTCTTTAGAACCCTTGGGGTTCCCCCAAAATTATGTAGAATACATGTAAGAACAGGGTTGTGAGTCTTTTAAAGTATTTATAATAATAGTTTTACTCATGGGTAACGTTTAAGAAAAATATTATTTGTACATTAGATTGGTATGAATAGAAATAAAATTAATTGTGATTTATAATGTTTTAAGATACATATAGACGGTAACCACCATACTCTCTAAAAAGTTGGCAGATAAAAGTGTACAACACATTATGAAACCATTTCCGGGTTAAACGAAATTTAAAAAAAAAAAACAGATGATGGGCCAGCGGAAATAAGCAAATGTAAACTTCTGATTCACCTCTCTTTATGTACTAGGAACTGATTATCTCAATATATATAAGGCAAAAATCTGTGATATGTATGTAACGCTAAGGCTTTTAAAATACTAAACAAACACCTCCGAATTTGGTATTATTTAAACCGGCATAACCTCGAGAAAATAATATCAAAAAATTACAAAAAAAGATTGATTTTTAAGGGGTCAAATAGCCATTTTTTCGTTTAATGTGATCACGATTTTTAATGTTATCTTGTGCACATGACGACACATAGATAGGTAGATGACGTCATAGTGATAGGTTCGGATATTATTTTATGCTATCATCACGTTATTATTGATTTTTTTGCGTTTTTTTTTTACTATTGCCCTGATACAAGGGAGGGGAATAAGTGAGAGTTATTTTAGTATAGCTCTAGAGGCCTCCTTGTATTTGGCAGTTGAAAATGAGAAAAAATATCATGATGCGATTGAATATAATGAAGAATACCATGAGAGGATTGAAAATGATGAAGAATACCATGTGAGGATTGAAAATGATTTATAATATCATAAGGGGATTAAAAATGATAAAGAATATGATGAAGTGATTGAAAATGATGAATAATAGCGTGAGAGGATTGAAAATGATGCAGAATACCATGAGAGGATTGAAAATGATGAAGAATACCATGAGAGGATTGAAAATGATGAAGAATATCATGAGAAGATTGAAAATAATGAAGAATATCATGAGAGGATTGAAAATTATGAAGAATACCATGAGAGGATTGAAAATGATGAAGAATACCATGAGAGGATTGAAAATGATGAAGAATATCATGAAAAGATTGAAAATAATGAAGAACATGCTGAGAGGATTGAAAATGATGAAGAACATCATGAGAGGATTGAAAATGATGAAGAATATCATCTGAGGATTGAAAATGATGAAGAATACCATGAGTGGATTGAAAATGATGAAGAACATCATGAGTGGATTGAAAATGATGAAGAACATCATGAGAGGATTGAAAATGATGAAGAATATCATCTGAGGATTGAACATGATGAAGAATACCATGAGAGGATTGAAAATGATAATGAATATCATGAGGAGATTGAAAATGATGAAGAACATCATGAGAGGGTTGAAAATGATGAAGAACATCATGAGAGGATTGAGAATGATGAAGAATATCATGAGAGGGTTGAAAATGATGAAGAATATCATGAGAGGATTGAAAATGATGAAGAACATCATGAGAGGATAGAAAATGATGAAGAATATTATGAGGGAATTGAAAATGATTAAGAATATCATGAGGATTGAAAATGATGAAGAATATCATAAGAGGATTGAAAATGATGAAGAACATCATGAGAGGATTGAAAATGATGACGAATAGCATGAGAGGATTGAAAATGATGAAGAATATCATGAGAGGATTGAAAATGGTGAAGAATACCATGAGAGGATTGAAAATGTTTAAGAACACCATGTGGGGATTTAAAATGATGAAGAACATCATGAGAGGATTGAACATGATGAAGAATACCATGAGAGGATTGAAAATGTCTAAGAACACCATGTGGGGATTTAAAATGATGAATCACATCATGAGAGGATTGAAAATGATGAAGAACATAATGAGAGGATTGAAAATGATGAAGAACATCATGAGAGGATTGAAAATTAAGAACATCATGAGAGGATTGAAAATGAAAGAAGAATATCATTAAAGGATTGAAAATGATGAAGAATATCATGAGAGGATTGAAAATTATGAAGAACATCATGAGAGGATTGAAAATGATGAAGAACATTATGAGAGGATTGAAAATGATGAAGAATACCATGAGAGGATTGAAAATGATGAAGAATACCATGAGAGGATTGAAAATAATGAAGAATATAATGAGAGGATTGAAAATGATGAAGAACATCATGAGTGGATTGAAAATGATGAAGAATATCATGAGAGGATTGAAAATGATGAAGAACATCATGAGAGGATTGAAAATGATTAAGAATATCATGAGGATTGAAAATGATGAAGAATATCATAAGAGGATTGAAAATGATGAAGAACATCATGAGAGGATTGAAAATGATGAAGAACACCATGAGAGGATTGAAAATTATGAAGATTATTATGAGGGGATTGAAAATGATAAAGAACATCATGAGAGGATTGAAAATGATAGAGAACATCATGAGACGATTATAAATGATGGAGAACATCATGAGAGGATTGAAAATAATGAAGAACACCATGAGAGGATTTAAAATGAAGAACCTCATGAGAGGATTGAAAATGATGAAGAATACCATGAGAGGATTGAAAATGATGAAGAACATCATGAGAGGATTGAAAATGATGAAGAACATCATGAGAGGATTGAAAATGATGAAGAACATCATAAGAGGATTGAAAATGATGAAGAACATCATGAGAGGATTAAAAATGATGAAGAACATCATGAGAGGATTTAAAATGATGAAGGATGTCATGAGAGGATTGAAAATGATGGAGAATACCATGAGAGGATTGAAAATGATGAAGAATATCATGAGAGGATTGAAAATGATGAAGAATATCATGAGAGGATTGAAAATGATGAAGAACATCATGAGAGGATTACAAATTATGAAGAACATCATGAGAGGATTAAAAATGATGAAGAACATCCTGAGAGGATGGAAAATGATGAAGAACATCATGAGAGGTTGAAACATGATACATTATATATATCTATGATACATGATACATTATACATATCTATGATACATGATACATATCTATGATACATGATACATATCTATGATATATGATACATGATACATATCTATGATGCATGATACATATACATGATACATATCTATAATAGATATCCATGATACATGATACATAACACATATATATGATACATGATACATATCCATGATACATATCCATGAAACATATACATATATATATCCATGATACATATACATATCCATGATACATATCCATGATGCATGATACATAACACATATCTATGATACATATCTCTGATACATGATACATATCCATGATACATATACATGATACATATTCATGAAACATATATCCATGATACATATACTTATCCATGATACATGATACATATACATGATACATATACATGATACACATCCATGATACATGATACACATCCATGATATATATCCATGATACATATCCATGACACATATACACGATACAGGATACATGATGCATATCTATGATACATAACACATATCTATGATACATGATACATACCTATTATACATGATACATATCCATGATACATCTCCATGATACATATCCATGATACATATCCATATCCATGATACATATCCATGATACATATCCATATCCATGATACATATCCATGATACATATCTATGATACATGATACATATACATATCCACGATATATATATATATATATCTATACATGATACATATCCATGACACATATCCATGATACATACACATGATACATATACATGATACACGATACATATACATAATACATATACATGATACATATACATGATACATATACATGATACATATACATGATACATGATACATATCCATGATACATATACATTTTTTCAACGTTAATCAGTAGTAATTTGGAAATTATCCAATGTATTTATGTAATAACTTTATAAAAATGCTGACTCACTAAACATGCTCCATAATCCCTTGCCGGATGTACCCGGTCTTGCCCTTAATTGTGTCCGGTTGTATCAGGTCATCTCATAACTTCTGTCCGGATGCATCAATAACAACATAGGAAGGCTACGTTAGGTGCAGTGAAACAAGGGTGTCTCAATCAAATCCGCACCTGATAACCGGTAAGAGTTATTTTAGTAGTTCTCAGGAGGCCTACTTGATTTTCAAAGTAATGTAGGTGCTTCTGAAGTATAACGGTCCCTAGAAATATTGGTGCTTCTAAAGTATAACGGTCCCACAGGAATGTTGCTTCTAAAGTATAATGGCCCCCAGGAATGTTGATGCTTCTAAAGTATAACGGTCAACAGGAATATTGGTGCTTCTAAAGTATAACAGTCCCTAGAAATATAGGTGCTTCTAAAGTATGACGGACCCCCCAGGAATGGTGGTGCTTCTAAAGTATAACGGTCGCTAGAAATATAGGTGCTTCTCCACTATTGGGACCAGGGGTGCTTCTACAGTATAGGATCAGCACCAGGGGTGCTTCTACAAGTTAGGACCTTGAGGCTTCTGCAGAATAGGGACAATGGGTGCTTCTCCAGTATAGGGACTAGGGGTGCTTCTCCAGTATAGGGACCATGGGTGCTTCTGCAGTATAGCGGCCAGGGGTTCTTCTACAGTATAGGACCCAGCACCAGGGGTGCTTCTACAATATAGGACCCGGAGGCTTCTGCAGTATGGTTCTTTGATATGACCGAGGCACCTCGGAAATTTTTTTTTCTTTCTTTAACTGAAAATATTTAAGTATGGGGAAGGGTAAAAAAAAAATGTTCTTTCGAGGGGGGGAACTTCTTTTTTTTCATCAAAAATATTTATATGTATGTGGGAGGATAAAAAAAAATTAGGGGGGGGGTAAATTTTTTTTTCATTTAAATTAAAAATATTTCTAAGTATGTGGGAGGATGAAAAAAATTTTCTTGGGTGGTGCAAAAAAAATATAGTAGGCGCACCAGGGCGGCGATAGGTATATACGTAGTATGTGCACTGGGGTGGCGATAGGTACGTATTTAGCATTCGCACCGGGGTGGCGATAGGTACGTATTTAGCATTCGCACCGGGGTGGCGATAGGTACATATTTAGTATTCACACCGAGGCAGCGATATGTACATATGTAGTATGTACACTGGGTCGTCGATAGGTACGTATATAGCATGTGCACATGGGCGGCAATAAGTATCTATACAGCATGTGCACCGGCCGGTGATAGGTATGTATTTAGAATGCGCTCCGGGGCGGCGATCGGTACATATATAGCACGCACAGTGGGGCGGGGATAGGTACTATGTAGCACGCGCAACGGGACGGCGATAGGTACGTATTCAGCATTCGCACCGGGTCGGCGATAGGTATGTATTTAGGATTTGCACCGGGGCGGCGATAGGTACTTATTTAGCATTCAGGGGTGGCGATAGGTATGTATATAGCATGTGCACATGGGCGGCAAAAAGTATGTATATAGCATGTGCACTGGGCCGGTGATAGGTATGAATTTAGCATGCGCTCCGGGGTGGCGATCGGTACGTATACAGCATGCGCACTGGGGCGGCGATAGGTACATATATATAACGGGCACCGGGTCGGCGAAAGCTATGTATTTAGGATTCGCACCGGGCAGCGATAGGTACGTATTTAGCGTTCGCACCAGGGCGGTGATATATACATATTTAGTATTTGCATTGGGGCAGTGATAGGTACTTATGCAGTATGCACACCGGGGCGGCAATAGCTATATATTTAGCATTCGCACCGGGGTGGCGATAAGTACGTATTTAGCATTTGCACCGGGGCGCGGATAGGTACGTATTTAGCATTCGCACCAGGGCGGCAATAGGTACTTATATTGTATCTGCACCCAGGGCGGCGATAGGTACTTATATAGTATCTGCACCGGGGTTGCGAAAGGTATGTATATATTATGTGCACTGGGGCGGCGATAGGTACGTATATTGTATGCGCACCGGGGTGGCAATAGATACGTATATAGTATGAACACCGGGGCGGAGATAAGTACCTATATAGAAGGCGCAGACAGAGGTGGTACTTTTTATAGAAATAAGTCATACTATTGCCCTGGGAAACGTAGGATGAAATGGTGGGGAAGAAACAGCTTTCGCAAAAGGCAAAATTAAAAAGTAGCAGTGAAATGGGGCGAACAGGGAAGAGAAAAGTAGAAAGATAAAGAGACGGCTATAGAGAGAGGGAGAGAAATAGAAGTTTGAATATAAAGATGTTACACACGCGATTTTTCTTCAATTATATGTTTTTATGACCCCGAGCAACGCCGGGTAGCCCCGCTAGTACTTATTAAAAATCAGTGTAGGCAGAGTGAGCATTATATGTTCGGATTTCCGAAAATGTATTTAGAGCATGCAACTTAAAGAAATGTGTAGGTGATGCCATCGACGATGGTGTAAAGGGGCAGGGGAAACTATATTCTTTCAAACTCCCGAAATGCATCAGTAAAATTATAAGGGAACGACTATTAATGTTTCCTTAGTGTATTTTTTTTGTTGATGTATTATTTACCCTAATGCATTTTTCTTATATAGTAAGATCTCCGTAACCATTGTTAAAGTCTTCTACGTAAGACCTCCACTAACTAATATAAATAAAAATATTAGAAAAAAACAGTGAACTTACTCCAGAAACGACTAGGAACACCTCGATAATCAGATATGGCAGATGATAGTAAGAAATAAACAAATTATAAATATACACAAACTCGACGAACATTACTATTCGGTCTGGGCCAGCCTCAGGCTTGATACCTATTGTACTATGTTGATTTAACCAGATTTTGCGTAACATTTTTTTATAAATAACTAAATAGTATGCTTTCATTTGGTAATTCTGAGTACTCCGTTGAATTTCTTTTTACCCCCAAAAATGTAATATTATATACATATATAGATATTTTGTGTTTATATAGGAAGCATTCTTTAATTCAAGCAAACATTGTAACGAATAACATAAGTGGTGTGCTTAATTATACCTTTTCAAAATGTTTCCCGTGATATTGTTTTATATTAACATTTTAAAAATGTATGTACCATATGTATCACAGAATGTTTTCGATTCTTCGTCGAATCAGCATCACGTGATAAAAACAAATAAACAAAATAGCTTAAGGCAATAATATCATTTAAAAAGGCAGCAAGTACGCGCTGATGAAGTAAGTTAGACTCAAATAATCGGACTCCCTATTTCCGTCTGATTTAAGACAAATGTTAGTTAATAACACTAAAATAATACATTCTGGAACCATAAATAAAAAATTGAAAAAAAAGTGTATCTTGTGACGCTTATGCATGTGCCATATTTATATTGTTAACGTCTTTCCTGGAAATAATTTACCTGTACAAATACACCTGAAATTGATGCATTCTTAGCGCATTAATTACCTCTATTGGGATAGTATTCCAAGGTTACTGATCCTGATTGAGAAGGCGTCTCGTACGGTTCAATCCAAATCGGTGGTGGAATAGTTTCTTGTAACTGCGTAGACCTATTTCTGGTGCAGGAGTAGATAATAGGTTCTGTGTATATCGTAGTTACCACTGAAAAGATTGTTGACCAAATTGAGATCACTGCGAAATGGTCGACGTGCAAGGGAGAAAATGTAAAGTTTGTTGCGGTGGCTTTCATAGGGAAGCTCTCATGAACACTGCACTATTTGAGTAGCCAGTCTTCGAACCCTCTCCTAATGCTGGATATTATGTATTATATATAGAGCAGAGGCTTGGGCACCATACTTGTACAGTTGTCTGACAAATAAGACAAATTGGGAGAAATATTTTAGGAGTGAATGTACAAAAAGAAAGCCGAATGAGAAATAGAGTGCTCATTGCTTTGTTTGAAGCTTGGATGTAATGTTCAGATGGCTCAAGGACGAGTGGACTAAAAAGTCAAGATCTTTTGTCTCGTTCGCCGCCTTGAGCAGAGTCCTGTAATCAGCGAGAGTAAGGGCCGAGTTAGAAAGAAATATCATATATACCCTATATGTGGAGCAATCTGGTAGAGACATAATTGTTCACACTTTTCATAATGCAATTGCTTTACTTGAACTGATCGATTCTCTTCTCTTGTCAATAGAGAATTGAAAAGAAAAGAAAGAAAATAATTTAATACGATACAATGTTCAACTCCCATTATCACACACAACCAATCGTGTCATGGTTCCAAATCTTGTTACCTTTAAACACACTGATTACTCTTGTAAGGATGAAAAAGCTTACTGTGGGTTACTGTATGTATTTATATATATTCTCTTGAATATCATCTTAATATCAATCATACGTATAATTATTTATATATATATATATATATGGAGAGAGAGAAAGAAAGAGAGATACTTGAAACATTTCTGTTGTGCGCAAATAATATGTGTATATATGTGTGGGGGTGATAACTACTGTCGCTTAAGTTTTAAGTTAGTGTAAATATTAGGAAATATAATTAAGGGAGCCTTGCATTTTGTATTCTGTCATCATGTTTGCGTTAAATGCCTCCGTTGAGAAACATTAGGCATTTATGTATAATACAGTCGACCATCTACCCCCAAACACATGAGGTTATTACGCTTTTATCTGATGAGATATCTTCTATCCAGATGCCGAAATGCCCATTACAGAAACCCTGCTATTTCGAATCGTTTCAACGAGATGATCAAAATGATTTCGCTTGTTGTTGACCTTAAATGCCAACAGATTAAGCTATGGAACACAATGACGCTTTTCTTTTGGTGGAAGGAGTGTAATGGATTCAGTATTATAGACTTCGGAATAGTCAAAGACCGTGTAAATGAATGATATCTTCTTCCCAATCATATAACAATTGTTTAACCCAAGATCAGTGTGCATGACTACTTATGCCTCCAGTTGGAAAGGAGAGCATTTCGATAAGGGAAATCGTCGGTGGCAATTAGCGATAATGAATAGCGCTTCGTAACAGTATTAGGTACTGTACCCAGTTCAGAATATTCTTAATATAATTATATGAATGACTCTTGTTTTTAAATTGTGCTGATAGCGTAATAGTTAGATGTTTACCTATTCTACAAAACTATGATTAAAACTATGAAGTACCCTCCCTCTAGCCACACTGATTTGATACGATACAGAAACATATTTTACTTTGTAGATGACTAATTATACATGTACAGCAGAATGATATACCCTGTCTGTGGGAGCTAGAGATCCTCATAGATGAAAGCGTTTTTACCAAACTATATACAGTTATCCACAATCTCTATTACAGATCATCAGTGTGGCTAACCAACCTCTATTGCAAGCCAGGAATCGATATAACAATCATCTATTAGATAGTCAGTAGATCAAACTACCAACTTTGTTGGTATCTACAATGTTTTGATATATTCACCGCTACTTGGCAGTGAGTTATTTGAGTAGAAGCAGCCGATATTATTAACGACAGTGCTCAACCCAAGAAGAGGGTCATATATAGTAGTCTACAGACATATTTGCCACCCTTACTCGGCGAATTCAGACTCGGCTATTAGCCAGCATTTAGAATAGAATGCTTTGAGATGCTGCGTAGAGCAGATTCCTAAAACCATTTTAAAATTTAGGAATATGTATCGATTGCAATACGTAAACTTCCTTGTGCTGGTAGAAAGAGGTTATAAAGCGTTGAATCTATTTAGACAACTTTTGTTTTATTATTAGGAGAAAAAGAGAGAGATAGAGATTTATAGAGTAACACGAATAATGTTCACATCATTAAATGCATAAACGTATTCATGTTTCACTGCATTTTTATATCCTGATGTTGAATATATAAACATATAACTTATAGAACTTTCAGTGGAAATATTACTTAATGTCCGCGTAATCAAGTGACAATTTCTCGTTGCCTTAAGCACTAAGTGAACACTTACAGATTCAAGGTGTCTCAGTGAACCGGGCTCACGCCCTGTGACCGTCTGAGATTATTTCCTTTCGCAAGTGAGAGCCGTAGGTAAAATATTAAAAAAATACAATTTAATATTATATATACATATATATATATATATATATATATATATATATATATATACAGAGAGAGAGAGAGAGAGAGAGAGCGAGAAAGAGAGAGAGAGAGAGAGAGAGAGAGGGAGAGAGAAAAAGATTAGAGAGAGATGGTGGTATATATAGCTGATACAGATCAGTCTCAAGAGATAACGGATACATACCATGACTGTTACTGTGGCACACGAATCTTATATTAAAAAAAGGGTAGCGAAGTTCCAGTTCGAACTTTACCTAAACTGGCATTTCTTGTATGCAGTGTCAAAGAAACACCCTGGGCGACTGGAAACAATGCCGGGATGACTAGAGAAATCTGATGTTATTTCAGAGTGTTTATTTGTTTAGAGTACTTGTGAAGCCTAGGTTTGAGTATGGTCTTACTTTCTATTTAATCATAAGCTTGAAAGAGGATACATAGTTCACTACCTTTCGCAAGAGTATGAGAGAAAGTCATGCAGTAGTCCCGACAGCACTAGTTACAGATAATCCGCGCCTATAACCACTACACGCACATATATATATATACATATATATATATATATATATATATATATATATATATATATATATATAGAGAGAGAGAGAGAGAGAGAGAGAGAGAGAAAGGGAATAGAGAGAGAGAGAACTTGGGGAGAGAACTTGAATGCTTCCGATACACTGTCATCGAGCTTCTACGGTCTCTCTGTACAGGGGTTTGTCAGGACAACCTGGCATGGGGATACATCAGCCTACAAGTAAACCATGATACACATATTAAAAATGACGTTGTATTCGAAGCACAAACAAGATCCCTGTCGGTATTGCTACACAGGATCATACGAGGAATGGTGCACCTTCTTCAAGTGAGGTTGACTCTAGTAACAACACTAAGCTGGATACTCCACGAGACCAGACGCATTCTTGTCCTGGAAGCCGGTGAAACAGATAGACACAAATAAAATAGTTAATTGGTCAATTGGGGATATGAAACCCAATGTTCTTCACTTCTTTATTAACTCAACTTTTAAGAAATAAAAGGGGAACTATAATGGAACACTCGGATAGCTGTGTATCTCATTATAGAGATAAAGTGTTAGCCCCAGGAAAGTGACCCATGATCTGAATACTTCCTCAGAAGTAAAATGAAACACAAAGTTGATATATATATATATATATATATATATATATATATATATATATATATATATATATATATATATATATATATATATATGTGTGTGTGTGTGTGTGGGGGGGGTGTTTTTTTTAGTGTCCCTAATGATTCAGGATTAAACAGAGCTGACAGGGAAATGATTGCAAAATACCAATGTCGTATCTACGGCATGAAAAGAAACTAGAATCTTAGGAAAATCTTCATCATCCCAGTAATTATAGGAGCAACAATACTAATGAAAAAGAATTTCAAAAGCGATCTGGCAAATATACCCGGTAAACCGAGTGCAAGAGAAATAACAACAATTGCACTTAAAGGGGCGGTTACAATCTTAAAAAAAGATCTCACGGCTGGAGTGACTGATATATCCAGTGAATTTCTGGCATCTGGTAGGATGCCCTATCCCCAGCAAAAACAAAAAATGATAAGAAAAAAAAAAAGTATATATATATATATATATATATATATATATATATATATATATACATATATATATATATATATAAAGAGAGAGAGAGAGAGAGAGAGAGGGAGAGATAGAGAGAGATATATGGAAACTTTGTATACAATACCTACATTAATACACTTTAGGCGTATTGAGTATATACTATTTAATTTGTGCCTGTGTTTGCTTGCCGTATCTGCGTGCATATATGTTCTGTATATTTGTGTTCGTGTATATCTATTGTTTGCGTGAATTGCATATTTGTATACATACATATATTTATGAATTTATATATATATATATATATATATATCGTATATATGTAGGTACATAAATATATACATACAGTTTGTTTTTAACATAACATAGTTCATCCCAAACAAGGCAGGCCGCAACTTTAGGCGTAAGAGGCTTGTGAGATAAAGGGCGAGAGTTTTTTTTTTGGAGAGGCTCAACCTAAATTGGGAGCTGTACAGCGAGATGTCTGTTTACATTAGTTTTCAATTACTGCATGTCAGTACCGTCAGGAAAACAGGGAGCAGGGAGGGAGTTCCATAGCCCAACAGCACGCGGAAAGAAGCGTTTGGGGTAGAAAGCTTTTAGGCATCTGGGGACCTCCACAGTTAATGGATAGGATTTAGCAGATTGCAAGGTTGGTCTAGTGAATTTACGTCGTAGAGACACCATAGCAGCTAGTTCATCGGAGCACAATCCATTGAAGTACTTGTAACACAGGCACAAGGAAGCAACATTGCGGCGATGGGACAGGGGCCGGAGCCTGGTGGGAAGTGAGGGACCTACTAAGTTGCCGACTAAGAGGGAGAGACTATTGGATGATGCACCAGCCTAGAATTGGCAACACTACTTCAGGCCTGGGCGGATGGTGGATTTGTAGAGATATAGGATAATGTCAGGTGTGATATATTTACTAGCACGTTAGAGAGGGCCCCCCTTCCTTGGAGCAACCCTGGCAATGTCTTCAATGTATTTGTTCCAATTCATGTTATCTGTGAAAGTAAGGCCGATGAGTTTGAATGATGAACTCTCAGGTACGGTGTTATTTGCCATGACAATCAGTGGTTTGAAGAGGGGTCTTGTAGTTATTGAAATAAATGTAGCTTTGTCTTTGCGGCATTTAAAGTTACCATTCATTTTTTACCCTAATCTATCTATCTATCTATCTATCTATCTATCTCCCGCTCTCTCTCTTTCTCTCTCTCTCTTTCTCTCTCTCTCTCTCTCTCTCTCTCTCTCTATATATATATATATATATATATATATATATATATATATATATATGTGGGAGTGTGTGTGTGGTCAGCGATGTATTAAGGTCGTAATCAGGTAGACACATAAAAGAACATGAACACGACGTACCTTTTTTGATATTTTATTCTGATTTCATAGTCCTCTTTCTCCCTATCTCTCTCTCTCTCTCTCTCTCTCTGTCTCTGTATGTATGTCTGTCTGTCTCGCTCTCTCTCTCTACATATATATATATATATATATATATATATATATATATAGGCATCTGTTTCTATTTCTGCTCTCGCTACCTTTCTCTCATTGTTTCTCTCGATATATATATATATATATATATATATATATATATATATATATATATATATATATATATATTTGTCGCTCAATCCGTGTCTTAGGTCATAATTTCACCTACTCTTGCGTCGTATTCAAACCTCGAGCTCAAATTCTTTCTGTTGGCAATAAATTCCACAACAATCTTCTTTTTCCGATTTGTCTTTATTTCTGGATACTTTTATTCTTGATGTGTCTTTATTTTATTTAATAACATTCTCCTTTCTTCTTTTCTTAGCTTGTCTTATTTATTTATCTAATATACTTTATTTTATTTTGTTTTCAAATAATTTTCTTGGTTAAATTTAGGTCCAACAAAAACAAAGATTACATTCCTTGGGCCAATAAAAACTGTTTGAATTTAAGTAACGAACAAATTGCTTTTGTCTACATCTTATTCATTCCATTTACATGCAGCCTAGAAATCTCCTTGAGATGCGCAGTCCGTCGGGGGTCACGTTGTTCTTACTGAAATATGATTTTTATCGCTAAACTTGTTGGTTGTAAGGACGTAACTTTGTAAGAATATTACTTTGTAAGGATATTACTTTGTAAGAACGTAACTTTGTAAGGATATTACTTTGTAAGGATATTACTTTGTAAGAACGTTACTTTGTAAGGATATTACTTTGTAAGGATATTACTTTGTAAGAACGTTACTTTGTAAGGGTATTACTTTGTAAGGACGTTACTTTATAAGGTTATTACTTTGTAAGGATATCACTTTGTACTTTGCAAGGGCGTTACTTTGATTAGATGTGTCAAAATATATCTTAAAGATAATTTGCCAGTTGTTCGATCTGTAATGTCTGAGGGGGTTTTGTCTGAAAGGCATTCTTATTTTTAAAATAAGATTGTCCTTGTTCTGTCATGCTGAAATCTTAAACAGTATTATTTTTAGTCTGTCGGATTTAATTGATGAATTACATTTTACTTTCATGAAGCGCAGATTGATGAAGAAGTATAGCTTTAGTTTATTATGTTAATATATATATATATATATATATATATATATATATATATATATATATATATATATATGTATATATATATATATATATAAATCAGAAAATCAGAACAAGATCTGCACTTTCGGTTTAAAATTCTTACAAATTGGACTTAAAATAAAAACTATTTATCGGAGTCTCTTACGTTTCTGTTTGTGTCTCTTTTCCCGGAAAATGGCTGCTCACGCGTTATGTAATTTTCGAACGATATTTAGAGTGTGTATTAAATTAAATACGGTACCCATGTTGATCTGATCTTCTATAATACAAACATTAATAAATATTACAATATTATTTTTTTAATATAATAATCGAGCACTCTACTGGGGTTATCGCCCACTAACCTTACAGACACACAAGCCCAAATTAGATATCCTCGAGACGGCTATACACTGGTTCATACGAGTAATGGTGAACTTTTCCTACGTAATTTTACCTCTAGTAACAGCACTCAGCTGGATACTAAACCAGACTAGACGAACTCTTGTCCAACATCCGATAAGACAAATATACCACAAAATAATATGTCATAACACAGTTAACAGGTCAATTAGTGAGAAAATAATTCGTATTCCTCAGTACCTTACTAACTTAATTGGTGACAGCTGGACTATTCGAATATCTATCTATTTCATCTAGAGATCAAGTGTTAACCCCAGGAAGGGTTCCATTGATTTCTGCGAACATCCACAGAAGGTAAATGAAACAAAACACATATATATATATATATATATATATATATATATATATATATATATATATATATATATATATATATATATATACATGGTTATTCTTTTCATATTTACGCTATAAAAAATAATGCCTGTTTATCTGCCACAATTATATTCGAGACGAAAGTTTTAGATACGCCTTAGCATTCAATATAATAGGCACTGCTGTTCCGTTGCTCTGTCACGTATTAATTTTAGAATCGGATATTTATCCCTAAATACAAAAGCAAAATGTACATCACTTTTTTCGGCGCATCTAAACTTGGAATTGCATCAGTTTTGACCTGTCACAAACAATTTTATAATAGAATTGTGTTTGTCTCACGTTTAAGTTTTTAATAGCAATTATAATATATGAATTAGTTCAAACAGCAGTGTATGCTGTCTGTCACGCTTGAGATTTAAAAAATACTTTCTTTTTGAGTTTAAATGAGCATTTTCTCTTTCTTTGTTATCATTAAGTTTAAACTAAAACTTCGTAAGGCTTCACTGTAATCTTGCATTTTTGTTAGTCCCTCGCGTTGTGCGTATTGGTTGGTGTGTCAGTAAGACGTATATCTTATGTCTGATTGCCACATGTGTTTGTACGTTTTGGGTTCGCTTTTCTCTAATCTTAAGTTTAAAATATAATTTTCATCACTAAACGTGCAGAATGAATGGACACATATAAAGTATAAAGTATATATATATATATATATATATATATATATATATATATATATAGAAAAATGTATGCATATATAAATATGTATATATATATATATGTATATATATATATATATATATATATATATATATGTATATATATATATATATATATATAAAGATTTAAATTGTGTATTCTGAGTTGAAGACTTCGATTTTTCAATTATCCAACGGAACTAAATTCTTTTTCGGAAGCGCCTTGTTTGCTATTGTTGGACAATTCTTTGAACCAAAATCGATTTAGGAATGGCCAGAAAAAAGTTCGGTTCCTCTTCGAGGCTTTTAGGTCTTAAAATTTTCCGTTTTCTTTTTTCTAATTTGTTACCTATTTGTATGCTTTTAGCATTTCAATTCTTCGATGAATTTCTGTATTTCCTCTTCTTTCCTTTCATTTACCTCCTTTATTATTTTTGATGATTTGCTATTTCCAATAAGGTTTTTGGTTCCCGAACGTTTTCTATATTTAAACTCGAATAAACTTATACAATCACATAGACAAAAAAACATATATACTGATATAACGTTTCCTACGTCTGTCTTTTAAATCAAATATATATATATATATATATATATATATATATATATATATATATATATATATATATATATATATATATACTAAGTTATAAATATACATATATATATATATATATATATATATATATATATATATAGCAATTTAGTTATACATAAGCTTCCGCGTTTCATGCCTGTAAGGAATCGTCAGGCTAAAATGAATTTTAACCTCGCAATTTCCCACGGGAATTAAACGCGGAAGACTATGTAGCTTAATTGCCATACATATATTTTCATAACTTATACCTAGCTCTACTTACGTATTGTTGAAGTAAACACTGACAATTTATACATGAAATATTATATATCCTTACAACATTTTTTCGTGGATACATGAAATAATATATATATATATATATATATATATATATATATATATATATATATATATATAAATATATATAAAATATATATATATATATTACTATTTCATGTATCCACATATAATTTTATAAGGATATATAATTTTTTATGTATCAATTTTCAGCATTTACTTCAACAGTGATCGATTCGTAAGTAGATCTAGGTAGTGAGTTATGAAAATATATTTATGGCAATTAAGCTACACAGAGGCTCCCGCGTTTCATCCCCGGGGGAATATTCACGCTAAAATGCATGGAGTTATGTTTGCCGGGTGTTTTTATATACACGGCTAGCTAGTTAACCAATCAGATTCTTAGTTGTTTTCTCAGCCAATCGTTGAACAAAGGTCCGGTTGGTGTTACTTTATCTATCCTGTTTTATAGTTTTTTTTTCTATAGAACGGCTTGAATCCTGTTTTTTTTTGTTGTGTCAATATAATGGGTGCACTTACTTTAACACGTGGTTCATTTTATTTCTATTTTAGTTGTTTAATTGTTAGGTTTTTGTTTAGTTTAGTAATTTAACTCATTTGTTAATTATCTTGATAAGTATATATTGCTGTAATCTTCGCTCCAGTGATCTAATTCGTATAGTTTCTCTAGTGTATCGTTTTGTTCTTAATGCTACGTTAACCGGTTTCTAACATTTATTCCGTGTTAACCAATAGACAGCTCTTTTACAACAATATTTGCCAGGCGACTACTTTTCATTATTTAGCTGAATTTTGAGAATGACGACAGTAGTACCTGATTATCTTTGTACTTGGTCGTTTGTATATGTTAAGTGCAGTTTGTATTGAGGATAATACCCAGACAGCGTTTAAATATTGGTTAGGAATGTGAAAATCGCAAGCGTTATATATTTACCAGGATTCAAACTTTGGATCCTAACTTCGTTAATTAAAAACAGCAACTTGAAGAATCGTTTGCAGAGTAAGAAAACAATTGAGCAAATACAAATACGTAAAGACTAATTTCTGTTCAACCAGATTTTCCATAGATAACAGTTTTCTGCAAATATATATGGTGTTCGAATACACCTTCCAGTGCTTTTCTGGTAGCAGCGACATGGTCAGATACAAAACTCATCATTGGACAAGTGAAACGATGTTTTAGTTCCCACATTCCTTACAACTTTATATGACAACAGAGCCTCTCTTTGATGGTGATTTTATGTTAGAGTTGTGCCGCCAGAAAATATTTGGTAAATAACATTGTAGATAGCTTCTAGCTAATATCTATTTATGCTTCTCCAGCCAAGAGAAATCGTCCATCTTAAGCTTACTGGTAACCAGATCATTTTTGGATCTTTCCAAGAGTTCACATCTAAATGCGATTAGGAGCTAAATACCGCACCAGTTTCGCTAACAAGCTCGTCACAAAAAGCCAAAGAAATGTAAGTTCTATATATGTGTTTTATTTGTAAGATATAATCTAAATCCCGCAGGATATAGGCTAATATATTCCCCAGTTTTACAAGTAAGATATGTTTGCTAAAGAAGATACAATTAAAGTAGTTTTTCTCGCGCCGCAATATGCCATAAAGTAACCCATATGCTACTTACTTATATTATATTAATCTTATCCTTGATTATTATGTTTTAATCCTCAGTTTTATTTATACGAAATCTATTTCTCTCCCTTCCATTACGTTTTCGTTGTTTTAGACAGTCTCTTTCTATCAGATGTCGAATATTATCAAGGAACTATCTTTAAAACGATTAGAATACGCCGTTATAAACAAATCACTACAGTAGGAATTGTATTTAACTTGAGTAATAAAACAAAGAAATAAAACATGAAGAGAGACAGAGAGAGAGAGTAGGGAAGAGAAAGATAGAGAGACAGAGAGAAAGAGGGAGGCAAAATACAACGAGGGGAAAGGGATAAATTCTGGATTTTATCTTCAACTAGTTTTTTTATAATTTATTGGCTCTGTTTGGTGAGTAAAACAATGACACGACCTGGATGTATGAACAAGCGCACCACATTATATGCGTATATATATATATATATATATATATATATATATATATATATATATATATATATATATATGAATATATATATATGAGAAGAATGCTGTAATTTGTTTGAAGTATTGTGCGTACTACGAAAAAAGTATTGTTTGAATGCGATGACAATGCGTTGGTTAGAATACCTCGACGGTAAGTGAAAAGTAACGAGAAAAATGAATGAAAATATTGAGACATACATAATTTTGAAATAATTTTATTATATTTACTAACGTAGTATTATCAAATCGCTACGGCAGAGATACTGTATGCAAGATACTTTCTACGCACATTTAGTGTTAAAGAACTCATATTACACTTGCATTACCTCCTATACCTTCATGCCAACTTTGCTAAACAATGCAACTCATAGCTATCCCTCTACCCACACTCACGCCAAACGAAATATAAATCCTCAGTGTTAGCTTCAAATGTATAACGACACAAATACTACATATGGCCAAATTCAACATGGAGACATAGTTTCGCAGAAAAGTATATCACCATAAATAGCTGTCAATCTTTAAGCAGGACTCACTAAACACGCATAACACGACAAACGCCCCCATCATCATCGGAAACGCCGTCACATTGCCCACTTACAAGCTGGACTGACCCCTGACCCACTCCCGACAACCACGATCAAGACAGTAAACTCACAACACTTAGGCGCAATATATTATCCATCATACAGAAAGAACAATCAACGATCACGCCCAACCTCACACGACCCTAACAGCTAACTCTAAAAAAATTAAAGTATAAAAACCTTGTATTTCTACTTTCATTCAAATGCAAAAGAGTATGCGTCATCTCTCAAGATACGTACGACAACCTATATCTTGACCACTTCAGCAACGGCACACTTTACACACCCACCGCAGACGTCTCTCCCACTGAAATAGAGCATCAGATCAACACAGCATGAACTATGATATGTAAGAAAAGGAACCTTCCCAACAGATACAAACGAAACCTAACCACAAGAAACAGCAGACTCCCTACATTCTACAATCTAATGAAACACATGAAAACATCCGCATGACACAACGTCCGACTAAGCAGGTTAAGCTAGGGTGGGAGCGCTTGATATATCTAAGGCCTAAAAAAACTTATTCAAAAATGTATTTATATGGTATTACAGGACAAATATTTAAAATGATGTCATCCTTACTATCCTAAGGAAAGATCCAGGTTGTCATCGATACCCGTTAATTCAAACACCATGCCATGAATGCAGGTGTACGGCAGGGATCTAACTTTGGACCTATATTCTTCCTGATTTTCATAAACGACCTCCCTGATGAGCTTGTTACTGAGATTGGTATATTTGATGACGAAACCACGCTGTGCTCTCGTCATTTGAGTAAAACACACGCGTACATATCTGAGGCAATGGCCGAACTTTTAGACATCAACCTCCAGTCTGTAGTGGAGTGGGTTCATAAATAGATGGTAACATGTAATGCTGCTAAACTCACCTTTCCTTTAATAACTACAAGAAACGTCGTCAACAACCGATTTCCATGGCAAGAAATACCATACCTAAGAGTCAGACTTTCAGACTCCTCGACCTATCATTCACCGGTATATGAAGGGGAAGAAATACATGCAATACATTGCGAAATCTGCTGAAAGAAAATGGGTTCCACTACCAGGCAATACACCTTCTCACACCTGACAGTATACTACATCTCTTGAAGCAAGTATCTACCCACGCATGAAGTATTATTGTCACATTTTGGCTGGTAGACAATGTAATAGTCTCGCCCTCTTATACATAGCCATAATCTGTTTCGCTCAACTAATACGTCCCTCACTATCCACCAATCCTAAGCCACTGTTCTACTACCGATATGTTGCAGCTTTGTTTTTGTTTTACAAGTAAGTCAATGGAATGTGCTCCAATGTACTTGCTGCTGTGATACCCCCTATACGTAAATACACTCGATCAAATTGGCACTCAGCTTAAGTCCATTCATTAACTGTGGGTGTCCCTACATGCCAGAGATACTTCTCCTCCTAATGTTTCTTTTCTCGATCTGCCAGCCATTTGGAACTTAATCTCTCTTCCATGTTTCCCCGACTGTACCGACATGCATACATTCGAAATTAATGTGAAAATGAATCTCGCTGCACAACTCCGAATTTACGATGCTTCTTGACACTTTTACCCTAATTACCAGTAGCCTCTTACGTCTACATTGGAAACTTGCTTTGTTTGATCTGAATTAAGTTATAAAAAAATGATCAAATTGTTCATATAATGTTAAAAAACACGTATGTCAAAACTTTTTCTTATATTTTTTTCAACATCTATTGCAGGAGTTTTATTATTTTTTTAAATGTCAAGCTTTTAGGTTTGTGCTTAAATTGTTGTCATACGACATTGTAATTCAAGGAATCTTGCATAATTGGTGTCTGATTAATATGGTTAATCGTATAGAAAGAAAAAAAAAATATATATATATATATATATATATATATATATATAAACATATACAATCAGTTAGCAATATATACATGCAGTCCATATAAGTTAAAAATACGAGTATGTTACTAATTTGCGTAGAATATATAGTTCAAAATGTATAATGATTCGGTAATTGATTTAAGAGATTCTCTAGTATATATATATATATATATATATATATATATATATATATATATATATATATATATATATATATATATATATGTAAGAACATTTCGCGCACAACAAAATCGTAGGATTAATTTTAGAGGAAACATTTTTTAATCAATGAAAATAAATTGGTAAAATTCACATAAAGACCTTATCGTCTGACCCTTTAAGAGGACACGCCAGAATGATAAATTAAAAACTAAGAACATCGAATGAGATATGAGGGGGCATTTTTTAAGTTGGAGAAAACGATTGCGATTGTTTTTTATTTTGGCGTTTTTAGGGCATGTCTATTATTTTTTGTTGTTGTTGTTGTTTTTGAACGGACGTTAAGCAATGTTTTTTTTTTCAATGATAGTTTGAACTAAGTATTTATTTTTTATTTGCACCACTTCTTAAAGTGTTAAAACATTAATTTATTATTTTTGGATGGTAAGGAACCAGTATTTATTTTTTAAATGTTTTGAACGGACAATAAGCAATGTTTGTTTTTTTTTTGTTTTTTTCTCAGTGAAACACCGAGAGCGTGGTCGAAAGAAAGAGAGAGTGCGTGTTCGTAAGAGAGGGAGGGGGGAATAGAGAAAGAGTGAAAACGCAATAAAAACAAATAAATAAATCGCAAAAAGTAAACTTACTAACAAATAGAAGGTGCTTTGTTACATTAGGACCCGCGCTAACTTTGACCCCGTCGTTAGGGTTAGGGTCAGTGAGGGGTTAGGGTTAGCTATAAAGTTCAGGGTCATTGTGGGTTAGGGTTAAAGTTAGGGTCAGGGCCAAAGTTAGCCCAGGTTCCAATGTAACAAACTACCAAGTAGAGACGTAAAAAATAAGACAATGACAATGATATTGTATAGTTAACATCTGAGAAGTTAAGTTTCTTATTTTGTGTGTCACGATCTGACACTCTCATTTAATATCGCGACCGATAGTGATTGCTGAAGAGACAGCTTTTACCCCGACAACCGAGTAATATAATAAATATATATACTTCCATCCCGTCGCGCAAAATTTTGGTGAGTAAGATATGTGCATATTTCTAGCCACCGGATAATATTATTAACAGTAAATTATACAGATTGATGTAGAAAACACTGTGGAATTTCTTCTTTTTTTTCAGTGAAACATAGAGAGCGCGTACGAAAGAAAGAGAAAGTTTGTGTTCGTAAGAGGGAGATAGAGGGAGAATATAGAGGGAGAAGATAGAGAAAGAGAGAGAGAGAGAATAAACGTAATTGAAAAGTGAAAACGCAATAAAAACAAATAAATAAATCGCAAAAAGTTAAAAAAAAAATTAACAAAAACGAAAGTGAGGAAAGTCGTGATTCAAAGCAAAATAAAAAAGAAAATCTAATCGAAAAAAAAAGTAACAAGTATTATTTCGTTTTCTTTCGGAAGCCTGCCACTTTTTACGGTATATCAACCCTTTTTAGTAGAGTGTTCATCGTACACGCGTTATCTGAATGCAAATTTTTTTTTTTTTTTTTAATATTTCACTCTTTTCCGGGGGGTGCTCATAATAAAACAAGCGTAACTTACTAACAAATAGATGGTGCTTTGTTAGATTGGGACCCGCGCTAACTTTGACCCCATCGTTAGGGTTAGGGTCAGGGGGGGGTAGGGTTACCTATAAAGTTCAGGGTCATTGGGGGGTAGGGTTTAAGTTAGGGTCAGGGTCAGGGTCAAAGTTATCCTGGGTCCCCATGTAACAAAGTACCAAATAGAGACGTAAAAATAAGACAAGGGCAATGATATTGTATAGTTAACATCTGAGAATTTTTTTATTTTATTTCAAATAGTTATTTAGTTATATTGTTAAATTCGTCAAACAAAAATGGCGTTCGCTTATTTTAGGTGAGGTGGTCGCTAATTTCAGACTTTATGAAAGGCTAAATTATCCGATTACAGTAGAGGATCTCTTTACATTAGCGGCTAACCCGAGATGTAGGGGAGGGCGCCATTCTTTTCCCAGAACTGCTTCATTGTCCTTGATCCTGACCTTATAATACTGAGAGTTTTAGCAATGTTTGTTTTAGTCTTTGCTATGACTCAACCGAGGATAGAACTCTGGTATCCAGTTTCATTAGTGGAAACGCTTACCAAATGGGCCGGTTTCAGGCTTACGGTATTTATTTATTTATTTATTTATTTTATTTTTTAATATTTAAAATTTCTTCTTCTTATTATTATTATTATTTATATATTAATACGATAGTGTGTGTTATTTATTTTGTGTGTCACGATCTGACACTCCTATTTAAGAAGATTTAGTGAAGAGACAGCTTTTGCCCCGGCAACCGAGTAGTATAAATAAATATATATACTTCCATTCCGTCACGCAAAATGTTTGTGAGTAAAATATGTGCATATTTCTAGCCACCGGATAATATTATTAACAGTAAATTATACAGATTGATGTAGAAAACACTGTGGAATTTCCACAGGGTCCCGCTAGTATATATAGTTACATATGTATACATGTATGTATACATAGATATATATGTATATATACATATGTATATATGTATGTATAGTATGTATATAGATACATATGTATGTATATATGTATATATATGTATATATACATATATATGTATATATGCATGTATATATATATATATTAGAAATATATATATATGTATACATATATATTTATGTATATATATGTATGTATATATATGTATATATACATATATATATATACCTATGTATGTATATATATATATGATATATATATATGAATATATATGCATATGTATGAACATACATATATGTATATATATATTAGAAATACATGCATATATATATATGTATACATATATATTTATATGTATATATATATATATATATATATGTATATATATATATGTGTGTGTGGGGGGGATCCGCAACGTTCGTCGAACATTCTCTAAACAGTCTTTCTATATGTGTTCTGCATTCTGCATCATGGACGTGGTAATTTCTCGTGGCCATATTGTTAGGAAGCTTGCATGCGGAGTCTATGTTTATTATATATGCTGGGCTCGAATCTTGCGACCGTCTGAGATTATCATTTTCTTACACTGAAAGCGTTGAACGCCTGTGTATGTAGGTAAAAATAATTTAATATTTACTTAAACTTATATATATATATATATATATATATATATATATATATATATATATATATATATATATATTATCGGGAGGTTAATGATTCCTATATATTAGACACTTATGTTCTCAATGCATAATGTGTTACCGTCTATTAAATATCGAATGTAAAATCTATAGAAAATTAAATTAATTAAGGTCTCGTTTAGTCATTATATTAATTAAATGAAATTGTATAAAATGAAATCTAATTTCCAGTTATTTGCGTGCTGGTAAACTTTTACTAATTTTATTCTGTAATATTACTTTTGTAGAAGTTTAATCAAATTAATTTAAAATATCGTTTGGCTATTAAATTAATTGAATAACATTGTGTACAACTAAAACCATGATTTAAACAGTAAGGTTTATTCCTGAACGCATACAAGTAGACGATAACTTTTCTGATAATTTTATTACCAAGATAACTAGAAGTTTTAATTAAAAAATGAATGCAAAACATACTAGAATAAACCATATAAATAAATGAAAATTACTAAACAAAAATTCAGAAAATGGTTCCTCTTGTCCATTCATTAATAATCAGTAAATATTATTATTTTGCGAAAAATATTTTCCCAAAAGTGTTAGAATTTGATTTGATTACCAATCGTCATACATGGCGATTAAATAGCTGCGTTGCCCTTATCAAATGTAACAACAATATATTTGATATTTGATAAATGGTTATTATTAATGAATTCGAATGAAAAAGAAAAAAACACTTTCAATTAGTAAGATGCAAGCGGGACTCGTGGAAATTACACAGTTATATGATTCAGTTGTTATATTTTGCCGGTGTGCATTTTATAGACTTCAAGTACAAATGCAGATCTGACGATATCATTGTATCACTTTTGTTCAAGCAGAACCTAATTTATCTAAGGACTATGTATTATGTACTTTCAGAATAAATATAGTTAGTGTTCTCTATAGGAAAACACTCTTGCAGCATTTCTAAGATATTTCCATTCCATTAATGCCCGGAGGGAACGGAAACCTCTTTATATAATTTTTCCATCCTTTAACATATCAGATCATATACGTTGATTTTAGTTGAAAGTAAAGAAAAGCACATTAGTTTAAGTTTAACGTTCAAGAATGCGGCATCACAGAATAAAAAAAATTAAAACATTTTTTTTGCATTCTGTCTCTGGCGATCGGGCATTTCTATGCTGTAGAATAGATGGAGAGTGATAACGTACTACGCACATTCAATTAGTTTCGCGATGTTTTTTTATATAGATATAGTGGTGGATAAGTCATGTTGCTTTTATCAAAAGTATACACAATAGAGAATCAAGCCTTACAACAATACAAGAGTCTGCCATTGATTCGGTTCAGTACCTGTTAGAACAATAACACCACATAGAAACACGTGAACACTAACAAAAATAGTACCTCTATAGCAAAAAATAAAATATAATTGATTCAGTTTATTAAACATCATTGGCAGTTACATATCGTGGACGTCTGTATTAACAGTATAATTTATGTGGATCAAAATGATACATGACCATGACCTGTGTGATATTTACTAAGCTGTCCGTTTGGAGAATGTCTCTCTATCGTAGTAACTTCTTGATGAGAAATAAGTAATGAGAAGTAGCTACATGGATGATTCATAATACTGACATAACAAAAGTTAATTGAACAGAGAAACGGAATGTCTATTGAGAGCCGCACAGACACGCAATCGAACTTAACTTTATAGAAGCTAAGTTTCATTAGATCTAGAGAAAACAATAATGTAGATTATGTGGACAATGAAATAGAAACAGTAATTCATGTAAGCAAAGAAATAATAAGCCAAAAGTAATACAACAACTTATATGACTGCGTGAAGAAGGCAGTTTATTTAAAATTATGCGAATATCTGCACGATGAACATACAGACCAATGGTCTTCCCCAATTATCACCCATGAATAATTTACCAAGGTTACCGTCGCTTAACTTCGGTAATTGGTGAGTACGTAGTAGTATTAGTAGTATTAGTAGTATTAATATTAGTAGTAGTAATAATAATAATAATAATAAAAATAATAATAATAATAATAAACATAATACTCTTCTTCTTTCTCTGTCTTTTTAGCATGTGTTCATACGACAGTTTTCCCCTTTTTATGCAGTATTTCCATTAGTGTTGTACTCTGCAACATCTTCTAAGCTGCACTCGCTTGGCAGTGGTAGCCATGCATCGTATGGTCCTCCTCTCTAAATTCACAAATTAGTGGGTCAGTTTTGTAGCCCCATCTATTCATCGGAAATTTTGATCGCTCCATTCCCGTTCTCAGGCGGTTGAATGTTTTCCACTAGCGCCAGGGTGCCTCTGAACTGGGAGGGAGTTCCTCAGAAAGTGTGGTTCCCATGTCAAAAGGATGGGGTCATTCTCTACCCGCCCGGTCTCATCCTGAGATGATGTAAGGGATTCGACAGGCTGGGAAATATTCTCCTCGACTTTAGTTGTTGGACCGTTGGTTCACGTCCATGAAGGTGATGGCGGTTATCATTGATAAACTTTGTAATTTCTGCTCGGCTGGCAACTTCCCGTCTCACATCTGAAGGGGCAATGCCAGTAAAGAAAGCCATAATAATAATGTGCCAGTATCATTACCGTTGCTACATTGTGAGGATGGGTCTGATAAGGTCGACATCCAGTAAAAGGAAAGCCGTCATCCAGACTTCCACTGGAAAGGCACTGAGAGTACTTGCACCTATGTGAGGCTTATTCACACTCAAATTGCAGTGATAGTTATTGACCTTTATCAAGGAGACCACGGTGGTACACGGCTGGTGTCAGAACACAAAGTGGTCTACAATCGCTGAGCGTGGAATAGAACTTGACGGACTTGTTGTCATTTGAACTACTATAAACACCACTTTTTTCCTTAGTGAGGGATAACTGGTAATGACTCCTGTGAAACCTCTAATAATAATAATAATAATAATAATAATAATAATAATAATAATATTAACTATTGATGTTGTCAGGTTTGAAAAGTTTTTGTCATAATTAGAACAGATTTGGCATAAACATCAATTGGGTACATGGTTCAAATAATAAACTAATGACTATGTAAGGTTTAGATTTAATTATTTTAAAGACACTAGCATTACATCGTCTAGTGAGGGGTTCTTTAGTTTGATAATAACTTGATATCAATCAGATATTTTTCTACCTGGCTTGATTATGTTGTTGGTATTTATCTCATCGATTCCGTCTATGCTCAGATACTTACCATAAACATTGTTATTACCAACATCAAGAAGTTAAAATGTTAAAAAAAAGTAAATTGAATTTCAACTTGACCCACTTAGATCGTCAGTTCGCTGCGTTTTCCACTTCCCCATAGCTATCTCCCTTTGCCTAGTATACATGCATTCGACGTAAATCGTATATCCAAATTGCTTAAAGAGATATTGTTTTTTTTCCAAATTTGCTTGCTTGTCTTGATCTTACATAACGAAAGCCGTCATTTGAATGTAGGAGTGGTTGACGGATGGGAGGTCAGAAGGTAACATTTAGTTAACGGAAGTTGGCGAAACTGTGTTAATTCCGTAAGAAACGAGATGTTCTCTTTTTCGCCAAACGATTCAAGCAGACGAACATTTAACGTGACCGTTTTCCGACGCGTCTCTACTTCAAAATTAAACGTGATAGATCCAATAAAATTCTATTTAAAATCAAACCGTAACCGAAATACAATACAGCTAGGTGTAAAGAGAAAAGCTATGTATCTTTCTATCCACCTATTTTTATCTCTCTCGTTCTCTCACCCTCTCTCTCTCTCTTTCTCTCTCTCTCTAACTCTCACTCTCATCTTCTTCTTTACTCTCTCTCTCTCTCTCTGTCTCTCTCTCTCTCTCTCTCTCTCTCTCTCTCTCTCTCTCTCTATATATATATATATATATATATATATATATATATATATATATATATATATATATATCTCCGCAGGGAAGTTCGCACTTCTTAATTTAAGAGGTACCTTGCCATGTTTGTGAATGTTTAAGTGGGCTGTATTACTAAACTTCTTATGAAATAAAACCTAAATATCAGCCTACGAGTGATTGTATCTACAGACGGTCAATAACCTAGTTTTACTACCAAAACGGGTATATAATGGATTGATACACGACCGACAAGCGAAGTTGCTGCATTGCTTTACATCCCTCTATTATTACATGAGGAGGCCAAGAGAAAATATCATAATCATTAGCTGGAATATTTTATGAAAAATAATTGAACTATAATAACACCTTACTGAAAATTAAAATTTAGAAAATAACGAAAAAAACAAAACGACAATCAATAAGCGTCCAATAAATTTACGCAGTTACTAATTAAGATACTATTTAAAATTAAAAGGTGATCAAACGACAAATAGGCAGAGCCTGTTATAGAAAAAACGTTGGTAGATCTTATAATTGTATGACAAGCCCATGCGTGACCGATCAAACTATGTTATTTGAAGTTTAAGAACGACAACACGACCGACAGATGGACGTATACTTATAAGATGCGCGAAAACAACTGAAAGGGCTGCTTCAAAGTTTAATGTTACAGATCAAATAAAATCCCATTTAAAACTTAATTGTTACTTACATAAAAACAAGAGATGGCTCCAAGAAATGGGTTGATGACTCTTTAAATTATATTTCAGACGTAAGTGTGACAAAGCAAAGTAAACAGTAGATCAGCTATAAGAGTGACAGACATACAATGCTTCTTATAAAATACATAGACGAATCCGGACATGCTAAACACGCTTAAGCTTCATCGACAATCAGAGCCGCTAACATGAATTTGTTGATGCATCAGAAATGATATATTAAAAAAATAAGAGTCAAATACGTGTTAAGATGGAGTACTGCTGCCACATCTGGGGAGGTGCCGCTAAGAGCCGCATCTCCTGCCTTAACAGGGTACGACATTAACTTCAGATTCTAATGTATTTTCGTTGTACTGTTCGCAATCTCTTTACGGCGTTAGCATTTGTAGAACAAAACATCGTGAACGTTTCGCTGTACCGCCAGATACAGAATTAGGTATTCCCAAATGGGCACCCACCTAGTACTTAGTAAAAACCACTGAGCGTACTCTTTATTTACCCTGCCAATGTAAAACTCGACTTCGCAATCGAGTGGGTGATTATCTTTTCTTCTTTTCTGCATCTTCTTTCTAACTGACCAGACGTTGCTCGTCTTTCCCTACTCTATCGGTATTCCCATGGTATATGGTCGACTGAGACTCAAGCTCAGTGCCCCCCGCTTATAACCCTCGTCTTCCTACCATAACTGCAAATAACTTCCCTGGTGATACCAGATCAGGCTGCCCTGTGGCTCCCTGAGACGAAATTCACCTACATTGACTTTTTTTTTTTTTTTTTTTTTTTTTTTTTGGTAAAACTTAATTATGTTCTACAAAACTAAAAACAAAAACAACAGCCCCTCTCCCTTTCTCCCTCCTCTTTTTTATTTTTATTTTTCCTACCCTACTCCCGGTCCTGGATATGACCTTAAACTACATCCGATGGTGAGATCCGGCTTACGGACTTTGGGGAATGTGGAGCCTCCTCTTAATTACCATTGCTCCCAGGTCCACCCTGACCCGGAGTGGTAGTACCTGTTAGGGTCCCAACTATGGGTTAAATAGAAACAGATATTAAAAGGGGAAAGAAACAAAAAAGAGAAGAAAACAAGACCAGATTCGGCATTAAATAACCCAAAAAGGGTTGATATGCCGTAAAACAAAACTACCAAACCAAACCAAATAACTTCCCTTCTTTTCTATGCGTACCTAAAACCCATGAATAGAATATCTATGAACATAAGATCTTTCAAAGAACGTCCTACTCGTGGAACACGTCACTACAGGAATGTTTCCCTACCTACTGAAAAATAGTCGTTTTTCAAGTCCAATGTCAACACATATCCGTTGACTCGAACTGTGAATTAATTATAGTTATCCATACCTCAATAATACCGTTCCATAATCCAATTGAAAATCTCACTTATCCTAATGCTCGAGTGGTTAGGCACAAGGCCAAGTGTGAGTGTCGATAAAAGGTCCTCAGCCCGCGTCGTTAACCACTTAGCTACTGTCATTCTTGTATTGTATGAGTAATAAACAATTATTATAAAAAAAACACAACATCGCTTATCGTCAGAGATTTTCGACGAAAAAATGACCGCACTGCAAACGGAAGCGTGAGAACTAGACGATATTATCTTTTAAACGTAAGCGACGCATAAACATAAATATTCTATTGTAAATGTCTACTTGACAGATCGTCGATAATTGTGTTCCAAACTTTAGTGTGACAGACTAAAGAAACAGCTATTTCAAATTAAAATGGGGCAGACTTTCTACTATTCTATTAGAAAACTGCAGCGTAACCGACCGATGCACATGATGTATGAGGAAAATTAAAGTAAATACATGTGCATCATTTCCATCGTGCTAGTATATATTAATGTCCGTGTATGTGCGTATGAATGCATGTAATGGTTAATTGGATTGCCTTTTGATAATGAGTAAGAAAAAGAACAGACGAATTGGTCTCAATAATTTCATAAATAAACAAAGGACAACTAGAATTTTCCCACAAATTCAAATTAGAAACTAAAATATAAGAAAAACAAAACACCAATAAAAAACGTAAAATATAAAGCGAAGAAGCCGAAAAATATAATGAGAGAAAGCCTGAATGAAAACCAAGAAATTCGTGCGTAAATTGAATAAGTCTGAAAAACAATAACATTCCGATGGAATAATTTACTCAAAATTCGATTATAATTCAATAATCAATATAGATTTTCCACTCGCAATAATCAGCCCTCAGACAGCCACCTGGATATTAAGCCAACTTTATTTTCCCCCGTTATTATTATTCTGACGATTATTTTGAAACATATACGACCATTATTCCTAAAAACATTTCTGCCAAAACTCCTGTTTTGTTTTGACCAAGGATTGTCAACATATAACGATTAGAAATGGTGCACTGAATTCAAGATGGACTTTAAGTAAAAACATAAGAGTTACTGCCAAAAAATAACTATAATTTCTACAAAAAAAATAAACAGGAATTTAAGTGCGTTATTAATGATTTTTTTTTATAATTGACACAATACAATGAGATTAATGATAATGTTTACTCTATATCAAATATTTTTATTCATATTATTACATTGTTAGGTATAAGTAATCTTTGCGTTATTTTTAACTTTCATCACAGCAGACTGTTTTAATGGTAAAAAGGTTAATGCCAATAAAAAATGTTATTAAAGAAAATAAATGTTACTGTGAATCAATCTGACATTCATTTAACTATATTTTTATCGTGTATATTTGCTCTATCTTACTGACTGCATATACTATGTTATATTGCTTTTGGTAGACAACATTGCGGTCAAAGATACAGTTGAATATCTCAATCTGATTGATGTATAATATATATATATATATATATATATATATATATATATATATATATAATTACTATTATTTATAAGTAAATATAATTTTCCAATTTACCAAATACACATGTGTTTCATGCCAAACTTGCAATCATCGGTATGGGAGCAGACAATTCCCACGGGCACACGATTAAAACACTGATTCGAAAGTAATTGTTGACTCGGTAGTCGGAGTGCGAATTGCTGTGGCTTTCACGCATTGCTTTGAAAACGGCAGAGTAGATTTACATCTAAATGTAAAATTCAGCGGCATACCAGAACGCAATATAAGGGGCCTAAAATATCGCATTAAGCAATAAATGACTGATTGTCGATAACCTACCTAAAGTGATCCATCTGGCGAGACGTTGAACAATTATTTAAAAATAAATGTCATTTTAAAATCGACTCATATATCTATGTGTTGGATGCCAATCTGTAATCATCAGTATTGGAGGAGATAATCCATGCCGCTGTCACGATTCTAACCCTAATATTGAATTCATTTTTAACTCAGTAGTCAAAGTGGTAATCGTTGCAGCCAGCATGCATTGCCGTAGAAATGGCAGAGTAGAGTTTCATCTAAATGTCAAATCCATCGGGCATATCAACAAGTTGTAAATAAGAACTCAATAGGCGGGGCCAAGAGTATTGTATTACGCTATAAATGGATCCTTGTTGTACACCTACTAAAAGTGATCTGCTAAGCGAGAGCTTTGAACACTTAATCATGAATAAATATAATTTTCAAATTGGTCAACATACACAGGTGTTTCATGCCAAATCTGATGTCATCAGTATTGGTGAAGACAATACTTACGGTCGCACGATTCGAATCCCGGAACGAAAGTTATTTTTTAGTCAGTATTCGAGGCGCTAAGTGTTGTGTCCAATACGCAATGTCGTGGAAATGAAAGAGTAACTTAACATCAAAAGGCATCATCCATCGGGCATATAAGATATAAAAGAACTTTATAGACGGTGACTAGAGTATTGCGTTACGCTATAAGTGACTGTTTGTCGTCTAACTACCTAAAATGCTAGCGAGAACTTTGAACAATTATTTATAAATAAAGATCATTTTTAATTAACATGAATACACATGTGTTTCATGCAAAATTTGCAATCATCAGTACAGGGTGAGACAACCTCTGTCAGTTGCACGATTCGAACCCTGAAACGAATGTCATTTCTGACTCAGTCGGTGGGACGCTATCGTCAAAAAAGCAGAGTAGAAAACTATATAATTGAAAAATGAAGCGGGCTTATCAGAAAGTTGTCAAACAGAACTCAATAGGCGAAACCAAGAATATTGCATAAAGCAATAAATGACTGTTGTTGTAAACTTACTTAAAGTGGTCCATCAAGCGAGAGCTTTAAGAGTAGATGAAGATCTAAATTCCAAATGCATATATATATATATATATATATATATATATGTATGTATATAATATATATATATATATATATATATATATATATATACTATTATGATAAATATTCTATTAATAAAGTCACATACATCCTCCAAACTATACAGCAAAGACCTTGCTGAATGTTGCTTACCTGATAGCTGGCAAATTGCCTATGTGGTACAGATCTGCAAGAATTCTGAGGATAGAACTAATCCTAAAAACTATCGCATGATCAGTGTACTTCTGATCTTTGCTAAAATCTTTGAATCCTTAATCAAACTAGCGATAGTCAGGCACCTAGTTAATGCCAAACTTCGTTCTGAGCACCAATATGAATTTAGACAAACATGATCCTCTGTAGATATCCTGACAGTAATATCTGAACGCATATATCATACTCTGGAGAGGACAGCTGAAGATAAGGCAGTAGCGCTTGATATATCCAAGGCGTTTACAAATGTATGGCAAAAGGAGTTTCTCCTAAAAAGTCACTCATATGGTATTACTGGACAAATATTTAATATAAGACTAAAAGAAAAAAACATGTTTTCCTCAATGCCCGTTCATCTAAGAAACATGACATACACACTGGTGTACACTAGGGATCGATCTTCGAACTTTTAGTGTTCCTGATTTTTATAAACGACCTCCTTAATGACATCGAGTCTGAGATAGATATATTTTTAGACGACACTATGCTCTACTCTTGTCATGTGGACAAAACGAAACCTCTTCAACCACCGATTGGCATGGCAAATAATACCCTACCTGAGACTTAAACCTTCAAACTAATCGGCCTGACATTCACATGTAACAGAATTTGAAACAATTACTTGAAGATATTGTAAAGGCTGCAGCAAATAAAGTGGGATCTCTCTACCATGCAAGTAAACTCTTCACCCCTTAAATTATTTGGTATCTCGAAAAAGACACCATCCGCCCATGCATAGAGTATTGTTGTTAAATCTGAGCTGGTGGATCGCCCACATGCCTCTCTCTCTCTCTCTCTTAGACAAGGTCAAAAAAAATAGTCGCTAACTTAATTGGTCCCTTACTATCCAGCAATCTTCAGCCGCTGTCTTATAGCCGCAATGTTGCATCCTTGTACTTGTTTTCAAAATGTTTTAATGGATTGTGCTCCGATGAATATGCTGCTCTAGTGCCCCCTCGACGAAAATACACTTGAACAACCCGACAATCAACTAAATCCCATCCATTCACTGTGGAGGTCCCAAGATTCCGGAGAGCCTTATGCTCCAATAAAATGTTTTTCCCTGCTGCGTGGCTCTGGAACTCCCTATCCGCCTAATGTGTCCTTACAATTATATTTTTGCTGTTGATTTTTTTCTATAAATAGCTAGTCACCCATGGAACTTAGTTACGGTAACTTGACGGACATACTGAAAAAGAAACGTCTTATCAAGCAAAAACACTCCGTGTTATTCAATAATGTTTGCCTAAATGAAAATATGCCGCCAAAATACACACAATATATATATATATATATATATATATATATATATATATATATATATACATATATATATATATATATATATATATATATATATATATATATCTATATATATATATATATATATATATATATATATATATATATATATATATATATATATTACGGATCATGTAAACCCCATTCACACTATTTTGCTATTTTATACGATATCACTCTTGCTTTGTTGTTCTCTCTCTGGTTATTAAAAATCTAAATTACGCATTCTTCATCAATCGCGCTACCTTTTGCAATCTTCTCCTTTACTCCTCATTTTCTATAGTAACGAAGAGAAGCAGCGAAAACTGTAATAATAGTATTTAATCTGGAGCTGGAGACAAAATAGATTAACAGAGATCAGTAATTAAGGAATAGAGAGATCATTAAATACATATGAAGCAGAAACAGACTCACTTCGAATTCAAATAAAAAATATTTTTGAAATTTAACTCGCTTTAAAAACTGACATTTAACGGATTTAAACAATGTAACCTCAGCTAAATAAGTAACCTAACATGTCAATGTTTTCTAGTATCTATCTATCTATCTATCTATCTAGTTATCTATCTAAATAAAGGATCACATCCTGTCGACAAGTAGTGCAGTTATAAACTGGCGAATGCAGCCATCTGAAATAAATTAAGAAAATAAAATATTTCCATTTTTCTCTACTGTAGCACAGTTCCATGTGTAAGTACACTCATCCCATTGGATATTAACACTGGCCCTGTTGTTAAAAGTGTTCCCTGTGTGGGAGAGTTTCTGAAGGCCTTACATGCGTCACGTATATCTCCTGGACCCACACTACACTTTGAGGGTTCAACGGAAGCTGAAGCAATCGCTATAGAGACTATATTATCAATCAAATTTATATAGATCATATTCATTTACAATGGAATCTAATTTAGATTACAACTCACAAGCTTGGTATTTAGCAATTAAATAGAGCTTAAAATATATTACCCCGAGTTGTATTATCATTTAATCTCTTAATTATTTGTACCCAAAGCAATATATATATATATATATATATATATATATATATATTTCTCTATGTATATATTTATAGCATTTGGATATGTTGACTAGCGACATCAAATACATAATTATCAAGTTCTTTATGCTGATAAATATTCTTATACAGGATTTTTCTAGTCTAGGTAAAAGATGAGCAATGGTATCTCTTTCTCTTGTTTGACTTTCAACACTGCCGTATTCTCTTTTCTCAGTCGTCTTTTCTCGAGATTGCATGTGAGCAATTTTTCCTCTTTTTTTAATCTCATTTCCTTCTCATTCTTTCTTTCTTCACTGCACACGCGCTGTTTTGTCTCTCTACTGCATTCATCGCTATATTATTACATTTATTGCAACCCGCCTAGGTTTCTTTATATAACAAGTAGATACTTAGCCTTTTCTTCTCTTCGCTTTCGCTCACACACACACACCTCTCTCTATCTCTTTATCTCTCTCATTCCTTATCTCCCTCTTTCTGATTGTAAACTCATCACTTTCCCTTCCCCACTTTCGATATCACTTTCCCTGGCAAATGGACAATCCCCCTACTCTTTTTTTCTTTCATTACACCTTGATGGTCCCCTTCTCTTAACGCGTGTCATCCCCTAGACAGGATGGAAAATGAACACATCTCCTTCCTCATGAATATAACTATCTCGCTATTTCATTATATCTCATCATTTTCCTTCGAGTGGACATTGAAAACTCACACTCTCTTTTCATCTTCTGTTTCGCCGTATATCTATCTCTCCTTACAATACACTTCTCTTTCGCCTGCCCAATCTTATGTTCATCCTCTCGCTATAACCCTCCCCCACTATTCTCTCGAACCCAGATGGACAATTCCCGTTATCTATTGACATAAAATTCCACGTCTAGCCAGAAGTCGTTCTATAATTTTGTTGTTCCCTACCCGCCCATTTCTATCAACTAAATCGGACTAACGTCTACTATTGTGTCCATCACCTTTATAAACCCCATTTCTCCTTCATTGCATTTCCCCTGCCTCCAAAGAACAATACAATTGTGACCATTCTAATAACAAGGGGATCTTCTATCTATCTCTTTACAGGCGCCTCTCTCTCTCCCTCCCGCAATCCGCACACACTATTTCTCTCGACCCGTCTCTGATTAAGGAAGAGTGGGAGGCACCCCATCTTTAACCGCCTCGATTTTGAATTTACTCGTGTAGCGACACATTGTAAAAGACAGAGAACGCCACGCAGTAAACCCTTTCTTCCCCATTCTCTTAATCGTTGCTCCAAACCAATATTAAGGAATTATGTTCTTAACATTCGAATGACAGAATGGTGTGAATTATATCATATCTGTCTTCGTTAATTTCCTTCCATGGCGACGGGTGTTTAATGTCCTTCACCCCGATATATCTTTACCATGACAGCAACACACATGCTTTATTCGACATTCTTTTGTCTCCAAAGTGACTCGATGTTATTTCAGTTTGTCATTTTAAAGATAATTTCTTGAATTAACTCTGTGTATGTATGCGTATATTTTATGCACATGTGTTGTGTTAATTTTTCTATATGCGCATTTAGTTTGATCAGTATGCTTGTGGGAGTTAAGGTGCATGTATGTGTGTGTGTGTGTTTACGTCTGTTAAAACGTACCTATAGAATAATACGTTACATAACTATCCACTTTGTACTGTGCTGCACACTTATTATGAACCCCATTTGAGGAGTAGAAAACTATGTTGTTAGCCGTCTTCGGCTTGGGTGTTATATTCAACCGTTATTATTCAGTTACTGCCAGAACATAATGCATATATGTTTAATTGATATAGCTTTCGTTGAACATGCCCCTATTTTACGCATACGCGAGTGGAAATTACCAGTTCACCGTTGTCTTCGTACGTAATTAATAGCACATTTGACAAAATTAACAGAAACACATTTCATAGTCCAATATAGTATGCATGTGTCCAATCACCCACATACGACGATTTAGACTTTAACCTTGAGTGTATTTATATAATAAATATAATCATGCATTCCTTAACTAGTTGTTGCTTTTAACGCAAATTTTTTTAAGAAAAAGAACATGATTTAGCGCCTCCTGTTTGTCATCAGTTTTATTTTTACTTTTATTCACAATAAACAAGGCATAATGAGCTATTGTAAGGGTAAAAGGTCAAGAACCATCATACATGGGGAGTTACGCAGCGACGTTCTTGTTTCCATTACATTTAGATTTCTGCACTTTTATACAGTCGGAGAAACAGGAGTTCTGACGGAATTCCAAAGGGCAGCTATTAGATGAGCTCTTTCTCAGACGTCTACAGTGAAGGGATGTGCTTTTGTTGCTTGTCGTGTTTGTGATTAGATGTTGCATTGATGATGCACAGCCGCAGAAATCCGTTGAACCACGTTTTGTTGAAGCACAGGGATGTAGCATTGTGGTTATGGGTCGGGGCTGAAGCTTGGTAGACAGTGTGGTACCTATTAGGCTGGATACTCTATTTTGGATGAGATGTTGGTGCACCAGCCCAGATGTGCCAACATTAGTCTATACATTGGCGAATGGTGAATTTGTTGAGACAAAGGATACTGGCAGTTGAGACAATTTTATTAGGCCGGTAAAGAAAGCTCACCTTCTCTGCGGCACACGTAGCAGTCTATTATACGTATTTATTTAAATTCATGTTATCTGTTAATGTAAGGCCGAAGAGTTTGAATGCTTGACTCTCGCGAAAGCTAATATCAGCCATGGAAATCGTGGGTGGTAAGTTTTCTTATAATTTTAAAATGGATAGAACTTTGTATTGGTAGCATTAAATGTAATAATGAATTGTTGGCCCCTATTACATGACTTAGACATTTTGAAAGCAACTACTAATTCAGTATTAGTATTAAACTGTCTATTTTTCATTTATGTTCTAGTATTTCCCATTAATCAACTTTGAAAAATCTATTTTATGACACTCAATGCGGGTGTGTTCGCAATAGAAAAAGTTGGAGAATATTCATGAACTATAAAAGTGTAATTATATGTAAAATATTCTGGTTGACACGATAGACGTGGCTCTAAATCTTTAGATGCTATACTTAGGGAGCTATGGTGGCAGAACACACCATACAACCTTACATATATCCTATTTAGATAAAATTAAAACTATATGTACCACATTTCTTAGAGAACACAATGGACCTAGTCCCAAAGCTCTAAGTGCCCTTCTAAGATAGCTATGTCGACATACCTTAGCTTTAAACTTAAATATATCCCATTTTGATGTAATTTAAATCATATATATAACACTCTCTCGGAAAGTCAACGGGAGTTTTTCTAATCCCTACGTTTCAATGTGCCGAATATTATATGTCTACCTAATAGGTGCTATACAGGCAGCATCCTATAAAACATTTAATAGGCATATGCGATTTTAATTAAACTAAATAAGACACAAATTCAATGAGTATTCCAAAACTTCAATGTATCCCGATTATGTCTGAAGCGAAATAAGAGGCAGTGGAAAAAGTAATTAATATCGTTCTATGATGATAATCAAAAACAGCCAGGTAGTTATCATTATATCCTGATCAACGCTGGTTGTTCTTTCATATCCTCGTCGAAGCTTTCTTTATTTTTTATT
>OY744522.1:123852686-123960186 GCA_963556195.1 Sepiola atlantica
TTGTGTGTTTGTAACGTGGATTTTTTTTTCAAACAGAACACAGTCATTAGAATTTTTTTTAAAATGTGCTGCTAATATGACATTAATAAACCTCTTTTTTCGAACGAAACATAGTCGTTAGAATTCAAAATGTGTGATACGTTTATGAAGCGCACGACATTTTCGGAATTATAACGACTGTTTCATTTGAAGGCCATGTTTTACGTTACTAACGCACACATATTTTTAAATATTGCACTTATATGTTATTTCATGAAATCAATAATTTTGAGAAATTCTTCAAATAAAGACGAAATTTTGATGAGAATATGAATTTCTTGTTGTTGAGATAACATTTTCTCTCATGTTGGAATATTATTTCAATAAGTTTTATCATATATATATATATATATATATATATATATATATATATATATATATATATATATATATAATCCAAGTAAAGTTCATATACACGGAGTAAAAATCCAGAGAATTATTTTCATGTTTAAATAAAAGTTCCCAATAACATAAAGAGCTATTTAATATGTATAGATCTTTTTTTTATATACTCACAATATTTGGCTACATGCTAGCATTTTTCGATGGAAGCAATAGAAAAGGAGACTTTACGGTTATTTTTAAATGGAATATACATATATATATATATATATATATATATATATATATATATATATATATATATATATATATATATATGCATCTTCAACAACCATCAGTATTACAAGCACGCCTAATGATTCTCGAACTGGCCAGCAAACTAAATTATAAAGTTAAATGATTAGATTGTGGCTTGAGTAATTTTTTCTAACTTCTTTCTCTTCCTGTGTCTCTCTTCAGATATATATATAGATATATATATATATATATATATATATATAATTATTTATTAATAAATATTTTTATAATAGAACCACTATTCACATGGGTTTCATGTCAATGTCTCAATCATCAGTATATGGGGGAGACTCCATGCCGCTAACACGGTTCGAACCCCGATACCAAAGTTATGTTTGACTCTGTTGCCGAGTACCAATTCTCTAGTACAATTGTCTAGAAATGGGAAGTAAATTAAGATCTAAATGGCAAATATGGCGGCTACTAAGCAAACTGTCGAAAGCGCTCAATAGTCGGGGCCTAGAGTTATGCGTTACCTTAAATGATGGCTTGTTGTCAAGTTTACGTCCATGATGGCTTATCGCAACAACGGGTTGGGCTCCCTGGATTCTAAGTGACAATAATCCGCCCCAGAGTTGCAGTATGTGCACATTGGGTGTAATGGAACCGTTAAAGTTACCTTATACTTTTACATCTCGTTAAAAGGCTTGTTTGATCCAAAATTGTCCCCCTCCCCTCCATCGACATGAGCACCAGGGAGTAAACTCACCTCCCTCTGAAAGTCTGAGCAATGTCTGGGATGATGATTACCTGTTATGTGTGTTGCTATCGTGAATTATAATCAACACACAGGCGTCCAGTTTTTATATATCGTCTTTGTTTTCCATTAATCAAAAAGAAAGGAATTTGCACTGTATTGTTTATCAATCAATCAAATATTAGAAATATACGTTTTGTGAAGATGCTTTATTTTTTCCAAATATTGGTTAAATTCCAAGAAATAATTCCTTGAATTGTCTACATTTGCCACGAACGGTAAATGTGAAAAGTAGGTCCACGTAATATGAGTTATTATGAGCGTAGTAAATCGGCAACAATGAAAGTAATCATGGCGACCGGATTAACTACTAAAAATAGATGTAAGTTATAAGACAAACGTAACGGTTTTTCATAACGAATAACAGAACAACCGAATAAAATATTCTAAAAACTAAGAAGTGTATAGTGTGATATTTTAACGCTACTAGTTATTTTTTTCAAAATTCATCTAGCATTATATTGAATTGTCCTTATAGAAAGATTGTATCAATTTTCTCTTGGGTTAAGTTTAGAAATTAATGAAGTATGTGTTTATGGAATTGGAGTAAACAATTGTGAATTGTGATTCAATTTGTGAAATACAAAAAAAGAAACTTGTGGTTTAGTTAAGGTATTAACAAAAAGTATAAATATGCTATCGTCTGAATGAAAACTTTACAGCGGATCTTGTATTTGGGGGTATTCAACGAAGATGTTGGCTCCGTGGAACATCGTTATGCAAAACAACGTCACACCTAACCAGTTGTGGAATCGGACAGAATTTCACATGCGGTCCTCAATAAATAAAAAACGAAGTGGACATTACGTTATGAAATAATGCGCTATATCATACATAACATATGTATGTAAATGCTGTATTTATGTCTGCTTCTCTTTTCCTCGCTATTCATACAATAAACAATCGCTACCATGTTCTTCTTTTGTTATTATACACCATAAAGTCATTTTTTTTTGAATTCATTATAAACGATACGTTGTCGGATGAAATGGAATATACCCTAATTCCAGACGCAGTTTATAACGATTCGATTTTAATTTAAACTTAATAAGTTGCTCTGCAATGCAGGGGGGTCCGAATGTATTGTTACTACTGTCAAAATGTAATTATAATAGAGCTGCAGTTAATGGAGTAATATCAAACGCATATTTAGGATTTAGTTTATTCATTCTAAGAATAGTAAAACAAAATAAAACAATTCAACAATAGAATAATTAATACACTACTAGAACATAATGTGTAATTGTTTAGTTTGTTTATTTTTATTCACTGCGTGACATATCGAAAAGGTGTCTATAACTAATATCATATTGAGGTACAAGTTGTTGTGACACCATGAACTGTTGTATGATTTACGACCATACTATTGGATGATTGTCATTCTATTGTTGTTACATGTTATGTAGGAATAACAAGATTTGATGGTGACTATTTATTGTTTAATGGGTGCTGAGTGAACTCCCTGTACACTTTGCTATGTGTACAAAACACACCACTTTCCGTATTTTTTAAAATATATCCTCATCTGATATTTTAAACATTTTTATATACACTATATGGTAAGTATGAGTTATGGATCATAGCATGGCTCACAGCATGTTCTATCTACAATGGCACAACTATTTTTGTTTTATAGACACGTATTCGTTCAATATTGTAAAAATTGTCCATGAAATATGCATATCTGTATTTAGAGATAATAAGCACTTGAGATCTTTAGTGTCTTACACATTAACATATCATATTGTGGATAAACATTTATAAACCATCATGAAATGTTAAGTGATACCTTAGGACAAACAAAATAAACTGAGAATAAAAAGAAACGACAAACACAAAATTCAAAACTTGAGCGGGGGAAAGAACAAAAAGTATGAAAGAACAATTTAAAGAAAAGTAGTAACAGATACACAGAAAGTAAATACAATAAATAGTTTGTTAAGGATTCATATCATAGGTAACCAACATTTGCTGTATATTATCTCGCTTGAATAAGGACTATGACGTAACTATTATCTCTTGTGAATAAGAATTACCCAGTATAAAGGTCATCACGTGAATCTTACCTTTCCATGCTTCCTTAAACAGGAAAATTGTAAAGCAAATCTTGATATATTAAACACACAGAGAAACACTTGATGCTAAAAGAATTGTGTTCCTTTGAACAAGTACAGAACAAATACTACACTTGGAATTATTTCTTCGCAAATAAACCAAAAATTACAATTCTATAAAAAAAAATAAGCAGAAAACCATATAACGTACATAGGGGATAAACGTCGTTTTACATCCCCTGCCTCTTATACGCTTAATTAGATGCAATTCGACGCAATCGTACAAGCAGTTTGCTTTCATTTTCTACCAGTTTAGATCACGTCCACTTCAACAATAACAAGGATACCACATGCACTCTGTAAACTACCTGACTCACCATGATTTCAATTGGAGTGTGTTTACCATATATAAATTAATATATATATATATATATATATATATATATATATATATATATATATATATATATATATATATATATATATATATATATAAGTTCTCATTGAAAAATCAGATTGAGTAGGACAACAAAATAAACGAAAAAGATGGAAAGAACAGAACAACCAAAAAGAAAAAAGGGCGGGTAAGAAAGGTCCAGCCAACCGTTTCTCAAAATAAACCACGCACTTGTTTTCGCTTTGTTTAAAAACGAAACCAATCAAGTCGATCTCTACGCGAATTCTAACTTTAAAGACTTTGTCTCTTTGTATAAGCATTGAATACAAAATGTGAAAGGTTAATAGCTTCTACCCTTTTTTACTAATGAGTCCCCGCGTATTAAAGTCCATAAGCCACTGGAGTATAACAGTTAATAGATCGCTGATTGGACGGTAAGCGTCACCACGCAAGTATTAGAAACTACCGGTGGAATTGACATTAGGTTTCTAGAAAAGAAGTGTTTATCAAAAAAGAACTGGTGAACAAGTGTTTGTAAACATTAGACTTGAAGACGACCGTGCTGTAGTCGGTTGGAAAGCTACTTTATAATGAAACTTTGTCCATGAATGTGCTGTTCGCTCTTCGCTAGATAGAGCGATAATGGAACGTTTTCTGCTCAGGTTGTAGCCAGGTTGGTTCCTGCCATGAATGTTTTAAAGTAGAATACCTGGGGTTGGAGCTCTGTCGAGCACATACTTTAAATAAGAATAGTAAGCTATGGGTATACCATTTGAATAAAAAACCGCCTGTCTATATATCACTATAAATAGTTATATATGGTTTTATGAACCTATTCTAAGCTGAATAAAAATCAATACGCTATATTACGCACGTACGATTTTAGATAAGTCCTCAGATTTTTATGGCATACTTTATTGTTAGTGTATCGATCGGAAGGTCGATCACGTTAACTTTTTTCATGAATCACATTTTCAATACCATACGGCCAAACCTTATGAAGATGATCGTGTTGATTGTGATAATCGCTTTGAATATGTGCCAATAATACGGATCTAATCCAGCTTTATGTAGATATTTTCAAAATACAATATTTTGTTTGGCAGGTCAAGGTTAAGGATGGAATTGCGTTGTCTTTCGTCTGCCACGCGTATAGTCTGAAATAGAGCCGAATGGACACATCTTAAAGGAACTATTTTTTTCGATAAATAATAAAATGAATGAATACGAAGAAGAGAAAGAGAAGAAAGGACTCGAAAATTTAAATTGCAAGCGCAAGACGTCCATAAAAAATTGACATCACAATAGAAATAAAAAACGAAGTGGATACTAAAGACGAACGTTTATTGCCGTCTCTGCAGGAAATGCCAGTTAATACATTTCACCTCTTCCCTATGTCTATTCTGGTTGATGGAAACAATAATAAAAACTATAAAATCTATACAAAACTAAATACAAAAATAAAAAACAAAAAAAACAACAAATGAATGACCATGACTTTAATATATTCAAGAATACGAATGCAACAACAACTCACACTTTCTGATTAAAACATAAGAGTCGCTTCGAAGTTTGGGTTGGTTTGGCATGAGATGGAGGATAAATCTCAGAAACAAAGTGGAAAAAGGGAAACGTGTCATAAAGAAATGGTGTGATGTGTGTCTGGGGAGACTGATCAATCAAAAGGAACCCAGGGAACTATCGGTACATTATTCTGTTACCATAGAAGAAGAAGATGAAGAAGAAAAAGAAGAAGAAGAGGACGAACATTAAGACAACAACCATCACCAACAACAAAAAATACAACAATTATAATAATTATAATGACAATTATAATGATTATAATGATTATGATAATAATGATGTAATAATAATAATAATAATAATAATAATAATAATAATAATAATAATAATAATAATAATAATAATAATAATAATACGTACACGGTACAAACACAAACCAGAAACTGTACTAGAAAACGAAAAACACTAAATCATATGGGATATGAATGTACAAACAGACAAACCCATAACAGCAAGGAGACCGGATATGATGATAATCAACAAGAAAGAAAAATCCTGCAAAATCGTAGACTTTGCCGTTCCAGCAGCCCACAGAGTGAAGATCAAAGAGACGGAAAAATGAAGCAAATATACTGAACTTGCCAGAGAACTGAGAGGAATATGGAACATGAAGAAAGTCAGTATAACACCAATAATCATAGGAGCACTAGGAACAGTCCTCAAAAACATGGAGAAAAGACTAGGATAAATAGGAGTCAAAGGGATAACTGAGACCATACAAAGGACAGTAATGATCAAAACAACTACAATCCTGAGAAATTTCCTCGAATGCGGAAATCAACCCACATAAGCAACGAATGGAGAACAAACACATGGAAGCACAAGAAAACAGAACCGAGGAAAATACAACCACACGAGAGAGGCGCAAGCATAGGCTGACACCACGAAAATCATGGACAGACGGTCGAGGAGGGAAAGCGCAAACCAGACCTCCACTGGAAGAGCGCGGACAGCTCTGGGACCTTGGGGAGACTTGTTGCCACTCGAGCCTCAGAGGGGATTAATGGGCTTTATCAGCGGGAATTGGTGGTAGGTGGCTGTTGCGATACCGCAAGGTCATCAGCGGTGATGAACGAAAAGAGGTGGAGCATACTGGAAGTCTGAGGAGACTTGTTGTCACTCACACTCCAGGGAATACCACAGGTTGTTGGCAGTGGGCGATCACTGACGATGACCAGTGTGATAACTCCTAGTGAGTAAATAATAATAATAATAAAAATAATTATAATAATAATAATGATAATAATAATAATAATAATAAACAACTTGGCACAACCGTTGATTGGTGGCACATAAAATAGTCGGAGTTGACGGTGGCTAAGTGTTTAACGACGCGGGCTGGCCACGTGAGTCTGCCAAGTTCGAATCCAATTTGTTCCACAGAAACACTTTAACTTAGTATATTGACAACCTTCACGTGGTCCCCTCCGTCAGTAACTCATGACTTTATAGAAAGTCTTCAATATAGAAAGATTTTGGGGGAAAATAATGCCAACAATATAAGCATGCGATTCATAGGACATTAATTAATTACCTAACAGTAAATAGGTATAAGTGTCACGGAGGAAGACGAAACAAATAGCACTCTTGTGTCTTCCACTGGAAGGGGACGGAGATTACCGGAATCTTACGAAACGTAGTTTATTGCTATACAAATTCCGATAAAGTTAATGGCAGTTATAAGTGAGAATTCAATGGTATACGGTTGTTGCGATAGTGCAAGGTGATTTGCATCAGACTTATTGATGAGTAGTAATCGGGGAGTATTGTCACGCAGATTCCATGAAAAATCACATTTTATTGCCTGTGAGTTATTACTGGTATGAGTACTACTATTTCGTAATAATAATAATAATAATAATAATAATAATAAAGAAGAAGAAGAAGAAGAAGAAGAAGAAAAAGAAGAAGAAGAAGAAGAAACAGAAGAATAATTGACATTGCCAACACAAAATAAAAGAAAAATGAAATATCTAATATGTAGGACACATGCTGGAGTACGTATGGTATTCACCTTAATTATTCCTGCGTCTTTGACTTCAAAATAAAATTAAAAACTCGCAAAACTGCAACAATAATTTTGATATTCATTTTCATAGAAAAGTATTCAAACTACCCTAAACAGCGAGTAATACGTCAACTAGCCAATAATAAATTTACAAAATAGACTAGATAAAGCCCGCCCACACAAGGAAGGAATTTTTGCATATTTTACGGAAATAAAATAAACCTCAGTCATATCCTGTAATATTTAAGTGTTGCTATTTTTACAATCAATTGCACTCAGCACATCATGAGCTTTTAAATGGTCACGTTTACCCAATTTGATAGACGAGAATCTAATATATTACGCAATGTCATTTATTGCCAATATTGCGGAATTTTCTTTACTTGTAGGCTTATGGCATTTAATCAAGAGAGGTTTAATATATTTAACATGTTAATATACCACGCGTGACAGGTTGGCTTGCAACAACTACCATTGTTTGTTTCGCTTTGATTTTATTAAAAAAAATATGAACTTAATTATATCATTTGATAAATCCTTGTAATACTTCTACATAATCCATATCGATAATATATAAAGATACATTTTGCTATCTATTTTACATGATTGTTTACGGTTTCTATTAACACACTATATAAATCATCAGAAAAGAGACGAGGTCACTATTTATCTAAATACTCATAGATAGATTAGTAACAATCAAAAGGGTTGGTAAATAGATACACAGATACACTGGGTGAAAACTACGTAGCTAGCTAAGAGTAAGACGAGTGACTTGTTCAGCATATTACAAATAACAGCTAATTTTAATTATTAAAATTAGATTTATTTTCCAAAATCCTAAAATTAAGGTATCTCTGAGTGGGGTGTATGAGAGAAAATATATTGTAACTGATTTACTATGAATTTTGCAATTACTTTATAATAAAACACAACAACTTCACAATCATATTCGTTAACTACTGTTTTTATATCAGTTGTTTAACACATACTCATCTTTAATACTCCCGGATTCAACATTAAATAACTTACTCTTAAAAAAAATCTTAAATGCCACTTATATTCAAAATATGACCACTTATTTAGATCCATTTCTCTTCTTTCTCGTCACAATTGTTTAACAAGTAAATGAACCTCACCAGAACACCTCAAATATAGGCGAGAGAATAACGTATGTGTTATAGATGTTGTGTGCAACAAGTGCGGAGTGATACAGACAATAGAACATATCATCTACGATTCCCCTCGGATCAATTAACCGCCGCAACAAGCACATCTAGCAGACGCTCCAGCCAACAAATCACGATCGTCTTTCAAATATGGGATAGGTAGACATCCACTTTCGGACGGTCAGATGTCTCTCAACCAGCGACATGGACATACAAAACACCCAACTAGTCTGGTTGATAAACAACAACACCAACAACATCATAAGAAAATAGTTTGATTAATGAATGTCGATGCACTCTTAGAAGATTCTTTCATAACTGAAAGACGTCAGACCGTAAATCAATTCACGCAAATACATACTACAATGTAGAAATCTTTGTGAATATCAGATTACATGGCTTAAGTTGTGAGCTTAAGTTATTTTGAAATGTTCTTACCATTTGTTGTTGTTAAACTCATGTAAATTTGCTAAAAAATCTGCAAAACATTTTGGTTACATATCCGTAATAAACACGGAATTTAAAAGTTTCAATTTTGTTTTACTTACAAATACATTTCTTCTTGAGTTGTTCTTTTCTTTTTTTTCTTTTTAAAGAATTACTATAGACACGTGTGAACAAAAACAGCTTCTATTAATATCTGTGTCGTATTTTCGTAACCGTCAGCGTATTCGGTTGATCTACTGTAGATCTATATCTACATATTTGCGGAAATTCCTCCGTTAAAATCCTTTATAGTTATTCTTTATCAGTTCCGGCTTATTTGACAGATCGTAGCCTAAACAGAAACCGTTTCAAGAACAGATAAACAGTTTACTTTTCAAATAATTTTAAAGATTGTAAGATATTATCTGGATTTATAATCACTCATGATATATTATCTCAAAGAATTAACAACTATTTCAGAATGTTTGTTATTCTAGAACAGCCGGTTTTTAGTTCAGACTCTGCCTAGGGCAGTTGAAGTTTATTTAAGCAGTATATTTAGTAATCGTACATATACACCTTTAAGCTGAATTAGTTGTGTATCACATATAACGGTTTATTATTATTAGTAGTAGTATTATTATTATTAATATTATTCTCATTATCATTATCATTATCATCATATTCATCAGCATCATTATTAGTATTATTATAATTTTAACAATACAATCCACGAACATTATAATGCAAATACAAGTAATGTACCAGAGAATTGAAAGAAATATAGAACACGAACTAAATTAATTAAATACCATTAATTGTGGGGAAACTAAGAATATAACTATGAGAAGTTGAAAGGAAGAGTAAGACAATACAATGTACTTTAATTATGAAAATAGACACAATCTTAAGGACATTCATAGAATGCGGAAGCCATCACACATGATCAACCACAACTATCAATCCACATACAACTCAAAATAGAAGTAGAATAATTATATATTGAGAGAAACTAACAAAAATCCCTTAAAATGATACCCTCTACACTAAAAAAGCACATACGTCTTCGGGAAGCGTCCAAGAGAATGAAAATACAGAGGAAGAAGAGTTCGAAATAGACCTCCACTGGAATCATGCGGAGAGTACTTGTACTTTGTGGAGGTTGATAGTCGGTCAAATGCTAGTGAAAACCAACGATCGTTGCCAGCTGAACATCCATGATAAACATATGTTTCTATGACGCAATTTGATTTGCAACGGTAACTTCAAGAGGCCGATAGTGCTATTATTTTTTTTCATTGAAGTGAGTCCAGCCAAGGCATGATACCACTTGATAGAGGAGCCATCCTTAATAATAAACTTGGAGAATAAGGTAGAACTACTTGTAGACAAACACAGCCTGAGGAAACCTACCATCAGCGTTAAATCAAACAGGATCGTCAAAAAGTAAACCCGTCAAGTGCCCAATAAGTAAGGGATATTAATATTTCTCAGATTCAAGTGGCTCACAATCACAACATAGAACGTTGTATCTAAGAAGCCATTACTATTTCAAAGGTCACCCAAGTAATAGGCTGGTCTCTCTCTTCTGGTAGCTAAATGTTTCTCTCACCGCAGGTCCATCGTCCGTAGCATGCATCTATGCACCTCATTAAACATGCATATGCAGCATTGCACATGTTTACACTGTGTATTACCACTTCGACTGATACACAGATGACAGATTTGTGATAGATGAAACGGGGTCCGTAGACAGCATACACAACAGATGCGTGCAATACATTTGATCCGCTTATGAGATGATTATTTTGCCGGAAGAGACGATGGACATGTTCCTGTTTGACTAAATGATGTATCATGTACACATTTGTGTTGGGTCTGTCACAACATCTTAGACGGCTTCTGTTGGTCCAGGATAGTCAACATGTCTTCAGGACAGCTTCTAACCTAAGATCTGACTCTAATGACCGCTTACAGGGTGCACAATGAAATTGGTCGCTACATCCGTTTAATAAACGTGTGCTACCGCTGAAGTCCATCCCACTATTTCACACATAAGTCAGGTAATTTGTTACATGATGATTATTATTTTATTTATGGAAGTCCTTGCAAAGAAAGCATAAAGTCACTTGATGTAAGGAGCTACAAAAAAAGAAACATACTTATCGAAAAAAAGAAGAGTTGCCTATTGACTATAGCTTGGACACGGATGTTATACTCCAGATCACGCCACTAGTTATGATAATAATCCCCAAGTACGTAAAAGCACAGGATTATGAGAACCAATCAGAGATCGAATCCAACTCTCTGAACATTAAAGTAATTTAAAGGAAATCAAGAAAACTGAACTAACAAGGATAAATAAGAAACATCACATAATCTGACACGCTCTGTAACCTAATGAAACAGTGTAGTTTTGTTTAGCTCAGAGATGGTTCGCATCAGATCGAGATAATGCAAGACACTAAGTTGTACTATCGCAGTAAGTGCGTACTCAGAAACTTAATTCGTCCTTGTGTTAAGGTTATAGTAATGTTATTTGCGGCGATCCACCAGCTTCCATTTTCCCCAAAAGAAGGATTAAGAGGGGGCAGACTTGCCCTGAGTAGGACCCGTAGGAAAGTGTATTCCCTCACATTAGGTCCGGATGTTGCCTGCGGGAGATTCCTTTTCAATAGGATGGCTGCATTTCACTCAGTATTCATTGGCACAACGCCTGTCCATCTGCTTGGTTTCTATTCTGGGTTGCCTAAGCTTGCGCAGATTATGATTGCCGGAGAGCCTGTTGTACTCGCAATGCATCTGCCTTTTTCTGTCGATATAAAGGCTGCGTTCCGTGGACTTTTTTTTCACACCCGTAAGTTAACTTTGCCTTTTTCATACCAAAGGTAGCCAGAGCTCAGTTGTGCCTTGCTCTCTTCAGAAACTGCCATCGCCCGTCAGCCGATTCAGAGTAAATTGTGGAATATGCTATCTCAAATGTCTGCAATCTACGATGCAAGCACAGGATCCTGCATGTTCTCAGTATTCAGACAAGGTTTTTGTTTTAGCGTTTGAACAGAATTATTTTTTGGCGAGAGCCTAATTTTGTAAAGGCCAAGCGAGTGGTCAGTATCGCAGTCATCACTATGGTAGGATCTGACAGCTTTGAGAGGATTGAGGTCTACACGGCGGATAAGCACAACATAAAACTGGTGGCAATGCTTACTCCGTGGATGTCTCCATGACACTTTATGCTGTGGCTTTGTATCAAAAAATGAATTGGCAATACACAGCTGGAACTGTGTGCATTGTTAAAAAGATATCTTAAAGTTTCATTTATTTTCTCGGCATTTAATTTACTAAGACAAGAATGATCAGCACTGTTGTCGCTTCAAACTAGAGTATTGAAATCGCCGAGTAAAATTACTTGGTCTTTGAGAGGGAGCTTAAAGAGGGTGGAAGAGAGACTCTCATAGAACTCACCTTTACCATCAGAGGTGTCCATTAGAGTTGGGGCGTATACACTGATGAGTGTAATAGAGCAATTAGTGTCGCTGTGTCACAGTGTTAGGATACGTTCGGAACCGTCTGTAGAAGTGTCTACGATTGTTAATATGCTCTTTCTCACAGCAAAGCCAGGACCATGCTCGCTCTACTTGTTGTATTACTGGTTATTGGCTTCCCAATAACTCTTTTGGTTCTCGTAGAACTTCGCTGTTGATTCAAAGGGGATGACATGTCATATTTACTTAGATCCGATTCTCGATCGCCGTCCCACTATACTGACTACTCGTGCGCGCTTTTCAGTCGCTGTCGTCACTAATATTCGTACTGCCTTTTTCTCGCCTGCAACCATTGTGTCGCCTGCTATGTTGTCTCCGTCCTCGCAGATGCCGACGCTCTTACTCTTTCTGCTTGTGTCGCTGCCGTCGCTCGCCGCGTGTAAACATTTTTGGGCTGTTGTGTTCGCTCTCTGAAATCAGTTTTTTTAAAGTATAACAAGTCTTTTCCTGTTTTAAAGAGCCACTTTTATTTAACTACTCTAATTGGCCGACCTGAACGAGTTCGCTGCGATCGAGAGAGAGGTTTACGCTAAAAAGTTCCTAGTTAATATTCTTAATTACTTGAGATGGAGGAGTAAGGAAGATTCTGTTTTAGGCTCTTAGATTTTCGTCATTCGAGATCTTTCTTGTACTGCTACATATTTGGCGTTGTCGACTCTTCGCTCCCAAGTCAATGACTGATTCAATCTCGATTTAATTCTCCCACGCCGAACTCTCGCTGCCAAATCTTGCGATCAACACGCAGGTGTGATGTCAACTTCTGACCTCTCGTAACCTTAAGGATACGTCAGTTGTCACCGTGCGTCCGTGCGAACACATCGAACCGAACTGTACGGGATGACGCAGCTACATCTTTTAACTTACCATGCCAGCAGAATGTTTAATTTTTTTCGTGCAAGCTAGCAGCCTAAGAAAGGCGCGTCTCTTGCAGTTCAGCAATGTCGACGTCTAGTCTATGGAGTCCCTTGTTGCAAACTGCAGTTTTCCTCAAGTCATTTATGCTTATTGAATCGTCTGAGATGCCAGTAGGCATACTCTTTACATTCCAGGTCCCCAGTTTCCGAGCCGGACTCTTTGTATAAGTTTTGTGTCTGGTGTAGTCGATGTATGTATTTTGTTGGCTTTTGGTCTAGCTCTACGCACCCAGAAGAAGCATATTAGACGAGCACGAGAAATCACCTCATTATCTGGGGGTTACCCAGCCTTAGGAATGGTTGTAGCTTTCCAATAGGGTGCGAATACCCCTCCCACCGTCGTAAAGAGGCCACTAGCGCTCTTCATTATGTCTATTTATCAGGGCGTATAACCTGTAAACTGCCTCTCATTCGTGTTGTACTCTGCTGTGATGAACTCGATGGACTAAGGTATCCTCTCCGGTGCAAGTTCTGTTAGGACAATAAGTAAATAATAGGAATGTAGATGCTGCCAGGTTACAAGCATTCCCGTTTATTTCCCAGTGAGTAAACAAGCGAGACTTACGGAATGGCATACACTCGTCACAAAGGGACGCAGTTTATCGATAGGGTTGATGTCTCAAGGATTTGTTTTTAAAAGGCGAGTAATCCCGGCCATTGCCCATCAAAGTTGATCATCTGTCCGGCATTGTGGGTTGGGAACATAGCTAACAGAACTGCATCACCTGCTCCGCAACTCTAAAAGGCACATGCTCCCATGATGTTACATTTGGTCCTTGGACAGCCATGAACCTACACCTTAAAGCATAGGGATTTTTGCACCACCTACGTGGACCACTCATGTAGTTTGTCAGGTCAGCTTAAACATTGTACTGGCGTGTAGCCGTCGCGTGCTTTGCGACTTTTTTGAGCCATTCATGAGCTAGATATGCATTGTGGGCCAGAGGCTGCTGAACTGATAGCAAGATAATAGTGGTTGTCTTTCACCTAAGGTCCAACCACTCCATATCCAACACGAACTCTTCACCGTATACTTGGCAGGGTAGTATCCGGATACTATGCTCTGCCAAAAGGTAACCCGCAATTTTATCCGGCACGGCTTATTGTATATTCGCAGCTAACCTTTTTATGTAAGTGGTGTTCCCCTATCCGCAACCTAGGGAGCTGGTGAATGGGAGTATTTTTTCATCACACCACTTCTCTTGTGTAAAGAAAATAATCATGGTTGTATTATTCGAGGCTAGCATTGTTGTCATTTATCTGTTTCTATAATAGTTCATTGTATAGGCAAAGTGTTGTGTCACTATGTTCTCCAGAGTGAAAAGGGATAAGTTTTAGATTTAGGAAGATATATTGGACTTGTTTTTTTCCAATATATATATTTAGACTATGTAGTGCGACTTACAGAACCTGATGCTCTAAATTTGTTATTGTTTATTGCACATCATTGGTGTATATTTTTACTTTCGTTCATATTTGTGTATTTTCGGTTTCTATTTTTGTACGAAGCTAAAAAAGAGATATATATGATGCCAGTTCAGTGGAACTGTTGTTAGAGACAACAGCCTCATATCTTTTCCTTTTTCATACAATCGACACTGAGGGTAGTTGTATGTATTTACAGCTCAGGATATAATAATGGAATTAACATAGCCCTTTGTTCTTTGTTTGAGAATACCCTGTGTGATTAAGCATAGTTTTGCTTGCCGCATAGACAATTGTATTGACATTGAATTCGTCTATGCGATTGAATGAATCAGACACCGAAATGTAAGTGTCAACAACTTTTATGGTTTTTCTGAGACGTTTTCAGCATTCCAACCATTATTGAAGGAAGGTCAGTTAAGTTGTTGAGGTTTTATTTCAACAAGTATTTGTCAATCCTGCGTTGGCATTAGGTGGACAATAGTTTGTGTGTTTGTTTAAAAAATAATGTGGTAGTTTTTATTATAGTTTCGTGATCGTTTGCTAAAACGATACGTTTTTGTTGTTAATAACTGTTTCGAAAAGTATTTCATTTGTTTTGAGAGTGTAATAGTACACGTAAAAGGCGGTAATATTTCATAAGAATGAAACAGGTCGATTGTTTCTTCTATGATTGTTTCCTTTTAGTATTTACTGTTACCTTTTATATATTTGTTGGTGGTTCGCTCAGCTTCGATAACTTAAGGTGTATCCCGTAACCTCGATTAGATAACATTAATGTGGAAGTGTATAATCATTTATCGGAAATACATTTTATTGTAATATAAAATAGTATTTTTGAATGCTTTCTTTAGTTGTTTGAAAAGATTAATCCTTTCTCTCCGTTATTGTTGAGGGCTAGAGTATGCTAGTATGTAATCTGCTTGTATAAATATCTATATGATTGATTAATGATTACTTCTAAGGGAGGTCACTCAGTACATATTAAAGCGAATACTACCTCCAGCATATGATAACTGAAGTGTTAGTATGTTTTCAAATAAGTAGGCAATACGTTTTCAAGTGATTTTAATAACAAAATATAGATTATTTTTGAAGCAATGCAAAATATATTCCGTCATTTGTATGGCATTGACACTCTAGTAATAATACTAAACACTAATCGCTTCAAATCAATTGGACGCAATTTCTTCTAAGTAAAAGTATATTAGCCCTCCACAAGATCCAGACTAATAGCCGCCCCTTTTGCATCAGTTTTATAAAGATACAGTTTGATTCTCACTAGCTGAATCAGTAGCTTGGCACTGTTCCAGTAGAACAAGTTTACTAGATAATAAATGATTGGCTCAGAAAAAAACGAAAAGTAGATTCAGATTAAAAAACATATATAAAGACATACAAATACCGAGGTAGTTTGATTAAGGTACCGTGATTTTCATTGTATTACAGGCAAAACACATCGCACATGTTCTTCTCTTCTTTTTCAACACTTTCTTTTTCTATTCCGAAAAACTAGTTGTTGAGCTGATCTGGACTTTTGCCATGTGTACTTAGCACCATGTGTCAACAATAGAATTTATTTGGCCCACGGCGTCCCTATTGACTCAGCTGTAAAGGAAGCGCCGGTCCCGGCTCTACAAGCAGATCTATCGGCTACGCCTGTTGGAACTGACTGCCCAGGGGCAAAAAAAAATCAGCCAACTTTTTGTATTTACTGCTAAATTCCGTTCTTCATTCAAGAGAAAATAATAAAGAAAGAAACTCGGGAGTTACTGCCATTAAAAGCAGTTTCCTATTCAGGTTCTTCATATAGAAAGAGTCCAACGTTTTTTGTGTCTTTCCTTCTTTTAAATGCAACGCCAAGTTTTATTTTTCAAGACTTTTAAAACTATTTTATTGGTTATTTCTTCCATTAAACGGCCCAGACATGTCTTCTTCCAAGAATATATATATATATATACATATATATATATATATATATATATATATATATATATATATATATATATATATATATATATATATATATATGTGTGTGTATATATGATCATTTTTATTTACACAGACATGTACAAAATCTGCGACACTGGCATGTCGATGTTATCGATAAACATCTATTACAAACTGAGATCTAATCAGGCAGAGTAAGAATCCGATTATAACACTGGAACATATTTGGAAAGAAGGAAATGGAGAAAGTAAGAAAAAGAAAAAAAAAAGAGATTTAAATTTAAAAAATTTGGGAGTCACATGGTTGGGACCGTTAGTAATCAAAATATTAAACTCACAAACCAAAGTACAAAAAAAATATTAAAGAATATTAATATAAAATATAAATATAAAAATAAAAAAGATAGATAAATAGATAAATAGATAGAATAATAGATAGATATAAATAAATAAATAAAGAAAGTCATTTACGGTCCAGACGGGGAGTAGGGAAAGGAGGAACGTACAGCTAAAAGTGTCAAGAAATGTGTAAATAACAATAACCATATATAAAAGCTCTATTTGATATTGAGCACTTTTTATAAACCCGGTAAAAATTTTCGGATTACTACCCTGTGGATGTTTTACCTGGATTATTATTATTATTATTATTATTATTATTATTATTATTATTATTATTATTATTATTATTATTATTATTATTATTATTATTATTATTATTATTATTATTATTATTATTATTATTATCATTATCATTATTATTATTATTATTATTATTATTATTATTATTATTATTATTATTATTATTATTATTATATATGTATATGTGTATATATATAACAGTATATATATATATACATATACATATATAACAATATATATATATATATATATACATATATATATTTATAAATATATATATAACAATATATATATATATATAACTATATATGTATATATATATATATATATATATATATATATATATATATATATATATATATATAAATGTGTGTGTTACAGAATATCAAGTTAAAACACCATGAAACAGTCGGTTTGAAGTCAGCGGCTATTCAAATTTCGCAGACTGTAATCAGCTATGATTAAAATATCCAAGACTTTCAACTATGTCTGGTGATAGTTGGCGAAATTGGACTCACCGAATAACGACGGTATCATGTTGTTTGATATTATTTCGTAAAAAACATATATAAATACATATTACGTTATTATTTTAAATTTTAACTAATAAAAATTGTATTTCAATAATCGCACTCTTAAAATTAAATCAAATATATATATATATATATATATATATATATATATATATATATATATATATATACATATGCATATATATATATATAACACGTATCAAAATTATATATGTATAGTTATATATATATATATATATATATATATATATATATATATATTAATTGATCAAGTTCACATATGTTAATAAAGTATATATACAGGGTCGGGCAGCTAAATTGGTACTTTTTTTTATTTTTACAAAATTCATAATTTAAAAGATTTAATATGGAAAGATATCATTTTAACATTTATTTATTTAATTATTACAGTCTATTGAACAAAATTATTCAATATGAGCACCCTTTGCATCAATTATTTTGGAGATTCTTTGACGAAACCGTGAACAGCTCCTCTTTATTTTATTGGGATCGAGATTGCGAAATGCTCGTTGAATGGCTGTCTTCAATGAGTTTATATTTGGGCGTGGATTGACATTAGTCTGTCCCTCGACGACGCCGAATAGATAATAGTCGCAAACATTTAGATCTGGAGAGCTGCTGGGCCAAATATCCTTCGGAACAAACAAGGGAAGATTCTCCTTCATGAAATCTTGGACTTTCCTGTATCCATGCACTGGTGCCGAGTCTTGGATGAGCATGACTTTCGTAGGGTTGTAGTTTCTACGGATCCAAAGCAATAAAACATTATTAAGAATGTTCAAATACTCCGCTGTGTTGATTTTAAGACCCGCTTCGATGAAATGAGGAGGCTTCACCTTTCCATCACTTGCCACGACTGCAAAAACCATCACAGAAGCAGGATTTTTGCTCTGCATCACAGGAGGAACTTCTGAAGGGTCACGGGCAATAACTCGAGTGTTCTGGCGATTTGGAACCTCATCCACGATGAACTTTTTCTCATCAATAAAAATGCGCACATGTCCTCCTTTGTGTTTCAGATGGTTGATAAGCTTGGGGCATCTTTCAACTCTGATAGCTTTTGAATGGGCAGTGAGGAGATTATGGCGTCTCCTAACGTAGGACTTCATCCCAAGGTCTTCGTTGATTGCTCTGCTGATAGTTCTGCGACTCACATTGCGTTTTTTTTGCCAGTTTCGACATCGACTGACTTGGGTCTGCCTTTATTGACCTTTTTAGCCCCACCAGGAAAGTGTTTGCACGCTTTCGATCACTACGAGTACTGTGCCGACTTCTCTCAACCTTACACTCGACATCGAAATTAGCCACAACCCGATAGACAGTCGTTTTTGCATAGCCAGTGCTCTTAACAATGTCCGAAGGAGAACACCCGGCGCGTCTCATTTCACATATAGTTATTCTTCGTGCTAATCCCGCCATATTAAAACAAATTTGAGTAAATATAATTATGCTATCTTGCAATAAAGTGTTTAAGGATCCTTAGTAAAAAAAACCGTAATCATATGATCAAAAATTAAAAAGAAATTAGCATTTTAAATTAGTTCCAATTTATCTGCCCGACCCTGTATATATATATATATGTGTGTGTGTGTATGTGTGTGTGTGTTGTGTGCGTGGGTTTGTGTATGTGTGTATCACACCAAATACGGTTTCGCTTTATCAGCTCTTAAGTGTGGCTTGACAAGCAAGTGCCTCAAGCTGATATCGGGATCTTAATGACAAAACGCCTGTATACGCTCTTAACTTCGGAGCTATCATTCACACTTGCTAGAAGCAACTAAATATACACATTGCGTATTGCCTATATGCACACATAGAGAGAGAGTAGATGAGTAACCAATATCAGTGCAGGCGTAGCGAGAGAAAAATGCATATTTAAAGAAGTGAGGCTACCAACATTTGTAAAACACTATATTTAACCATTGTTTGTTATTTTATTATATTATCATTTCATAATTTTGTGATTTTATAACGCATTTCGAGCTTTTCTTGTTTGCTCTGTTCAGATATATACTTCATTTGAAAAAAATGTTTTATTTATAATAGTTTAATTGTTACTGCGCATGTGCGCGCGTATGATCACATGCGTGTGCACGCGAGCGTGTGTATGTGTTTTCTTAAGTTGTGCTTCTCTGGGTCAACGTCATATTTTTTTAAGTATATATGAGTTTGACTTTTATCTTCGTGGTCAACTTCGTGGGAGGTTGAGTATATTTTTTTCAGAATGTTTAAAGTTGGTCTTCAGATTTTATGACCTGGTCGGCATTCTGAGTGGCTGCGTGTGTGCGTGTGTCTGTGTGGCTAGCTATGGTCCGCGCGTACACATGTTCATACATACATACACACACTCACACACAAACATAAACACACAGACGTACCACCCCACATATATATATATATATATATATATATAATATTTGTTATTGTTTATTATCTATGTACGTATACGTTTCGTCCCTTTTCAATCGAGACTCATCAGCATAAAGATATGACTATTTACTACCGGACTCACGATTCGAAACTGTGGATTACAAATATTTTTCAACTCAAATTGAACACATTTTAAAGCGGCTTGATGTTTAGGCATTCTTCTTCTATTAGAGAAGGAATGATACATTATAAAGCAATTGACGTCATGCGGTGTTTGTACAACCATTAGAGTGCTCTATTTTTTTTACGAGGAGCCTTGCCTGCATCCACGAAGGTACCTCTTATTGGACTTTTTACCCTTTGGATTCATCTTATCTTCGCCGCACCTGAAGTTGTGGTCTTTGGAATTTAACTTTGAATCCTCTCTCACCACCTCTCGTGCCTTTTAACGACCTACCTATCTACATTTAATTTTCTCCGTTGGACTTTTCGACACCGGACTTTTTAGCAATCAGACATTTGCTTGCATTCGGGCAGAGTTTTGCCCTGTGTTTCTTTCCCTACAACTTTTATTTTACTTTTTCAAATTTTAAATCTTGGCCTTTGCCAACTTATCTATCCCAACGACTTCCTCTGATGATAAAATGTTGATCTTTGAAAAGCCTAGCTTAAGGAAAATTTAACTTGAATAAATTGCCTTTTTGCAGAATATACCTTGCTCTAAGCAATTGAATTGAAATTTGATTTGGCTTTTGCTTCTCTAATTCCTTTCCATTCTTCTTCATATCTACCTGCTCTATCCTGGATATTGAGCTGTATACTTTTCACAATAGGTTTTACCTATCCTAAAAGTTCGCTTTTAGTACACCACTTATATATATATATATATATATATATATATATATATATATATAGGCAGACATTATTCAATAACACAGAGTGTTTATTCTTGATAAAACATTTTTTTTTTTAAATTTTACGAATGGTCAATTTAGTGTTTCGGTCAAATTGCTGTATGTAAGTTCCATGTGTTCTTGATCCATTTTGTTTCCTTTTTTTTCGAGTACTTGAACTTTAATTCGTCAAATCATCTTCAGGCAGTGTTTATTTTTTTTTTTTTTAAATATCTCTTTACTATTGATTTTTATTATTATAATACTACCAACTGAACGGAACTATTGAATTTGAGGAAATGACTTGCAGTTTTGTTCGTGTATTACTTGCAATTTGTTTTTAAAACCAACTACATGATATAATTGTGTTTTATTAAAATTAATACATAATTAAATTGCAATTTAGCTAAAAATAGCTGAAAATAGCTTAAATAATCGGATCCCTGACGAAATCTGCCCCATAGCCCCCTTAGAAATTTATTGAGAGATTCGGGAATACGCCCAGTAAGTTTCCCCGGCGACTTTTACTTTAGAATACACTTTTAGATTTCATCTAGACTCGCTAACCTTTTTCACAATTGCTTTACTGATTTGTCAACTTTTATTATTTTAATTGAATCGCATCTCATCCTAATTCGCAATAAAGTAGTAAATCCTAATTCGCCCAATTTTTCCCTGGAGTGTAGTCGTTTAACCTAGTTGTCAGTTGTTGTGGTTCTCTTCCATTTTATGCCTTCCAGTTTCGATATCACATTCTGAATTCCATGTATGCGCACTAAGGTCCAGGCGTCTCTACAAAACACTGTAGCAGATAACTTGAAGACTGTTATATATATATATATATATATATATATATATATATATATATATATATATATATATATATATATATATATAAGTTTCAGAAAATATTTGGCTCCATTTCAATAATATTTCGAACTATCGATATGGCTATTAAATTGACGTACTTATATTATTAGTTTGAACAGTATTAACTGTATTGTTTCAATAATTAAAACTAAATTATGATATAATCATGTGAGTTAGTGTAATGCAATACAGTGTTATTCCTTTTTAATAAACTAAGAAAAATATGTTCCTTCCGGTCGCATATTTTTGCTAGGCTGGGATTATATACGATACGTAGTTTAATAAAAACAGATTGTTTGGAACTGTAAAAATATCTTCAAGCGGTATTAATAATGTTTACCAATGTATTGTTTATCATTGTTATTATCGCTTATATTTGAATTATGTTATACATAGTTATATACCCCTACTATATCTCTTGGTGTTTATAATCTATGTCTTTTTCATTTGTTTTTCTCCTCAACCCTTTTGTCTTTTATGTGTCATTTATTTTATTTCGAGTTATGTATACTAACATATATGCACCTCCATCGATGCTTCGATGCCTTTCCTCTACTATCCCACTTCTCTCTCTCTCTCTCTCTCTCTCTGTCTCTCTGTGTGTCTCTTTTCCCCTCTCTTTATCTCTCTCTTTCCTTTTATGTAGCCTCCTCTCTTTATTTCGTTTTATATATTGCACTCTCTCTATCTCTCTCTCTCTATATGTCTATCAAACTTCTCATTACCCCATCTGTTTTCTTTGTGTGAAACTTTAATCTTTATTTCAAGCTACATTTCAACCAACTCTTTATTTTCCCCTATGCAATGTTTTCCCTGCTTTGACAAAGTGCAAAATCGACTTGGAATCTAGAAGGAGAAATCATTTATCCGACGTACGTTCTCTCTATCCCAAAGGAATCTCTGTTTGTCTATCCTCACACTCATATTAGTTCGATAGAAGTAGCTTGACTAAGTTCCCATCTATAGTTATAAAACATTTAGAGTAAGAATTCGTATTTCAGCCACAATAAGGAAATCATTTATCTTCCCCTTCCAAGTCGATAGTATACGGCCGAATGTATATAGGAAAGCTTCCCTTCAAGGGCTTCCCGTTTGTGAGACATACTATAATCATATTACTTTCCTACTGAGTATGACTTGCTTGTTTTCAACAACAATATTTTCAAATCTATGTTTTTTAAAACTTTATAAGACATTAAACGCACTCTATATCAGTAATCAATGTTACTACTCTTATAGTGTTACTCATCCCTCGGATGATTTTATCTTCATCCTCGACTTCCTTTTGGTATTGATAGGGGTGATTCAATAGTGCCAAAAATAATCGACAAAGCAATCGTATATAAAAAAGAACTGTTTCAGCATAAAATAAGTGTATATTGAATAACGAGGGAAGACACTAGATTTGTGGTAACTGTGAGGCAATGAGCACTAAGTGCCAGCTTAAAATGCCTCTGTATCCGACTACATTTCAGGAATCGTGCACAGATTAAACATCTGTGTTGAACGCCGTTCAACAAACCTGACGTTGTTTGGAGTACATTATAATGGCAATTTGGCATCATTGTTCATATGTTTCTTAGGTCAAAGATAAATGACAACGCCAACATCGTGTTTAGATGATGTTTGCGACTGACGAAAACATCAAGGTGACTAAATAAAGAAGTGTGTCGTTTTGTATGTTTATCACATTATTTCTTTATATCTCCTTAGTTGTTTCTCTCTATATATCGCTGTCATTCTACACCCGCATATATATATATATATATATATATATATATATATATATATATATATATATATATATATATATATATATATATATTCTACGAAACTATCCGTACAGAATAAATTGTATGTCTCCTTAAAAAAGTTAGAATACAGATACTAAACCTTCTGTCTAGGATGAATATTTACATTGCTATCAGAATCTATTATATGATGTTGACTCAGGAAATAACACTCCAGGTTAAGGAGTCTTCGAAAGAAATCCAAAGCCGAAGACGTATGCTAAATTGTGTGTATTCGCTATGGATAGATTTTAATTCAAAGGTTACAAAATAAATAATTTCGTATGTAAGATTATACCCATAATATACCACTTAAAACGTGTAAAAGATGCTAAAAGAACTAAACTGCCGGTAATATTTTTAAATGTATGTGTAATACCTATTAATAAAATTTACTTAATTTACTTGAAAAGTTTACACTTTCTCTTTGTACCCTATTGCGTTAAACTAAATAACACTGAACATACTTTATATTACGCACCCTAACGCCTAGCAGTTGTGTTTCAACATTCATAATGCCCGGTTAATAATCTTGGAGTTTATTTGTGAAAGACAATTATATATACGTACACACATAACTAAATGTATATATATATACAGGGTGTTTCAAAAGTCTTGGGAACATAACGATTTTTAATAACTCAAAAACTATTAGGAGTTGAAAAATGAAATTGGTACCGTTGGAAAGGTTAAAGTTTCAAGTTTTCTGGGGAATCTTCAAAGTTGCTCAATATGAGCACCATTCGTCACACGGCAGACATCTAGTCGATAGTCCATTTCCTGCCAAACGCGTTCCAGCATCTTGACGTCAATGGTTCCCACAACTGCTGTTACTCGAGCCTTTAGTTCGTCAATATCTCTTGGAAGGGGCGGCACATAGACTTGTTGCTTGACAAAGCCCCAAAGGAAAAAGTCACATGGGGTAAGATCTGGAGACCTAGGAGGCCAGGGCATGAGAACGTCATCACCTCGCCCAGATCTCCCAATCCATCTACCAGGCAGCCTTGTGTTAAGAAACTGCCTTACTCTAAGACTCCAGTGTAGTGGTGCACCATCTTGTTGAAAAATGAAGTCATCAGATTCTGCTTGTTCCAACTGAGCCATTAACCAGTCTTCCAGCATGTTGAGATAGGATTCACCAGTGATAGTTGCCTCTTCAAAGAAGAACGGTCCATAGACACCTTTCTTGGAAATTGCACAAAACACGTTCACTTTTGGTGAATCTCGCTCGTGCTCAAGAAGTTCATGAGGATTCTCAGTACCCCATATGCGAGTGTTATGCTTGTTAACTTTGCCATTCAGATGGAAGGTCGCCTCATCGCTAAAAACAAGCCGGTCATCAAAGCCGTTATCTTCCAACTTCTCTTGCATTGCAATGCAAAAGTCACGGCGAAGTGGCTTATCAGTGTCCTTCAACTTTTGGACCAACTTGAGCTTGTAAGGTACCATTTGCAGTCGTTTCCTTAAGACACGCCAGACAGTTGCTGGAGCAAGCTGAAGTTCCCTGCTGGCTCTTCTCACTGATTTACGGGGGCTCCGCTGAAAGGCTGTCCGAACTTGCTCAACTGCATCTTCTGAAGTTGAAGGGCGACCTGTTCGCTTACTTAGGCACAAACACCCATCTTTCACAAATTTAGCATGCCATCTGACAATGGATTTCCTTTCAGGGGCTTCTTTTTTAAATTTCCTGCGAAATGCACGCTGAACACATGTCCACGATTCAGTCTTTGCAAATTGGAGGACGCAAAATGCCTTGTCTTGTTTAGAGAACGCCATTACTGCACCTGGAAAGATAACACGAAAATCATTAGTATGACCAAAAACTTGATTAAGCAAGCTTTAAAATGGCACCAGTTTCATTTTTCTACCCGGAATAGTTCATGAGATATACGCATTTGTAATGTTCCCAAGACTTTTGAAACACCCTGTATATGTATATATATATATATATATATATATATATATATATATATATATATATATATATATATATATATATATATATATATATATATATATATATATATATATGTATATATATATATATGTATATATATAAAATTAATAATAACCGACAGCTCATGTCTGGATATTTTTGTATGGATCCCTTCCATTTTCCGGATGAAAGTCCTAATCTCGGATGAAAATTGACTGATGAATCTGCCGCAATTTTCTTTTAGTAATTTTTTACTGAATAAATATAGTTTCGTATTTAAATTTTCCCGCCAAAATTAACAATAAACTCACTCCAGGTCTTTACCTGATTAACATAATTCCACTGAAGGTCCACCCAGATAGGTCAGAAAATACTTTGGACCTAAAAGAAAATTACGGCAGATTCATTAGCCAATTCTCATCCGATATTAGGACTTTAATCTGGAAAATAGAAGGGATCCATACAAAAATATCCAGACATGAGTTGTCGGTTATTTTTAATAATACGTGCCTTAGAGAAAAATGCTGCCTAGATACACACACCCACATATGTATATAAATATATATATATATATATATATATATATATATATATATATATATTGATGTCTACACATCTCTCACTACTCTATTCTTGCATTCTATCATATTACTCTTTATTTTCTTTAAACTCTCTCCCACGCTATCACATTCTATGCCCTACATTTCTCTCAGGTGTCTCTCATTCTACCACTCAGCTTGATTATGTTCGTGATTTCTCATTATGTCCTGGTACATCTTTCCATTACTGTATTTGTTACATCTCTCTTCCCGATGTCTATATCTCTCTCTTCCTGTCTCTACCTCTCTCTCGATCTTGGTTATTTTCTCTCATATTGTCTATTGATTTCGATGTATCTCTCTCTAAACGCCCAGTCTCATTCGCTATCATCACAATCTCTCTCTTTGTTTATATGTCTGTATGTGTGTATGTCTGTCCGTCTGCTCTTATCTCTGTCCATCTCTCTGTCTGCATGTCTACCTTTCTCTCTCTCTCTCTCTCTCTTTCTCTCGCTCATTCGCTTTACCTCTGCTGTCTTTTTCACTCTCGTGTTTTGCTTTTGCTGACCTGAATTAGTGAAAAAAAAAAAATAAACCGTCGGACAGTGAACGTAGTATTGTCTCCCGTGAGACGATTTCTGTCCGCAAACCGATAATTACTTTCTCAGATATTCTGGACACATCTTCTCTGTAAGTGACCCTTGAAAATGACCAGTAAGTAATATTACCTCGTCAGATTAAATAGGATAGAATCGATGTATCATTAATGCCCTAGAGAAAAACTCATGGGAGAGAATCTCTCTTGACTCTCTCTCTTTCTCTCTCTCTCTCTCTCTCTCTCTCTCTCTAGCTATATATATATATATATATATATATATATATTATAGTTACGTACAGACGACGTCCTTTCGAGCTCATGCTCTCATCAGTTCAGGGAAGTGGTAATTTAAGACGGCTACGAAGCACGACTCTGGTTCACAGACTGCACTTTTACTCCGTACGCTTTCGCTCTATCCCTTCGGCCATGAGTACTTCTCACGTGATACGGAGAAAAAGTTATATTTATGCGAATTGCGAGGAGCGATAAGCCTCAAGACAATCTCAAAGACTCGACGAATCTACTTGGGGCCTCGCTTTGTAGTTTTAGTGAATGTCTATTTAAAAGATTCTTCAACAATGCTCAAATTAATTTTCTAAAAGTTGCTATTTAATAATATCCATAAATAAATATTACATTATATTTACCTAAAGACGATGTCGTTTCGAGATTATGCTCTCATCAGTGCAGGGAAGTGATAATTTAAGACTGCCACGGTGCAGGAACCCGGTTCAAAGAGTATGTATATACATATATATATTTATAACATGGAAAAAAAAACGCATTAGAACAGAATAGGCATCAGACATTGCACGGTAAAAGATCACGGTATTTTTAGAAAACTTTATCCAACAATAGTAAATAATAAAAATGACACCGTCCTAAATGTTGCCTGCAGTAAACCGGCAGATCAGACTGTGTAAAGTATATATGTAATCGACACGTTGTGTATTCGTATGTAAATTATACCATATTCAATCTAGGTTAACGTTATATTTCTCACTTTATTTGACATAAAGCTACCGCGTGAAGTGATTTTTTACGTTAATATAGATGAAGCAACGTTTATATCACTTATTAATTTTGTGTATAAACTTTAATGGCACAAAATATATCATAACATTTTACTAAGTCATGTGATGAGGTTATGTTTGCAAAACAAATCATGTTGCGTTTCATATTTAGCCGTAATTTGTAAGTAACTGAACAACTTAATCACATTGTACTTAGCTCATGAAATATTCCCTCTCACTGTATGCTGATTTAACTACTCTCGAATATTTATTTAACGTCGATGTGTGCATTTAGAGAAAGAGATATTAAGTTTCCTCTGGTAATTCTTTATTGCTTTATTATGCCATAACATTCACATAGAGTGTGAGTACACGTCATACTCACGTGTGTTGCTTGAAAAACAAACTCAAAAGTCGTGTCATATCCGTATTATATGTACGGGTAAAACACTATTATTTTTAGTTATGTAATAATCATATCTTCACAAATAGTTAATAGTTTATACATTTGAATGAAATCAAAGTGGAATTGTTGCGGATACGGCCTCATAAAATGAAAGAATGACAAAGTCTATCCATACCAAATTTGATTCGACAAATTGTTAAGACAATGAAACTAAATGTTTAGTAAAGATTAAGAGTAGAAAGTTGCAAAGCAACATTCTAGTGAAAGAAAGGTGTTTATGACAGGAGAAAGTAAGCATTCACGTTTGTTACAGCTGGTGCCGTTTTCATTTTCTTCTGTGTAAATAAATAGGCAAGCACACATTTGAGCGTGTATTAGTGTGCCTTTGTTTTGTTATTGAAAGTATATGTATGTCTATGCGCTTGTGTATATGAGGATTGATTGAGCGGCGCTTGTGTGTGTCGCTTGCTGTACAGTAATCTATGTCAGTTGTCATGCATGTGCAAGTTGTCCCCAAAACGCCCGGCTTTACGAAAAGTACAAACGTGTGCTGTATGTAGAAGGGAACAGGAAGAAAGAAAGATAAATATGTGTTTGCGTTTTGATAGTAGGCACGAGATTTCGGCACTAAATATGTTTGCTTCCCTGCTTTTGCTGAAAGAACCTTCTGATTGCATTGTTTGTCAAATCGTGAGTCGATACGTGATAACAATATTATTCACTGCGGATTCTACTTCGAACAACATTGCCATTTCTTGGGCGATTTTAGAATGGAATCGAAAACGAGTGCAACTGATTTCATGGAATGATTTATCGACGTTATTTGGCAATTTTTTTTTCAATTCAAATTTGTGTTACGTTTGTTGACACAATCTGAATGTGAATGGTGTGCAGTTGACCGCATTGACATCCAAATTTGTGGTTTCGTAATTGGCGGGGTAGGCGATACCTGGAAATTTGATTTTATTCTCGTCGTCAACTTACGACATTTTTGATTTCTGATTTGTTTCGTTGATATGTCAGGTCGACCAGTTTAACATCAGTGGGGCTGACTGTAGAGTCGACTAGTTGATATTGTCAAATATGCTAGTGTGTCGGGTCGATCAGACTAGCCTAATATTGTAGTTTTGATAATTTAGTGAAAATATCGACTTTTGCAGGTATCTTCAGTGCCAATTTTTTTTTCACTGCGTTAGTTTCTAATGAATAATTTAGATTTGATTGCAGGGTTGAAGTGTTTTTATTCTAGCGTCAGCTATTCTTGTTTTGCAACGATGTTTAATCAGCGGCGCTTTGAGGATTGTGATTCGTCGGAAGATGATGACGATCTTGAGAGTATTTATTTCTTGAATGTCGTTCGTTTTTTGTTTTTTGTTATTTTGTTTTGTTTTCGACGACGTGGTCAAAAATGATGTCGTATGCGGCAGTTATGTATCAACATTTCATGGATTTGGAAGGTTACATATACTTTATATATATATATATATATATATATATATATATATATATATATATTATATATATACATATGTGTGTGTGTGTGTGTATGTAAGTTGTTATAAGGAATGCATATTTTTAATTAGTTTCCAATTTTTATGATATAATACTTCTTAATAATTATATATATTTTTCTTACTATATTTTTATTCTTTGATATAATCTATATATATAAACTCATGACGTGTTTTCCCAGTACCCCCGGCGACAGCAAGGAAATAACCCCATACATCATGAGCTACAAAACTATCCACTCTATTCAACTTATTCACTCGAGCGTGTTTGAAGAAATATATGATTGTTTTCTCCATCTAACAATAAATACTACTTTTAATCCACTATCAGAGACTCTCTTTAAAATATACTGCATACAGATGGTAGCAAAATATATTATATGTTCATGCTAACTTCTTCCCCTTCATCATCGGGAAGTAATATCCAACGGATATTTTAGAAAAAACGTAACTGTTATTTGTGTCTATTTATTGTCCATTAATTTAATACATAATACAATACATTCCGCACACATTTAATAGACGCCCCTTATATTTCACTGATTTTCGAGAATATTGGATTACTTTTTTTTCTTACTATTACGTATAGACTTCATCTCATTCCAGAATTTACGGAATACATTAAAAAAAAACTTATTATTTATACTGTAACTCTATTCAAAATGGCGGCTACCATCTCTCAATCGAATCGATTTTAAACATTTCCTTTCGCAATCTTATTTTGCTTCAGGTATAATTTCATTGTTTACCTTAAACCCTTAGACAATGTAATATATCACACTTTTAAGGCTTAAACATATTTTTTTTCAAAATGCTTACATCGTAAAACAAGCTGCAGTGTTCATTTCGGCAACATTCAATTGTTGATAACAATTAAATGGAAGAACGTAATATTAGTTTCTCTATGACAAATCAGCTAGTAATAAACAGACCACACAAGTTCATAGTTTGACTTTTGACCATCGATACACTCCTGTAATTAATCAAGCATTCGTGTTTCAATTTACAGGTTAGGGATTCTTTTTTTCACTTGATGAGTTATTTTACGTAAGACCTTTCCTTTTTTACATTTATCTATCATAACCTCCATGTTTTCTCTCCCTCTTCGACCTCGTCTCTCTCCCTTTTTATTTATTTGCAACAATCTCTAAAATAAAACATTACATTTTCGCCTACTTAAATAATCTCAGCACGCAACAGTACCTTCAAAGCAATACACATTGAACAGATACGTACACATTTTTCCTGACATTCGAGATATAATAGCATTAGTCGATGCATTTAAAAGTATCTGTATCATCATGATTATACGTTAGTTACGAGTAACGTTCGTTTGTTTGATTCACGGCAGTTAAAGGCACCGAAATTCGAACACAAGCCGGCGTAACGTGTAACTCATTATTTTAATCTACATTTTCCGAGTCATCGAACATTATTCGATATTAATTCATACCGAATATTATACATATTTATTTCTTGACTTTCTTTACATACTTTCTGCGACGCTTACACTGCTACTGATAATCCCAAACAATATTAATTCTACTTTTCTAAATATACCTTAACTTAAAGTACAGTATCCATTACTCTGTCTTTTCTCTTCTCAGCCAGTGAAGGATACATCTTTCTAGACTGTGGTAGATTTTAAAACTGTCTTTCTATTTAATTATTGATCAATTTTAGAAGAAGTCAATCTAGACCGCGCAGATGTTCCTCTTGAGGATGGATGTCCAAAACATAAACCATCATCACTGTAGAAGTTGTTTTTTTCACCTACATGAAAAGCTTCACGCATATTCTTGGATCATATTTAATTGGGGGGCAGTTGTTTTTTTTATTTTATCGTAAAGGAGGGCAGCAGCTATCCAAAACATGACAAATTATTTTGTTTAATTCAAAACATCAGTAAATTCTACTTTAATCACCTAAAGTGCATCGTTGTTTTCACATGCCTTTTGAAGAATACTTACTTTAATACTTATGAATTTTAAATTTAATGCATATCTACCCCGGGCAACGCTAGATCACACGTCTTACTAGTATACTATCATATTGGATTACATCCATATATATATATATATATATATATATATATATATATATATATATATATATATATATACATATATATATACATATATATATATATATATATACATATATATACATATATATATATATATATATACATATATATACATATATATATATATATATATACATATATATACATATATATACATATATATATATATATATATATATATATATATATATAAGTATTTCATGTATCCACATAACATTTTATAAGAAAATATAACTTTTCATGTATCAATTGTCAGTATTTTAACATGAAGATTTCCCCTGGGAATGAAACGCGGGAAACTCTGTGTAGCTTTGTTGCCATAAATATAATTGCATAGCTTACTACATATATATATATATATATATATATATATATATATATATATGCAAAAATAAAAATGGATATATATATATATATATATATATATATATATATATATATATATATATGCACACATATACTATCTATCCACACCTATGTATGTTTGAAGAGCTGTGATACAGCAAATCAGTATTACGTAGATGACTATAACCTTCACTTTCCTGGGTAGAGCTTATTTTTAAGGATATCACCAACTGCTATATATATATATATATATATATATATATATATATATATACATATATATATATACATATATATATATACATATATATATATATATATATATATATATATATATATATATATATACTACTCGTGGTGATTCTTCGTTTTGTTTATAATAGACTATTCCAAGCTGTGTTATTTGTTCCTTTCTTCATTAGCCCCGACTCTTTATAAGCAGAGAGAGAGAGAGAAAGAAAGAAAGAAAGAGTGACAAAAACAAGCGTCCTTGGCGATGTATAAAATGAGAACGGAGTTCAAATAACATACAATGAGAAAGAGAGAGTGGAAATTATGGGTAAAAAATTGTAAGGGATATGTCACTTGATGATTTCCTTTACAAATTAAGTTTCTTCAAGCGTAGCCCAATTCGAAAAACTAACAGATTTATTCGCATGTATTTTTTTTTATTAAAATATATAGACAAGAAGTTGTTTATTGACAGTAAAACACAGCTAAAATATAGCAGGTTAAAAAAAATTACATGAACACTATTTTATATACATAGTTATATCGAAAATATGCATCTACACTAACATTACCGAAAATGATTAAATTTAGTAATTAAGAAAATTATGTTCTTACTCATATACGTTGAAGTTACGCCGTTATGCGTCTTGAAGCCAGCGCGTTGACTACGAATAGTAAAATACTTGTATGTTTTGTTACAATTCTCGTTAATTTTCCGTAATTCGTGGTGTACACAACTTTTTTCGTGTGCTATATAAGTATATTAAAGGGTTAACCTGTTTATTTATTACGAACTGCTATATTCACGCGTGTATTTCTGTCAAGCGGCACGAACCAAACTTTAGAGAAGCAAGCGTTTCTTATCCCACTTTTCGTTTTATAATAGATATGCTAGCAGAACCGTGAGTATATTAAACGATGCATTCTTCATAAATGAGTTCAATTAATAAATGTCTCTGTAATAAAAACTGGACGCCGAATATAACTTAAGGATAAGCTTTATTTAACCATTTGTTGCTTAGCTAGACAAATAGTGTTTTAACATTCACTCTTAATATACACGAATGTAGAACATTCCATTATTACTCCAAGGGGGAGACAGGCATCAATTATCTTTGTTACTACATTCTCCCCCATCAATCTTCTTATTCGTAGGGAACAAAATCATCCCATCGACCTGGCCTCCTGCGGGTTCTTTGAGGGCGTCTTGGTTGTTCGTGCCCGACATCCATTTCTAATCTAGGCTCCTCGGGACCTGACGACGTTTCGGGACTGTCTTGTGTGGCTGGTTTAGGGCTAAAATATCTTGCTCCAAATCGCTCTCGTTTTCTACGGCGCTTCGGTCGCTTGGTGTCTGAAGATTGAGTATCTGTTTCAGATATTGGGTGAAACCGCTTTCGTGGTACCCATCTGTCGTCCGAACTAGAGTCAGAGACGACTCTGTTAGTATATTCAGATTCGTTTTGTTGGGACTCTGAACTTGACGTATCTGGCACACGATCACCTAAGAGGGTCGGACTTGTTCCACGAACCGGAGCTCTATATCCATCTGAAGCAGTTCTACGTTCATATACATTTCCTGCTGGGGCTAGATCCCTTAAGGAGACAGTAGATTGCCTTCCTTCTGAATTTCTGACCAGTGCATACTGAGGGTTCGCTTCGATTAATTGTACCTCGCTTACCAATGGGTCATGTTTACTATGACGAACATGACGTTTTAATAAAACTGTGCCAGGTTGTGCAAGCCACGAGGGAAGTGATGTGCCTGCTGAGCTTCGTCGTGGGAACGAGAAGAATCTCTCATGTGGGGTAGCGTTTGTCGCTGTACATAATAGAGTCCTAATAGCGTATAAGGCCATGGGGATGAGACTTTCCCAATCGGAGATCGGACTATTGCGATTTGCTGCCGCCAACTGTACTGTCTTCCATATTATACCATTGTATCTTTCGCACTGTCCGTTTCCTTGAGGATTGTGAGGAGTTGTTCTACTTACAGCTACTCTTCGTTCATGCAGAAACTGCTTGAGTTCGTCCGACATAAAAGCAGACCCACGATCTGAATGTATATATGCAGGCACTCCAAAAACGGCAAAAATGGAGCAGAGGCCTTGAATTACTGTTGCAGCCGTTACGTCTGGGCAGGGGATGACGAACGGAAATCTTGAGTACTCGTCTATTATTGTGAGCATGTATTTATTTTTAGTTTTAGAGGGTAAAGGGCCCTTAAAATCCAGGTTAAGTCTTTCAAAAGGCTGTGTGGCCTTAATGAGTGTTGCTGGAGGAGGTTTGTAGAACCTGGGCTTATTTTCTGCGCATATCCGACAAGAGTTCGTAATTCTTTTTACGTCTTCAACAGAATATGGCAAGTTTCTGCTCCTGACTACGTGAATCATTCTTGTGATACCTGGGTGACACAATTCCCTGTGTATATACTGAAGATCATCTGAGCCAGTTACCAGGCCACACACCCTTGAAAGCGCGTCGACCGCGGCATTCTCCTTACCAGGGCGGTAAGTGACGTCAAAGGAGTAGCAAGAAAGCTCCATTCTCCATCTCGCTATTTTCTCGTTTTTTATTTTACTCGTTGTTTTTGGGTTAAACATAAACGAGACCGACTTTTGGTCAGTGATTAATTCAAAATGTCGGCCGATTAAGTAATGCCTCCATTTTCGTAATGCCTCAACTATGGCGTACGCTTCTTTTTCTATTGCAGAGTGTCGTCGCTCGGATTTCGAAAGTGTTCTTGAAAAAAAAGCTACAGGACGACCGGATTGTCTCAGTGAGGCAGCTATCGCACAGTCGGAGGCATCCGTCTCAACTAATAGAGGGATAAAAGGATCCACAGCAGAAATGGCAGACTGAGCAATGTTCCTTTTCATGTTTTGAAATGCTCTGATGGCGGAACAGGACAACGGAAAAGTAGATACTTGTGTCAATGGGTGTATTTTTTCTGAAAAAGACGCAACCCATTGGGAGTAGTGAGCAAACATACCGAGGGCTCGTCGTAAAGAGGGCATGTTTCCAGGGATTGGTAATTCCATTAGCGGTTTCAGTCGCTCGGGATCCGGCGTCATGGTGCCATTTTTGACAATGTATCCCAATAATTTGATGCTTTTCAAGTTGTAGGAACATTTTTCACTGTTCAAAGTCAGATTATATTTCTTGACGGCAGCCATGAATCGTTTAAGGTTGTGGTCATGTTCAGCTTGGTTATGTCCGCATACTGTGACATTGTCTATATATGCAACAGTACCCTTCAATTTTTCATTGGAGATTATTTCATCTATTACCCTCTGGAAGCTAGCCACACCATTTGTTATCCCAAAAGGAATTCGGCAGAACTGATATAGGCGACCGCAGGCCTCGAATGCCGTGTAGGGCTTATCCTCTGGCTTGATAGGTACCTGATGGTAGGCACTTCTGAGATCTAAAGTACTGAAAGTGTGATATTTTGCAATATTAGAAATCATTTCGTCAATACGAGGCAGTGGATAGGCATCGAGTAATGTGTATCTGTTGATGGTCTGGGAATAGTCAATGACCATCCTTTTCTTGTGATTTTCAGTGGCTGTTACGAGGACCTGTGCTCGCCATGGAGATTCACTTGGCTCTATAATTCCTTCCTTAAGTAGTTTTGTTACTTCTGCTGCTATGAACTGTTTGTCCGTTTCTGAATAGCGTCTTGATTTTATTGCTATTGGTTTGCAGTCAGGAGTTAAGTTTGTAAAAAGTGACGGGTGCCGCACTTTGACAGCTGCTAGTCCACATACGCTTAGGACTGGCTTGGGGCCACCAAAAGGAATTTCAACGCATGAATGTTGTTTTAGAAAATTGTGACCCAAAATCACTTCGCAGCAGAGGTTTTTCATTACTGATAATTTGATCCCTTGATAGGAGTTTCCTTTTAGTTTCAGGTTAACCATGCAATATCCAATTACATGGGACGATAAAGATGAATTTGCCATTGATATTTGGTTGGAACAAGGAAATATTTCCCATTTATTTGCTTTTACAATACTGGCATTAATAAAACTTTCGGAACTGCCTGTATCAATAAGCGCATGAATAGTCAATCTATTGATTTTTACCCTCACGATTGTTTTTGAGAGGCAGCCGGGGAATGCAGCTGATATTGTAATTGGTGCTACAGTAGCAAGAGTAGCCGAACGTTTTTTTTGAGAAGCTGACCGGCAAACTTTCGAAAAATGTCCCTGCTTATCACACTTGTGGCATCTAACATCTCGAGCCGGGCAGGACGAACGAGCATGTATACGAAGGCCACAAAAGTAGCATGTGGATCCAGCTGAGGCGGCAGTGATAAGTTGTTCGTGATCGTTAGAAAGGGGGGTGGCAGCATCTTGGACAATGGAAGAAGTTTGAACATGCAGAGGAGGGGCTACGATAGCAGCTCCCAAAATATCGGGTTGTAAATAGAAGACAGACTGCTTCTGTGCCATGTCCAACGTTAGAGCTTGTTCATAAGCTGTTGGTAAGTCTAGGTTTTTATTCTCTAGTAGTCTTTGTCTTATTTGGTTGGACTGTATTCCATTAATAAATGCGTCCCTGATAAAAACATCTCTCGCTTGGTTCGCAGTTAAGGCTGTAAATTCACACTCGCGACTTAACGTCTTTAGAATCTGAAGGTATTGTTCAAGGCTTTCTTCTGGTTGTTGACGCCGGGTAGCAAGTAAATGTCTAGCAAAAATAGTATTTTTTTTCTTGACAAACATGGCTTCTAAAATGTCCACCGCAGTTTCATAATTTTCACATTCAGATAAATTTCTATAAATAGCAGTAGAGACATGATGTAAAAGAAGGGTATATTTCTCAGTACCTGTTAAAGCCGCGTTTGAAGATAACTGTAGAGCTGTAAGGAATCCTTCGAACATTTTTCTCCAATGCCGCCATTTGTCAGTAGATTCCGAGTCGGCCGTATCAAGGTCTAGACGATCGGGTTTCAAGTAACGTTCCATAACGAATGGTTAAATAAATTGTAATAAAAACTGGACGCCGAATATAACTTAAGGATAAGCTTTATTTAACCATTTGTTGCTTAGCTAGACTATATTTATTTGTAAAAAAATACAAAATTTGGCACAAGGCCTACAAGGGGGTGGGGAAAATGTTGACCTAACTAACATTTTTAACTTAACTAGTCACAATCACCAAAACAAATTTACTCCATGATATACCTACTTAAAACCCAAAAATGACAATATATACATGGAATTGGGAGTGGGGGAACAAGAATGATATATATATATATACAATGAAAAAATAAATAAAATTAAGTGTTAGTATAAGAACCTCCCACTAAAGAAATGTGGCCGATAAGTAGTTTTGCCAGTCGAAAAAAGGCGATGCAGGTCACGAAAGTTTTATTCTCACACCTCCTTCGAAAATTACGAAAGGAGACCTGCATCTCTGACAAAACAACAGATCAGTCACCTAATAGGGGTCGGGAATGGGAATTAGAAAATAAAAGTCGGGGAAAAAAAAAAAAAAAAAAAAAAAAAAAGGGGGGGGGGAGAGGACGAAAAAAAAGGGGGGCCTATGACAACTTACATACCGCTAGCTAAGCTAAAAAAGGGGAAGAAAAACAAAACATAACCTAATCTTGCCTAACCGGGTCAAATAAAAGGGTCAGTGTTCGGTTCGGCCACCCAATATTCTGTCTAAGGCACGTCCAAGTACCACTCAAAATTAGCTCCATTCAAACGACACAAACGCGCAACTTTCACCCACCTTTTGTTGAAATCTGCCGAAGGGAGTTTCACCTTCTCCAGCCTGACACGCATTTTCAAGCGAGACTGGAAAATGAGGACAAGCTGGGGAGCAGTGAAGGTCTCTTCCCCGTAGACTTCCTTCTGTCGTGTCGACCAAATCACTCCTCTCATGACTGCTAGTAAGCAAAGAAACACATAATGCTCCTCCCACTTCATGCTTGGTGCCCAATTGCAGCATGTCGAAAAAGACTCCAAAACGAAGAACTGTCCGTTCAACATGCGAACCGTGTAGCCTTCAACTAACTCACACAGCGGGCGAACGATGGGGCAATGAAAGAAAACATGACTGGTCGTTTCCTCCCAGTCGCCGCATCGAACACAACTTGGTGTCTCTACTAATCCCGCTGCGTAAAGCTTTTTGCCGACCCAGAGTGCATTTCGTATTATCAGCCAGGTGAGTGATGCCTCGTAATTATCGAAGCATTTCAACCCAGGCGCCCAAGGCCAGATCAAGCGAAGTTCTCCCTTCGTAAGACCGAGCTCCTCAGTAATATCGTCACGAACAGATCCCCTCACCATAACCCGATATAGTGCTTTACGAGACAACACTCGGGTGTCAGAGAGGCTTTCTGACACCCTTAGAAGGTACTTCAAGGACTGTCGACACTCGCGATAAAAGGAGCACTCGCGTCGAGGTAAACGAAATGCCTCACCCCCATGCAAGTGCACACTTTTCAAAGCCGGAAAGGCTTTCTTGGTGTCTTCCTTCCAGAATTCACCGTTTCCCTCACAAGGTGTACACATTCGGTCTAGGTAGTGTAAGCGAAGCGTATATTGACGAATCTCAACGCTTGGCATACCTAGACCGCCTTCAGACGGATGCAAGTAGCAGATCTCCCGGCGAACCATGGGCTGCTTTCCGCGCCACAAAAACGCGAAAAGAGCCTTCACTAGTTCAACTAGTGTGATCGCCGGCAGAGGGAGCACAGAAAGACGGTAGAGGATGAGAGGATAAATGTGAGAATTACACACCTCCGCTCTTCCTTTTAAAGTAAGATTTCTCAAAGACCACAGACGGGCTGCAGCCTTAACCGCTTTCAACACTTCCGACCAATTTTTCTCCAACTGGAGATCAGGACCAAACCAGACGCCGAGTATCTTGCAAGGCCCATCCGTCCAGCCAAAGGGCCCCTGAAGGGGAACACCCCTCCAGGCACCAATGCGTAAGCCAACAGACTTATCGCAGTTGATTTTGGCCCCTGTCACTTGTTCATACCGTCTTATTTCCATGTCGACGACCCTAATCTCAGCACTGCTCGTTACAAGCACAGTGACGTCGTCGGCATAGGCGGAGTACTTAATCATGGGGCAAGCACCAGACAAAGTAATCCCACGAAGGACCGGATTCACCCTAAGCCTGCGAAGGAAAGGCTCCAACGCAAGCACATAAAGCATCGGTGAAAGCGGACATCCCTGACGAATAGATCTGGACAAATCGAAAGGCTTTGACCTTATTCCATTCACTTCAACCAACGCACCGGGGTTTGCATAAAAGAGGCGAATCCAGGAGCGGAAATGGGGACCAAATCCAGCCGAAGACAAGACAGCCTCCAAGTAACGATGATCGACCCTATCGAATGCTTTGGACTGATCTAAATTGATCAGCGCGGCCTCAGTGTCGACTTTCTCTATGATCAAGCGTATCATGTGCAAATTATCTTGAATAGTCCGGCCCTTAACAGAACAAGTCTGTTCGGGACTTATTAGACGAAACAAGACAACCTGCAGACGATTAGCCAAGATCTTGGCCAAAATCTTTAACTCTGTATTTAACATTGTTAAGGGCCGGAAATTACCTATACCATCCCCACCACTCTTGTCCTTGCGGAGCAATTTGATGATACCCCTGGTAAAGTACTGGGGGATAGACCCGTTCCTAAACCAGGAGTTAAACAACACAGCCAGCAGGGGGACAAAAATGGGCGACAACCTCAAATACAGTTCGTAAGGCAGACCATCGATACCCGGAGACTTATCAAGGCCAACCTGCCTTAGGGCCTCCAGGACTTCATCCTCATTTATACACCCTTCGCACCTAGCTGCTTCGGTCGCCTCGAGACGAGAAAAGTCAGCTAAATAGGCGTCGAACTGAGCCATTGTCAGACCGGGCTCCTTGGTAAAAAGATCCTGAAAATAAGAGCGAAAACCCTCCAAAATCCCGTCGTTTGTAGTCACGAGACGCCCATCCGATAATGTGACACTGGCGATGTGTCGATCAGTAGACCGTCGACGTTCCTCCGCACGCAGTGACGCGGCCATGTTTGTCGCCTCGTGCGGCACTCTTTTTAACCTAGACCTAACTATCAATCCCTGATCTGCCTTGTTATCCAAGGAGTTCAGTTCCGTTTTAGCTACAGTAAAGGTAACGCTATCCCCCGCCTCCGCCGCCCGACTTAAACTAGTTTCTAGTGCCACTTTCGTTGCCCTAGATCTAAGGTTGAGTCGACGACTATAATCGGCAACGAAGGACCTAATAACGTTCTTAAGGTGGCCCCACCACTTATTCCCAATGATAGCACCCGTCAATTCCCTCTGTAATGTTAGTAAAAGCTGTTCCCGGAAGTCCTTCAAATCGAACAACGATGTGTTGAACTTCCAGTAACCAGCCAATCTAGGCTTAGGACTATCTAAGTTTACCCGCACCCGGACAAGCCTATGATCCGAGTAAACTATATTATGAAAACTTGGACAATCTAAAAGCCCTAAATCGACTCTCCTAATTAAGAACCGATCAAGGTAACTCGAAAGTTGCCCTAAATCGGAGCCGCGACTAGCAGTCCAAGTCCATACTACTTCACGGGGTTTCTCATTTCGGAATTTATCGACAAGATCGAACTTATCGATAAAGTCCCGAAATGCCTTAGCATCCCCGTTGCTGTTAGTTCCCCTACGTTTTCCCAAGCGATCTAAATCGGGATCCAAGACCGCGTTCCAGTCTCCCGCTAGAATTATCCGACGCGACGTATCCATAAAGGGCTCGATCCGCCGAAAAAAAGGAACCCGCTCAGAACTGGCGTTGGGCGCATAAACCCCAATAAGCCGAAAAGCCACATCCTTTACGGTAACATCAAGAACGCACAGCCTTCCCTCAGGATCTGCATAGATTGGGTCACACGTCGCATTCAGTGTGCGCTTAACTAGCCAGGAAACCCCTCTTGAGTGAGTATCAAAGTACGCTGAATAGAGCTGAAAGTCTCTAGTCAGCGCACCCTGATAATCACTGGGAATAAAGTGGGTCTCCTGCAAACAACATACATCCACGCCGAGTCGCTGAAGGTCACGTACTACTCGAAGTTTACGAGCGGTGTCCCTCAACCCTCGGCCATTTAGGCTTGCTAATCTGAGTGCCATTCTAGTGCTCTTAGAGTTGGGAACCCGAAACGAACATTGATGCATTTAAGACACCGACAGATGAACCCAGAGAACCTTGTCCCAATTCATTTGAGACGAGACCGTCCGGGGCCACACCGCCAATGTCTAAGGGGAAAGTTAGTTTTAATGCCCTGTAGAGTGTAGGATGGATACGAATAGGGACCCTCCCAACACAAGATTTTTGCAGTAATACTACTTCTTCATCGTTAAAGAAAGCGAGAGGAGGCGATATATTAAAGGCGTTATTCGCTTCCTCCATCATATTCCAAACCCCTTTAGCTTTGTCTCTTGATCTAACCACAGATAAAAGTCTTTGTGCATCCAAGAAATTTTCCGGGTTGGTAATGTCTTTTTTGTGTACCATCTTTAGTGTAGCTAGGTTTCGGTAGTTCTTCTTATGATGGTTTATCATAAGATTTTCAGTTTCGGGAGTAATTTTACAGACATCCTTGCCTGTGTAGAAAGGGGTCTTCTTTTTCCGAGCCTCTAGCGAGGGACTTCGATGGCGTTTCTGGGATGTGGAGGGGGCGGTGGGTGAGGCAGGAGGCGGCATATCGGTCTTCATTGGAGAGGGGGGCGGTGTACTTTTAGGGGTGTTGCACGGGGAACAGAAAGGAGATGGATTAGGGGTAACGGGCTTATCTTTTGATAAGGGGGTCAGATTAGATTCCCTTACTGGTGGGGATGACTTTAATGGTGGGGGTGCACCTTTGGCTGGAGAGCGACGTTCTTTGGCTGGTGGAGATTTTTTTCCCGTATTAATAGTAGTATCGGCAACCTTTTTTTTTTCCTCGTTTTTTTTTTCTTTTTTTTCCTCAGTTTTGCGCTCCTCGTCGAGAGACTTTTTCAAATTTAGTATTTCTTTGTATTTTTCACCACCAGGATCGTTGCTGGTTTCTATTTCTAGTTGTTCTTCTTCGGTCATTACTTGAGCATATGACTTCGGCGATTTTTTGCCAGTCACGATATTCCAAACGACTTTTTTTTTGGGCGATTCATTTTCGGTGTTGCATAAGTCCTCGAATTCCTCCGGGGTTACAGTTTCAGTTGTTGGCTTTGAGGAGGGAGTCTTCTTCTCCGCTGCAACTTTAGGTGTCAAGTGTTCTAGCACTCTGTTCTTGGGGTTAGGCTGGGCCGGTTTGATCCTTGTTGGGCAAGTGAAAGTTAAATGCCCAACCTCATTGCAAATCCAACAAGCTGGACGTCTTCCAGCCACCACCACAGGCAATTTTTCTCCATTTGCTTCAATGTAGTATGGTACTTTCTTGAAAGCCGACTCGTTAAGCCACACGTCAAAAGACCATGTTCCGTTGAACTTGTCAACCGTAATAGCTGTTATTTCTCCGAACTTAAGTAAAAAGGCGCCTAAGTATTCGCCAGGAACCACAGCCGGAACTTCAAAAACTGAGATGGTCGTTCTCCTTCGACCCATGTATTCCATTCGCAGAATGTAGTCTTTTGTAATTATTTCTTTCTTCGAGAGTTCGATGCAGACTTCCTCGGTCTTAAAGAGGCTATTCCAGGTGTTATAACCTTTACATTTCACGATACGTTCAGCACGTACTCCGGTTGTTGCAATTAATTTTGCGACAGTTTCTTTTGAGGACCTAATCAGTTTTTTGGACTTTCTGTCCACTACGAACATTAATATGGTTTTTTTCTGGAATTCCTCCAACCTTGGTAACTGTATAATTACTCCAGTTTCAGTCACGAAATCCGTGCAGTCTTTTGCTTTGGCGATAAAATCGTCAACGTCAATTTTAAGGGCGGGTGCCTTAATCCAATCCGTTTTATCCGTAGGCTGAGATGGCTTCTCAACCACTTCAGAGGTCTCCGAAGGCGCACAGCTGGCAGTAGCCATGGCCGGAGAACGGTAGAAAAAAAATTAACAAACTCCAAATAAATAAAAATATAAGGAGTAACAAAAAGCAAGCAACAAATTTAACAAATAACGGTAGTAACAATAAATAACAATAATAACAATAATCACGGACTTACTGGCAGAGAAAAAATCACAGAGAGCTTTGTTGCTTCGCTAGACAAATAGTGTTTTAACATTCACTCTTAATATACACGAATGTAGAACATTCCATTATTACTCCAAGGGGGAGACAGGCATCAATTATCTTTGTTACTACAGTCTCTTAGGTTCTATACTCTTAAGAAAATAACTACTTATGTTTTCGTAAAAATAATTGTCGGCTAAATATACTTTAAATAATAAAACGAGTGTGCGTCTTCTCTCTTTATTTATTTATTTACAATTGTAGAAATTTAATTATTTTTAAAGCAATCTATGGTCTCTGCTATCTTATCGAAAATATAATGGTTCGCTAATTTTTTTAAATAAAAAAACGAATATGCATTTACTTTACGTATTTATTTGAAATTGTAGTTAATTATTTTTTAAATAGTTTTTGTCTTTTTACAGAAGAAAAGATTCTCAGCTAAATATTTTCCAAATAAATATCATAATCACAAATTTCTGAAATTTCTTTCTTTAAAATTATAGTTTTATTCAACGGGACGACATAATTTGATTACGGAGTAAACAGCGGGCATATTGTTTAGTTTCGGCAGATTCGTAACTCTCGCTTCCCTTAATTTCCATCTAGTCCTTACATCTTATGAGCTATGTAGCTGACAAAGGGGTAGGAGAGAATTGATGTTGTATGGATTGGAATCTATCTATCTAAAACTTATCGTTCGCTAGTTTTTACCTTAAACTAGTTAGTGTTTAGCTCCTTACATAGAGTGGCTTCATGCCTTGTCTAGAAATATTTCCATTTAAAAAAGTTATTTTAAAATTTGTAAATTCGGAATTATTTACTTTAGCAACGTCACATATTTAACAAACGGTGTGGAGGGTCATTACTTACGTACGAACGTGAAATTGCGTAAGTGCATTATGATATTGTTAGTTAATACAGGTTGTTTCCTCGTATTACAGCTCTACGCTGTGGCTTATAATAGAAGTACTTAAATCTGAGATCGAAACCATACTGTTTTGGCAACAAGTACAAGTTTGAGACGCCCAACTATCAGCACACGCTTACTGCCGTCAGTTAAATCTAGATATTTATATTAAAAATGTTTCAGCAGTAAACAGTAGTGTATTCTTTTACGAAAAACTACGCATCGCAGTAGAACAAATAAAAAGCGAAAATTACTGCCATATGAAAACTGTGTCATAGAGCCTGGAGGTCAAGTTCGGATGACGGTTATTTACGCTGGTCAAGTCTTTAGAAGGGGCTTGGATAGATCTAGAGACACAGAAATTACTTCCCACTTCTTACCACGTAACACCATCCGTGGCGAAAGGAAGCTGACTGAAGGAGAGCTGACTCACCTTGCTTAGATGACCTGAAGGTAACAAGTATCTCCTCCGTTGAAAATGTTCCGAAATAGGACCATCTTGAGCTGTGCGTCGGGAAATTAGTACGTGTGTTTAAGATTGGGAGAAAAAGAAGGGAAAATGGAGAGGCAGACACGTGTTAGACGGATGTTGGCGACACCACGTGGGGAAATAACTAAGGTTTTAACTGAAATAAGACGAACTTTAGTTCTATCTAGAGCTGGTATTATAAGCACTACATTTGGCAAATATTTCGTTCTAGAAGCAATTAACTCTACATTTTGCTAGATAAGAATACGTTTTCCATAATATATATATATATATATATATATATATATATATATATATATATATATATATATATATATATATGCACTCAAATACAGAGGTAACATATGCACAAGGAAGATGCACAGGAACGTAATATTCATGCATAATATATATATATATATATATATAGGTAAATATATTCAGTATGTAATTTTACCAGTGTTAAACGCGGTAGAAGAGCTTAGTACTTGTATTACAGTATATTTATTCTAAGTAAGCTACACATGAAACGTTCAGGTTTCATTACCAAAGGAAATAATCGGGATTTCCATCCTCCTCTCAATCAAAAGCAGGAGAACAAATTGTTTTATCGGAACATCTTCTCTCTGTCTGTCTGTCTGTCTGTCCGTCTGTCTGTAGATCTGTCTCTCTCTCTCTCTTTCTATATATATATATATCTATATATATATATATATATATATATATATATATACATATATATGTGTGTGTTATTGTATGTGTTATATCATGGCTATTAAAACATAAGTCACAGAAATCAAGTGTGAACTATGCGATATGTGTGCTTTTTCGTTAATGTATAAATTCTATACATATGTCACATTTTAAAAAATATATATATACTTTTAATTGTAAGAATTAACTGTTGCAGAAAAAAATTACGTTGAAGCGTGGATATTACCAGAAACAAAATTCTGTTCAAACTTACAATTTGATGTAGAGAATGAGACACGTTAGGGCACACATCCTTATCAAATAACATTCGAAATAAACGTTTAAGTTCGAAATATACTATGTTCATATATGTTTACTATTCAATGTATACGGCTTTTGTAAAATATTATTCTTATTACCTTCCATCATCGTTTCTTGTGTGGGCATTTTTATTGTATTCAACAATATGTAAACCACGTGATACACCCCCGGCATTGAGACGCCAACTGTCATACCATCAAGACGAATTTAATCTTGGCTGCGACAATGTCTCAATCAAGAAAGATTAAAAATAAAATTAAACGAAAAAAAAAAATGGGTATACTTTTGACAAATGCGTATATTGCTAAAATATCTCAAGTTTTTAGAATAAGTAAATACTTTATTTAAAAAAAAACAAAAAACTTACGTTGTTCTGTTCTTTTTTAATATACTTCGTATATATATATATATATATATATATATATATATATATATATATATTTAGTATGAAAAGTTCACACATGGAAGCGTTAATGAAATGGCGATAATAAAGAGAATATTTTGAAAAAATATTTTAGACAACCTGGACAACGCAGTTTTTTAAAATAAATGATTAATTTATCTTAAAAACATGAGCACTTTCGGTGAAATACACCATTGTCAAAAGTATAAGCATATTTTGTCTCTTCTTTTTTCGTTTAATCTTTTTTGATTGATACAGATTTATCGCAGTCCAGTTGAAACTAGTATTGATGTTATCGACGGTTAATATGGATATGCCAGTGTGTGTAGCACGCTTACGTGAATAAGGTTTAATAAAAGTTCACAGGTAATCAACAGACATACTGTTTCGCTTTATCGCATCTATTCAGTGCGGCTACACAAGCCCCCATCCAATTTGCAACCATCTAATCGATAGTCGGTTACTCTTACCACTTGACCACGGGACGAGTTCTGTGGGTGAATAGCATCTACAATGGTTTATATATAAACATTGACCGCAAATTGACAGTCGTCTAGTGGTTTATTTACAAAAAAGTTTGCATCATGCTACAGAATTTCAGGCGATATCATGAACGACAGTGCTCAACCTGAAAAGGTGATTTCATGTAGTCACCCACAGACAGATTGCAATAATAGTAGGCACACCCACATGATACCTGGTCAGAGATTTGTCATGTATTTTCTCTCGAAGCCAATGTTGTTGAAAATAAGCGTTATATCTAAACAAATATTTGTATGACGCTATATTAAAGAAATATGTTTTATAAAAAAGTTATTTAGATATGTTTGACAAAATCTGCTCTAAAATATATTCTCGGTGTCCGAGCACAATTCTGTTGGGCTTTGTTCATTATGCATCATCACATATTGGCAATTTTTCTAATTGTCCCAAGGGGAAAATGCTTAAAACACAACATTTATGTCTCTGCTTAAAAATGAAAATAAAGTTGATGGCTAAATGAAAAATCTTCCAGTGAAACGGAAGTGAATAATGGCGATGATAAAGTTTAAAAAAACTGATGCCTGCATGATTTTTATTGGTCTACTAGATACTGTTGATGCTGAGATCAGTTTCTATCGGATTTATTATTCATTTAGGCATTGATACAGTTGACAAATTTATGGACCAACAATTCCCTCAGATATGCTATAATAGCAACTTCAGTTAAATAGAAAATTACCACTCTGTTATTTTCGCTATATTTGAAATCAGAAATATCGACCGGTGTTAATAACTCCCTAACTCTATGAAAAAAAATATCCCATTTTAGTTTGGGTCACTTCGAAAAAAATTTCGCCAATATTCTGTATTTGATACGTTATTACGAAAATATGAATTAGTAACATATTAAAATATTGTCAGCAAACATTTCAATTTGCAAAAGTACAATTTTAATTCATCATAAATGTTTATAAATTGTATTTAGTTAGTAATTAATAATTACACTATATTTAAATAAGTCATTCTGTAAAATACGGACCAAACTGCTTGTACGCTTACCTTTACCTCAACATGAAATTACTCAAAAACCGTAACAAACTAACAATAAACTAACCCTAACCTGACCCTAACATAACCATAAACTTCATCCTAAATTCATCATAACCTAATATTTAGGTTTAGTCTGGCAAAAGGCGATTTAGTTTTGTTCGTATTGTGTAGCACAAAAAAAACCTCCAATTATATAAAAAAAAAAAATTTCAATTCTAATAATTAAGCAGATTTTTAATTACAAATTATCATTTGCAAAAAAAAACTCACACAAATATAATAAAGGATTTTGTTTTATTAACACATATCGACATATCTGAGACAATGGCTAAATCCTTAGGAAGTGACTTCAAGTCTGTAGTGGGATTTTGTCATAAATGGATGCTAATATTTAATGCTTTTTAGACAAAACGCGTTTTCTTTTACAACTACAAGAAACCTCTTTAACCACCGATTGCCATACCTAATAACAGCCTGCCTTACAGTGCAACGTTTAAACTCCTCGACCTAAGATTAACAGGAAACATGAATTGTAGCAAATACGTAAAACGCATTGCCACGGCTGCTGCATCGAAAGCGGGTTCCCTCTACCGAGCTAGTAAATTTCTTACACCTATCTATAAATTATACCATCACCCTATGCATGAAGTATTATTGCCACATCTGGGTTGGTGCACTACTGAATTGTCTCACTCTCTCTGTCTCTCTCTCTTTCTCTCTCTGTCTTAGACGAGGTGCAAAACAGAGTCGCTAATCTCATAGGTCAATTTCTATTCACAAAGCTTCCGCCTCAGCCCAATCGCTGCAATGTTTCATCTTTGGGCTTGTTCTCCAATGACTTCAATATAGTGCTCCGATGAAATCACTGCTCTGGTGCCCTTCGACGCAAATACACTCGACGAACTCGAAAATCAGCTCGATCCCATGATCTGGTCCCCAGATCTTTATACTCTAATAGCTTCTTTCCTTAAGTGACGACTGCCTGGAGCAAGTGTTTGTAATAGCCGAAGTAAAGAGCGGAAGAAATAGGTGAACTTTTTCTTGTTGTCCACGTGACATCAGATAATGGCGTGTTCGCATAAATATTCGCAGGCACATACATGTATGACACATTTATTAATCTAATGTATAGGAAGTATGTTTTTATGCTTGACCTGAATTTGATACCAAATTTAAGAAAAATGTATGATTATTTTTCTATCTCATTTCATTTTTGGTACTTCGATTTTCTATGGTGAAATTAATTGCACAAAAAGCTACACACTTTACTAGCATCATTGTTCAAGCACAATGAATATTTGCAGTCTTGTAAATTAGATCAATTGAAAAATAACGAACACACGCGTTTACATATATAAATATCACGAGGCAAACACACACACATAAAGTGAGGCAAGCAAACATACCCTCATGCGAACACACAGAAATAGACACGCAGCCGTTAACTATGAAGTAGAATTTAACTTTTCTTTAATAATAAAAAAACAAACACTCATACAAGCCTGATAGAGCAGCTAAAAATGAAGGCGTCATTTTCTTACTTACGAATAGACCGATTTTAAAAAGCTTAACTGGTAAAAAGACTAATGTCGCACCAATCATTGTAAAACATGTGTAGAACAATATATATATTCTAACCTTTTTATTTATTTTAATAACATTTCTCCTGGTGTAACATCTTTTTTCTCTAAATGCATAATTTCAAACTTCATGAATATTTACGTTCAGCACAATAATCTGCACATACTTTTGAAGTGAAACCTTTATTTTATGCATGACGGTATATATGTTATGTTCTTCTGGGGGATTATCTTTTTTAGCATTTTGCTACGAAAATACTAATAACACTAATCCCACACTCAATAAATACATAACATCATTTTACCGAAATCAGCTACAAAATAATTAAATAATAGATTAACATTTACAAAAAATTGATTATCTATTATAGAAATTCTAAAACCTCTAACATTATCATCACACACAATTATTTCCCCTCGACCAGGGTTTTCGATGAGGCACGCCTTGCATGTGCATTTACATTTCCGTTGGGAGACTGTATCCGACAATGACGAAAATGTATATACGTAGGCATTACGACCACAATTCTGTCGAAATTTCTCACCACTAAACCTATCTGACACCAACGCAATAAACCAGCATTTAAAAACTGATCCTCATCGACCCCGCTCTCAACTTCATAGAATTCTCGTAAATAATACAACTATATAAGAATAAGATAATAACAAAGTGATCTTATAGGTATTAGAAGCTCTACACATGAAAACAAAAAAGCCAACAATTAATTAAATTAATTTCGAAAACAGTGAAAACACCCTGTAATGATTTTAATACTAATGCTAATACTTTATATATACTACAATAAATCACACGGTTGCTGCCCAAACCGTTACTAAACATTTAAAATGCATGTTAGTTACTCGATACCTACTTCCTGAAGATGGTTCCGGAGAGAACCGAAAATACTAGGGTACTCCACGAGTACGGTAAATTAATCTGCCAATTCCACCATAAACTAGGAAATGATTAATAAGGTATCTAGAAAGGGGCAGCGATAAATATACAGACAAAAGTTATCTGTCATATATATATATATATATATATATATATATATATATATATAAAGGAGTAAGGTTACCAACATTTACAAAATGTTTTTTTCAATATTTATTCATTATTTTGCTACTTTCTCATTTTATAATTTTATATAACGCGTTTCAAGCGGTGCCCCCCTTTCATCAGATATGTAAATCCATTTGGAGAAATGTATTCCGATTTGACAAGGTGTTGTTTCATTTGAAGAAATGTCTTTTAGTTTTAAAGAGTGTTATTTCATTTGAGGAAATGTGTTATTGTTTGGCGCGTTATATAAAATTATGGAATGGTAAAATAATATAATAATGAATAAATGTTGAAAAAACCATTTTACAAATGTTGGTTGCCTTACACCTTTACACATATACTTTTCTCTCGTTGGAACTGCACTAATACTGCACTATCCTCCTTTTTCTCAGTGTCTCTCTCTCTCTCTCTCTCTCTCTATATATATATATATATATATATATATATATAATTGAGTAGTCTAATATCGGAGATAGACCTTTTGTATATGTAAGTTTTAAGACTTAATATAAACAGCGAATGATTGTTTTTCTTCTTACGTTTTTTAGAACATGGTGTTCGTCATATCTGAATACATATATAGAGAAAGAATGGGGGCGACATCAATAAGAGATAGATTTATGGGCACATGTATATAAACAGATAGATACATAGATAGGCAGATCATGAGGAAGTGCTGGTGGTAGAATTTACGAAACGTTATTTTATATTGATTCTGGCACGAACGAAACTAGCAAGTGTCTACGAACCAACACCAGATATAGAGAAATATGGTCGATTGCGAGAAGAAAGGGGGTTGCCAAAACTAAATTACGCCTTACACACGCGTCTCAATTCAATCAGTTGGTTTCTCTCTCATAAGAAGGTAAATGCGGCTTTCTGTTCGAGAGAAAAGTAAAGCAAATGAGTGGAGTCACTGCGGGAAAATCGCAAACCGATGATCATGGTCGTAGACTAGGCTGGGTAAGGGGCTAGGTGTAAAAAATGAGATAGGGGATGGGAACGCAGTGATACCGACTCGAAACAATCCTATTAGGCGACTCCGCACACTTAACATGTCCCTGCTTAGGAACAAGCAAATGGAAATGAGCGTTAACACCTGCGTTTTGGGTGACTGACAAAGGGCTGATTCCACTTGGATCTACGACAGAGCTTCATAAAACATCACCTACCTCTCCACCAACACAATATAACGTCACCAACTGGAGTTATGTTTTCAACCAATTTAGTTTTAGACATACTGTTTTTTTTATAATTGTTAGAGTATTTTTCAGTATATATATTTTTGATTATTGAAAATGGTTTTATATTCAATGTTTCTCCCTTTTTTCCACAACTCTCACTCATTAAGCCTATCTCTCTATATCTATCTATCTATCTATCTATTTATCTATCTATCTATTTTAACCACGTGTATTGAGCCGTTTCAAGAAAACGAAAAAAGCGCGTATCTTGAGTATTAGATATGAATACAAACCAAAATATGTTTTTCTGCTGTTCAGACGTAGAATTTAAAACGAACTCGCCAACCCCGTAAAGCGACTATAGCGTCATAAAAATAACAGTTTAAATGAGCGCTTTACGAAGTTGAAATTGCCTAGCTTATCATGAAGTTTCCTGCTCCAAAATCTTCATAAAACATCATTTTGATAAAGGACGGATGATTGGCCGAAATATTAAAATAAAATGTACACTGTACTTATAATTTCCATGCATTCATGATTTTTATGAGATTATTTTATGTTTCTGATTAAAAAAAAACTATTGATACTTTGGATTATTTGGATTATTCGGACAAGTGTTCTAATCTTTTTCTAATCTTTTTCATGTGTATCTTGTTAAACTCGGGAATCTTTTAATTTTCAAAATATAAAGAAAGACATCATGTTTAACTTAGAAACACACACGCACACACACACACACACACACATATATATATATATATATATATATATATATATATATATTATATATATATATATATATATATATATATATATATATATATATATATATATATATATGCCCCCTTACAAAAATAAGACGCAAAGTACAAATCTCCTGAACCTTTTATCACGAATCCGTATTCAAATGTTGATCAACATCCATTACATCACAATGTAAGTGTAGTCGACTATTTAAAGCTTGATTAGGATAGCCTGTGCGTTTTGAAATAACACAAGCCGTATACATTTTATTTTCAATAATACGTACCTTTAACCGTTCGATTATGACTGCCAGAAAAAAAATTCAATTAAGTCATTATTTATAAGTTCATATGTTTTATACGTTCATATACTAATTGAAATCTATTTTATATATACTTTTACGTATGGAAATTGAAGGCAGTCTTTTCTACATATTCGCTCACTATTTATTTCACGTTCATATTTTTACGAATATTACTTTTAAAATGTGTTAATATAATGCATAGAATAACGGTGTAAAAACTCAATTATTTAGGATTTTTCAAAATCCCAGAGTAAAGAAATAAAAAGTGTTCGCCTCTACACACTTAGGTTATGGTGATTGTTTGCTTTCTTAGTTATGTAATGAAACGACTGCCGTGTAAATATCCACCAACATAAGAAATACTACTTATAGTTTAAAATCGATTAACACTAATGATATAGAGTTCACCGTTGAGAGAGAAACTATATTGGGTTCTGGAATGCTCTTGGGTGAACCAGTTTACGAGTCCCACTAATATATATATATATATATATATATATATATATATATATGTGTGTGTGTGTGTGTGTGTGTGTGTGTGTGTGTGTGTGTGTATTGTCGGCATCCGTCTGTCTTAAGAGACAATAGAGTTCTGCACCTCACATTTGTCCGTTGCTGAATTGCAGCGACTGAGGTTACTGTGTAAGCATATACTAGATCGCCTGGATTGACACGGTTAAAGGTGATGTATGGTTGCGAGAATATGTCGCAGCTATGTTGCAGCTATCTGCTCTCCCATGTCCTCTTCAATCTGGTCTACCATTTCCTCAATCCTCTTGCAGCATGCCTTTACAGATTTCTCCAGCAGTTGCGATCTTAACAAATGGACTCGCATCCTGTTGGGCGGATTCCACCTGCCCTCATGTGTCGTTTTGTAGCGTGGGACAGGTCTTTTTACTGGTCTTGAGCCGCTTTCGCTCCTGCCATAAAAAACTATTATTTGGGATTCTCCCATCGTCTATTCGCCTAGAGTCGTCGTTAGTTGAGCAGAGCGAACATGCTCGGGATTCCCGTCTGATCAAATACAGTCTTATTTGAGAGTCTTTCTAGTAATTCCTAGGAGTTTAGTTAGGTTGCGCAGATGGAAAGTGTTGAGTATGTTCTCTTGGCGAGAGTAGAGGGGACAAGCTGCCGTAAAGCAGTGTGCTGTCCACGACCTGCATCTTTGTATTTGTGGTCAACATCTTGTTATGCCAGTCTCCTTTTTATCAATCGATCCGTGACTGTTGCCTTCTTTTCGATATGTTTATTGGGTCCTGCATCCAGGGAGAGATTGCTGAACATGATGGAACCTAAGTATCTGAAGTCTTCGACAACCTACTGAGTGTAATCGTCAATGGTGATGATCCGGGTCCTGCTGATATCTTGTCAGAGTATGTTAGTTATTTAAGGCTGATTGTCAGTATAAACTCTCTTCATGCGTGCGCGAAGCAGTTGATGGGTCGCTGCAATGCCTCTTCAGCGAAAAGCATCTTTCCCATTTTGGTCTTAGTTCGACGGCGGACAAGGTTGATAGACTGTCACTTGTGGTACGAATGTACACTTTATCCTCCGACTTGGTGAAGGCGTCGGACAACAGCAGAGAGAAGAAACTTCCAATAGGTGTCAGGGCGCGTACGCACTCCTGTTTAATCCCGCTCTTAATTGGGAAAAGGTCCGAGGAAGAGCCATTGTACTGTACGGGTCCCTGCATTTCCACATGAAGAAATGTGATACTTTTCAGGATATTGGGGGGGGGGCATACGGTCGTCTAGAGCAGAGTGAAAAATCCATCTCTGTTGACAAGGTAACCCACCTTGGTTAGGTCGATGAATGCATTGCACAGTTGTTGTCTCTGTTCATGACATTTTCCTGGTTCATGTAAACATTTCATCTTCCTTCTCTAAACCCATACTGTGCCTCTGGGTATACACGCTCTAGAAGTAACTTGAGGATGTCCAGAACGATCCAGGACAAGACCTTCACAATAACACTTGGGAGAGATATTCCACGGCTGTTTGGTGCAGTCGCCGGACCACTACCTTTTTGTATGGAGTGATGATGTTTGCATCACGCATCTGCTGGGGCACTGTTTCTTTTTCCCAGAATTGCTGAAGTAGCTCGTACACATGGTTGAACATTACTGCTTTGTCTCCCAGCTTGATGATTTTAAGTGGAATGCCATCTTTTTGGGAGCTTTGCTGCATATTATGGAGTATATGACCTTGTTTCGTACTGTTACAGAAGGGGGAAAAGTCTACTTCTTTTTAACATCTAGGTTGGCCGTGTTCTCTACTTCTGCGTCCGGGACAACGTTTCCTACCGCGTAAAGTGTCTGCTAATGCTCAGCCCACTTCTCTATATGGCTGCTGCGGTCTAATATTTAATCACCGGCAAATGATCTCAGACATACGACTTTGTTTATTTGTAAGACAACAGCTTTTTTAAGCTATCGTAGATGCCACAAATCTGGGTACCCTTACAGAGGTTTCGCCAGTATTTATAGGCACAACACCGATCAATACGTTGCCATTATCCTCGTGTTAATGCAAGTGGGGCTTTTTCTGCTAAGTTAGATGGATCCACTCGGACTGGACACGGAATTTACAGCAATTCAGTGAATGATCGGTATCACAGCTAGCACTGTTGTGAGAACGCAGTTAAGTTAGGGTCTCCATGTGATGAGAAAGTCAACATGGTTCCAATGATTGAATATTGGGTGTCACCAGGATACACGATGATGTGACTTGGTGGCGAAGAATATATCGATTATTTAGCGGTTGTGGCATGAGAGCAAGTCTAGCAGCCTCTGCCAATTATCGTTCAGGCTCCGACACTAAAATGACCACTGCTTCTGGTGAAATATTCATAGTCGAAACCCACTCGTGCATTGAAGTCACCGAGCTTATACGATTTATCCGTCAAAAGGATGTCTTTGATCGTGCTGTAAAGATTCTACGAGAATTGGCCTTTGGTCTCGGCTGGTAACCATAGCGTTGGGGCGTAAACGCTGAGAATGTTCACTTGGCCTTAGGCGGTTAATAAACGAAGAGGTACAATTATGGCTGTGCTACTGAATAAAGGTTCTACAGTAGTGAGTAGTAAGGTCTTCACTGCACATCGAACCCCATGCAGGCTTCATGTTCCTTTGCCATACCAGAAAAAATGTGCATTTTTATTCTCCAAAACTGTCGTTTGATTCGTAACTGCTATCATACGTATTGTTTCTGACGCTGGGCGCAAGCATGGGCTATTAGTATGGAGATCCTGATCTTCCCAGCCATCAGGATTCTCCTCTTGATCTCGCTGATGTGGTCCAAATGGAAGTTGAGCTATACATTTGCCACCCACTTAGCTGTAAGAGCTGCCGGAAAGATATAATTGTGATATCAAACTGCCTTAGGGGCTCAATTTGTGATTTAGATTATAGGAGGAACCAATCAGGCATAATCCGATGGCTAGGTTTAACGTTGGCATTAAAGTTATTTTTAGAACTCTTCTGCTATATTCGGGGATCTGCGTCTAAGAAATGCATACGCCCAGTGGATTTGTGTAAATACACTACACCATCACAGAGTTTAGCCTGCTAGATGAATATGTTTGCCGTTGCATAGCGCTTGGGGCCAACACATGGGAGAGTTCGGAAATGAGTGAGGACTTATGATGTCATTAACGATACTAGGTAAGATGCAGCTTACCGAACTTGAAAAGTGCTCCTTCTTCCTAGTGCTCCAGGTAAGCCCTATAAGAATTAGGAATATATATATATATATATATATATATATATATATATATATATATATATATATATGAATTAAGAATCAATTGTAGACATTTACAACAAGTTAATTGTGATCAATATAGAGGTACCTAAGAAATAATATCATGACACCTTACAAGGGAATTACAATTATAAATATCACAAACGTATATTAATATTAATCTCTTATCAACTGCAGTTAGAATTCTTAATTGCCAAACTGTAAAAGAAATAACACGAAGGTAATAACAATTAATCTTTATCAATAAATAGTAATAGTATATAAATTAATAGTTAAATAAATTAATTGTACTGTACTTACATTAAAGTAAGGATTATTAACTATTTTTCTAGCAATTTAAAGTATATACAAGTATAGATGAAAACGCATATTTGAAAGTAAACAAAACAACAAAGATAAACAGCGAATGTTATTGCATTTTTAAAGAGTTTTTATAACTTATAACGGGGTATCATCTTCGTTTATATATATATATATATATATATATATATATATATATATATACATATATGTATATATATATATATATATATATATATATATGTATATATATAATGATTTGTGATACACATTATACGTTTCATCCTTACGAAATCATCCTTACGGAATCGTAAGTTATTCAAACCGGTCGCAAGATTCGAATCTCAAAAGTCACGTTTAACTCAAATGTATATATATATATATATATATATATATATATATATATATATATATATATATATATATATATATATATATACACGTTTGATTGAGTGCATGCATGTGTGCATGTGTGAGTGTATAGTGAATATGTATGCTTTTAAAATAGTTCCATTCGCGTGTAAAAAAATTATACTTACATTTTTATTTGCAGAAGGTTGTTAACACATTTGAACATTGTAATGAATACAATGATGGTAACCGGAAATCAGAAAAAAAGAAGGCAATATAGTAAAGGTGACCCGCTTAATTGTCATATTCATTGCCTACTTCTATTTTAAACTCAGCTAATGATGGTTGCTTGAATATATTCAAGGTTTTAACGATCTATCAAATAATAATCAGGCGGGGTTAGTCTTTCTGTCTTTACAACTACGTTGTACTGTTAATTTCTTTACCAGCTAGTAACTTACGGTTGTAAAATAAGCGCCTGTGGTGGTGGGATATTGCATACGAACGTGATTACGTGCAAAGCGAGTGCAAAATTAAAAATGATCATTTATTAACAGCTTAATGTGTTTATGTTAATTACTCCGCTACACACATTAACATCTTTGACTAGTTTGTACTTAATGTTATTAATTGTGGTTATATATAGTAGTAATGGAAATGGCTTGAATTACTTATTTTATCTTTTATTGGATGATATATTTCCGACACTAGCCTAATTTCCCGACACTTAAAAACATGTATTTATTTCCTAAACACATTTTGGTTAGACACATTTATTTCAATAATATAAACGCGCAATAAACACGATACCAAAAAAATATTGCACCCACAATCTTGTAGTAGCAAACAAGTCATCTAAACCCATAAAACCTCAGAAAGAAAACAATGTTAGTTATAAGTTAAAATGCGCTTCAGGAAAATGCAACTCGTGTAACTATAAATATAAGTAGAAGTGATAATAATAATGATAGCTAGTAGAAGACGAAAAAATACATTAGTGTTACTACTAGTAGCATTTCCCACAAGCTCACCACGCACCTGGTAAACTCTACTTTAATTTATTAGCATTTAAAATACATAACTGCCTTCCCCTAATGTAAGTTTACTTTTAGTTTATAACACGAAAATTATACATTATGAAACTATTTAAAAATGCTAAAATATTTGAAGCTACCTATATTAAAATCCCATACCCTACAATAAATTACATTACGTATAAAACGAGTAACAACATTGTAACATGCTTAACCGAAAATACAATTGCTGCTGTGACGCTTATTCAAGCGCCCCGGGATTTATATTGTTAACGGTCTTCTGGAACTGGACAAGGGTGCTCTTTTGACGTCTCGCGTTCGCGCTTTAAGTTACGTGTTGACAGATTTTAACTCACGAATGCCCAACATTCGTTTTTTTTTATTGGCGTGCAACGTAATCGGGGATACTTTGACGATTGTCCCATCGCTAGGTGGTGTGATCCTAAATGAGCTTCACACACTTGTCCTTAAAACCCGTATTAATATGTGCGACGTTATTCAGACAATGTATGTCAAAACAATCGCCATATTATTACTAAGCTGATAAGGTCAACCACAGGATTGTGCATGGAGAAGTGCGTGTCAAAGACATTGACAATTGTACACAGCGTATCCAGATGTGCTGATAAAAATGGCGATAAAACAAAGAGTGTTCGAAATTAATGAATGAAACTTAGTAGATAAGGTTAGCATATGTTAATTTGTGAGAAATATAGTTGGATTGCAGAAAGGAATCTGGATTGTATTAATGATTTCATGTGTATGACTGTTGGGGTCGTTCCGATATATTATGAGTATGATACAATCTACTATAATAATTTAGTAATTTTGATCGAATAATTCTCGATAATCTTGAATTTAAACATACGCCATTTCAAATACAAATCGAAAGATCGAACCCTTTTTTCTTTATTAGCCTCTGATGTATGGCTGCCAACTTCGATTTAGCGTCGTCTTAATGTGAAGAGTGGAAGTACTTTTAATGCAAAAATTGGCAACCTTATAGTTATGTTATTGTTATTATTTCTGACTCACTAATGCTTACACTGATAATTTCTGGGAAAAATATGTGGCTTTCCCTGGGGTCTGAGTGACAAGTTTTTCAGGACGCATTTTTCGATCACCATTGCAACTCATGCTGCATGTCTGTTCCCCATTATATACTCGCTTATAATGTACGATCACTTTATTTTAACTCTGAGTTGCAAGAACCCTTTTCTGTAGTTTTCTACTTTCCTTGCACTTTAAACCGAGATCTGGATGGCGCATAAACATTAGTCGTGAAAAACCGGCATAAACGAAGCTTAACGCGAACAATCGATGCAAAAGTTATTTAAAACTTGATCGTGACAAACGTATTGACGAAGTGTACGTCTCATATCGATAAAATGGCGAACTTAACTTTGACATACCAATGATAATACTATATTGAACTTTAGCATGTCAGACACAGTGACTGACAACGCCTCTTATTGTTGGACGCCTCTTAGTTATATGCGCCTGTTCAATGTGCACGTGTTATATTATGACAGGCCCTGTATTTTTAAGTGTACGGATCAACTAGAATGAATTGTGAGAGAAATAGAATCTAGATAAACTAAGTACAAACTTGAGGGCAGTGGTAAATTAGGACGTATGTGTGGACGTAAGAGAAGATCACTTGACTTACGCAATTGTGACAGTGTCATCTGCGTACAAGCTCGGTACAGGTCATTCTCACGGTTTGGGTGACAGTGACGAAAACCTGAAGTTCAAAAGGTGAAAACACAAAGGTAATCTAAGGCAGTTATGAGAGTCGTTGAAAGGTCAGGGGTCCTACGTGACAGATCCTTTGTGTGAAAACTTAGTTTTTCAGAGAGTTCCCGGAGATCGAAGCGAAAGGATCGCGACGGTTAGTTCCCGATCTTCGAAGCGGTAGATCGGAGAAAAACTCAGTCATGTAACTTTGTGTAAAAAGTTAGTTATGAGTTAATTGGGTTGGAAGCGGCCCGACGAGTTGACAATGTAGCCGCTTACTGTGAGGGCTGTATCTCTCAGGAGATTCAGTACAATTAACGTGGCATTCCCCAGCGAGGAAGAAGGATGAATGATTCGCGGAACGAATGGAAAAAAGAAACCCCGACAACGAAGTGTGAAATAAACAAGTGAACAGAATCTCTCTGAAATCCTGTCTCTGAGCGTTTTGTCTTTTGCTTGGAAAATAGAATCTGCTCCTTAAAACAGGTACCCCACCACGATCACAGCCAGCAGCTGACCAGCGACGAACGAACCTGTAAGGTAATCTTTCTTAGTTCATTAACAAAAGGGACCTAAATGACTATATTTAAACTGTTATATTGGAAATGCTAGGTTTGAAAATGAATCGGCAGTTTAAAGACCTAAACATGTGTTTAAAAGTGACTCTCAGAAACTGTGTTTAAAAATGACTCTTAGAAATGTCTTTGTACAAAAGTATTAAAAAGAATAGATCGAACCACTCTTAATCCTCTCATCAACATTTCGCATTACTTTCGATTCGGAGAGGATGAGATCCGAACAGTTGAAGTGGGTACGAAGAACTGCCTCAGTCGGTAAGGATTAGTTATTATTAATTATTATTATAGTAAGGCTCCCGTCTGTATTATAATAGGAACGTTTGTAATTTGTAATGTATTACACAACAGTCTCCCCCTTTACAACTCATCTTCAAGTGATTACACAGCAGTCCCCCCCTTTGCATGATCCCCCCCTAAGGAATTATGCAACACACGTTTAGCCATGGAAATGATATTTAAAATTAAGGCGTGACGGACTGACTAACGGATCTTCTTATAGAGATTCGAGGATGTATCATCTCATTAACAAGGATTCAGGCGGAGAAAGAAGTATAGAATTACTATTATAGTTTTTATTTTTGTTAGTGTTATTGTTGTTATTATTATTAATATCATTATTATTATTATTATTAGTAGTAGTAGTAGTAGTAGTAGTAGTAGTAGTAGTAGTAGTAGTAGTAGTAGTTCTCAAAAACCTGGTTGTGCAAATTTTAAATATTCAGTGGACATGTTTGATAAAATATGTTTAGATTAATATAACAAGACTTTCCCTTTAGATTCGGGGCAGCCTTATGTGCGAGTACTATGTTTTGAGCAGTCTGTACAATCGGCTTAAATGTGCATTTGACAAGTGTGTCTAGAAGTTCCGAACATGAATGCAATCCATTTATTGGAATGGCGAATTGTTCTTTAATCCTAACCGGAATGGCGCGACAGTGGCTGGGAATGTCAGAGAATGCTAATGAGGAATGGGGTCAATGATGAGTCATACTGATAAACCAAGGCGACACTCCGACACCTTTTCAGAAGAAACCTGTTGTCGTAACCTCTGCCTCCTCTAATTCTATCTTTAATCGAAACCCGGCCACTTCTGCTCCTTTTAACGCGATCCTTTTTAGCAAGCCGAATTATCCCTCCTCGTCCACTTAAATTATTTACCCTCACCAGTCAGATTGCTAAGCCCTCGTGTCCATAACACTCAGCCTTTTCCTTAAGGACCATTCATTTCTAACCTGCTACGCCTGTTCCTTTTGACACGCATGCAACCACGTGCCACTCTGCCCACCAACCACCACGATAGACGAGAGATGACAACGATGGGAAATCGTTTTTTTTTAAATTTTCCAGTATAAAATCTGTAGGAGTATGGGTGAAAAGTAATCTGACCAAAAGATACCTGGTGAATATATATATATATATATATATATATATATATATATATATATATATATATATATATATGTATATATATATATGTATATATATATATATATATATATATATATATATATATATAGTGTGTGTGGGGGGGAGACGATAAGGGAAGGAAAAATGGGCAGATGTCTGCAGAAAGAAAGTGAGAAACAGGAAGCTAAATAAAACCTGAATCAGTTTATCAATGAGTAATCCCAAATGGAATTCAAGTAATCCTGGTTATCTACATATATATATATATATATATATATATATATATATATATATATATATATATATATATATATATATACAACCACACACACACACACATATATATATATATATATATATATATATATATATATATATATGTATGTGTGTGTGTGTGTGTGTGTGTGTGTATGTTTGAGTTAACGGACTATTATTCTATCGGCATAACTCATAGCACATGTGAGGGTGCCTGCACGAGCGATCTAAAATGAAGCTACTAGCAATGTACATTCCAGGACGATTGGAAACAAGGTAGGCTACAAGAAGACAGAGACTGTTGATGTATCGGAATTGTTCATCCTCTCTACTATATATATATATATATATATATATATATATATATATATATATATATATATATATATATATATAGTGCATGAAGGGCTCGACAGAACTGACACTCTGCAGGTTAATTACACAATTACCCATTGTATAGAAATAACTACGCCACATCAATATATATATATACATATACATATATATATATATATATATGAATATATATATATATATATATTATATATATGTATATCTATTATATACATATATATATATATATGTATACATATATATATGTATATATATTTTTTTTTCATTTTTCTTGTTACCATTTTGCTTTTTTGATGTGTCTTTTATTTATTTAATTTTACGTTTATTTTCCTATTCTTTCTCTTGTTCTATCTGTCTTTTTCACGATTTAATTTAAAATTACAATGTTTACGAAAAGTACACGTATTTTTGCTTGCACTTTTAGTGGGTAATATAGCGTCGATTCATGAAAGTAAACGCACATTAATGTCGCTCATTAACCTACATATATAAATCCTTTCATAATATGAGTTTTATAATGTGTTGTATTTTTTCTGATAGTTTGGGCACGACTGTGTCATTACTTTCTGATAAGTCACACCTATAGAAATGCTTAAATATATAACTCAGTATTTTGCTTGTCTAAGTCATGAAAACACGATCTGTTAAAAACTGAACGTTTTAAAAATGAATAAATATCGGTTACTAGAATTGAATCATCTATTGTTTATATATATATATATATATATATATATATATATATATATAATGTACTATTGTACTCCTTTACTAATGTAAAGGTTATATCAGTCTATCGGAAGTCGTAACACTACTATCCATAGTACTTATGTGGTATGATGACATCCTACCAGGCATTATGTTTTACATATTGAGGGGATATTGTAGTATTTTATTTGTTCTCGCAATACTATCTTCAATTGCATTACCTCCACTTTTGTATGGAGAAGTGTAATGGTTTAAGCCATTACTTCTTCATAGTAGTGTTGGTGGCAGCGTACGTCAACACGTAATTGTAACAACAGGTGTGTAATTCTCAAATTCAACACATGTATTCACACACACACACACACATATATATATATATATATATATGTATATATATATATATATATCTTTCACTCTGTCTCTGTCTCTGTCTCCTTTTCATATATATATATATATATATATATATATATATATATATACTTGTAAAATATGCAACATTTCGAAGGATAACTTTTCTAACAACTATTGAATTATAAACATCATTGACTTGTTTAAAAATAAATCGACATGTATTCTAGTGGATGGAAGTTCGTAATTAACTTATCATTTTACATATTCTGGTGTCATTATACGCTATTAGATGCTTATTAAAATACACACTCATAAAATCATAATTAAATGTGTAATTATCAGACTAAAGTTGTTGCGTGTAATACACATGATGAGGTAAATGTTGTTCGAATTCGAGATGAGGTCACGATAAACCTTTATATTGAATATCAGCAAAAATAATCCGCCCACCAGGCATCAATAACTGAGACTCTAGTCTTCTTTACAGAAAATGAAGAAATACTTTTGAATTGACGTTTTTGTAATTTTGAGGAAAACAACAAAATGATGATTGTTGTAGTGTTATTTGATATAATATATTCCTATGTGGAAGGAAATTACTGTGCATAAACATAGTCAAATTTTATTTTGTTTGGAAAAAAAGAACAAAAATGTTAATTGATATGATCTTTACTATATTCAAAGTCGATGAATTTAAAACATTCCTTAACTTTTACATTATTTCAGCATGAAAATGAAAATGAATTACCCATTACACACTGGTTATATAATGACATGAATAAACATAAAGGTTGAATGTTGATTGCTCAAATAACACAATTTCATATTAGTTAGTAATTCGAAAGTGTTACTTTGTACGTGTCGCCTTTATTATTAAAATCAGAAAAAAGACTTAATGCATATTAAAGAAGACACATCTATGTTCAGTTTTAAATTTAGAAAGATTGGAGGAAGCATTTATTTTATTTTCTATGAAAAATGTTGAAGTTATCATCATCATCAGCAGCATAATTATCATCACAAGCATGATCATCATCACTACAAACATGCTCCTTGGCATTTTTGCTAGGAGTAAAATGTAGTATCTGTTCTTATGCTGCACTTAGATTTTCTGTGCTCACCTGTTGAAGGAGAAACCAGTATAGACCAGTAACATTTACATTTTTTTCTAATCCAGAGTACCACTTTTGGGGAGCTAGGTGTTCCCCACGTTCAAAAATATCGACATTGTGCCTAACTGCTCTCGTTCGAGGACGTAATAGAAACAACAGCAACATAACAACAACATTATTTAAAAAAATAATAAACCATGTATTTAATTATTAACAGATTAGAAAATATTAATGTTGTTAATTATTGCATTCAATGCAAGTTTTTTTTTTAAAGCAATTATTCTAAATGTATCAAAGTGTTTTTGCTATGTGTAAATATAGGCGTGCGAAAACATAACCGAAAAAAAAACAAAAAGAAAGTGAAATGGAAGTTTTGATTTTGAATTTTAAACTTAATTCAGTACATGGCTTTACATAATAGCCTTACTGGTAATAATATAGATGTTAATATAAAGAAAATGTATTCGTATATATAATAAAATAGAAGAATAAAATTATAAGTCAATGGTACTGAATATTAATTTATTAGACAAGGGTTAAAAACTAAATATACAAATACATTATAACCTTCAGATTGTTTAGTACGGTTTCCTGTGAGTGTATATATCTAATGTGAAAATATGCTAGTGTATATTTGAATTAGGTGCATGCAAGGTGTGTTGTATATTAGTATAGTTTAAATGAAAAATAACTTTCGCATTTATTCATTAAGATAACGTTGCTGTCTAGACACCATTGTCCGTTGTAGAAACTTGAATGTTTTTTTATTAAAATCAGAGATATTCTAAAAATAATAAAAGTAATCAAACCTAGCAGTTATAGGGCGACATCTAGATGGACTACTTTATGAGAGAGAAGAATAAGAGATTATTTAATTTACATTTCCAAAATAATTATTGACACTTCTTACTATAGTGATCATTTTTATTTTAATATTTCTTCTAGATGCGCAAATGTATTGATATGCTCTACTTCAAATTTTAAGACTATTTACCAATTGAATTTTTTGTTAATTAAGTTATATATTTCTGGGGACAGAATTATAACAGCAACAGAGTAGAAAGTTGTAGAGTTTTATATGATTATTTAAGATATAATTGTAAAGAATAGACTGAGGAGATCTATTTTTGAAATATCGGATGAAATATGTTGCATAATTTGATAAGTGTAAGGTATATTTAGAGGGTCAATATCAAACAAAATGTATTCATATAAAATCTCAAACGCATATAAGCAAGAAGACAACTCAATTCCAACTAAGGGATACATTATTTGAGTCAATATATTTTATCCATGAATTGATTTTTTCAAGGGTGTACGATGAAGCAAGAGCCTCATGTATGCATATAATCGGTGCAATGATAACAGTGAAGCATCCGAAATGAGAGAGTATACGATAATATATAGTGTAAGGGTTGTACAGGTTGAGTGGGATGTATTCTTTAAAAAATAAATAAATAGACAAAATAAACTAAATCAAATCATGCCTCTGTGTTACTTTCTTTCTGATCTAATTAGTTTATAGGTATGCTTATACCCTTTTGCCATAATTTGATGTGTATTAAGAGTGTATTGATGGTGTACCCTTTCTATGCAATTACTTTAGAAAGCTGTTCAAAATGAAACTGGTCAACAATGCATAATACACCAATAATAAAAAGAATTAACAAAAGCCGTAAGGAAGCTGTCTCTAACTTAAACTGTACCTTATCAGATTGTTTTTATATTTTAGAACGCTGTGATGATCATGCGCTGTGATAATGCATGCGCTGTGATAAGGACCACTGAATAACAGAAGACACAGACAAAAAACGACAGTAATACAATATGTAGTGTTTGGGAGTGTGTGCATACTAATTTTATGTTATCACTTAAAGTTTACCACACTTTATAGAGTGTAGACAAGTGTAGTCCTAATATTTTACGGCATCATATCCTTATAAAAATTGTCTGAAAAACCTATGTATGATATATAAGAAAAATATTACCCACAGGTCACAAAACATTACATATTGTTTTATTGTAGTTTTTGTTTGTTTCCCGCTTTTGTTCAGTTACCCCGGTGCCCCCTTCCTACATTATTACAGCGTTCTGATATATTAACATATAAGCATACAATGAGTATGATGATATGAGAAAGCCATCACACTCTAAATTAGTATGTGTAAAGTTCAATTACATTATAGTTTAGCTGGTTAAAATAGTTTATTATTGTACGAGGCACTTTATTAATAACTGATGGTTTTTCAAATTCTGATATCAAACATCTAAAAATTAATAAAAATACCAACAGAAAGTGTATTTTTAATCCAAGAGTAGAACATTATGTTCTAGGCATTCTCCTCATCGCGACAGTATCAAAAACACGCGTCATTACAAACAAGAGCCCCCACTTGTGGTCTGCTGGTCGTATGTTCATAGCGTTCGTAGACACCAGCTGTAAAAAAAAGGTTAAAGTCCTTTTCAGAAACATTGCCATCCCTAATTTACTGTCTTCACCGCCACGCACGTTCCCTCCGAGATAACGCTTCTAGTTCACGATCCCCCGGTTTTCCCCCAAATGCACGACTTAATTTAAAATCCTAGCCTTGGGCCGCCGACAGCGGTTTTTGAGTGGTCGCGTCGACAACAGTTTTCCATTATGAAATGTCTGTTGCAGAAAGTGGAACATGTCGGATCGAAGTCGGATCAAGACGGGAAATTCCTCACATGGCTAAGTTATATTCGGCTCATAGGTTGGCGCTTCAGGAATCCTGATTAGCCGTTAACTTAACAGTGGAGACAACAACTGGCTTATTGGCGTTCAAGCACTTCCTGTCTTCCTCATTCTCATATCTATCTATCTATCTATCTATCTATCTATCTATCTATCTATCTATCTATCTATCTATATATATATATATATATATATATATATATATATATATATATAAACCTCTCCCTTTCTTTCTCTTTCTTCTCCCCTGCTATCTCTCTCGTTCTCTGTCTGTGTCTATGTCCTTCTGTCTGTCTGCCTGTCTGTCTATCTGACTCTCTTTCTCTCTCTCTCTCTCTATCTATCTCACCCTCTCTATCCCTCTCTATCTCTATCTCTCTCTCTCCCTCCCTCTCTCTCTCTCTCTCTCTCTCTCTCTCTCTATATATATATATATATATATATATATATATATATATATGTATATATATATGTGTATATATACAGACTACCGTTTTTACTTTGGAGTTTATTCCCAGAATAACATAAAAGATGAAAACAATAGTCCAAGTAATCAAATAATAAAAAGTCAGAAATCCTCATCTAAAATATAAAGAAAACGCTGTGTTTCTAGCTGTCAACCTCTCCCTCTCTCTCTTTCTCCTTCTCTCTCGGTCTCTCTCTCTCTCTCTCTCTCTCTCTCTCTATATATATATATATATATATATATATATATATATGTCTATATTTTTCTTAGCTGTATATATATATATATATATATATATAATGAGAGAGAGAAAGAAATAGAATTTTAAATGTAGTTATTATTTAATACTATTTATTTATAAATATTATATATACTCATATATGCATTCATATATATATATATATATATATATATATACTTATATATATACACATATATACATATGCACATTTACATACATATATATACATATATATACCTATATATATTTACATTTATACACATATATTTACATATATATATACATATATATACACATATACATATATACATGTATATGCCTATATATGTATGTATATACATATATATATACATATATATACACAAATATACACATATATATATATACATATATGTATATATATATACATATATGCATATATATATATATATATATATATATAAAGTTATGAAAGTATAATTATGGCTATTTAGCTACACAGACGCTCCCGCGTTTAATCCCTGGGGTGAATCCCCAGGCTAAAATGGATGGGGTTAGTTTTGCCGGTTGTTTTTATATACACAAATACTTAACAAATCAGATTCTTTAATGTTCTCGTAGGAAATCGGTGGGCTTCTCACGAACAAAAGTGCGGTTAGTTTTACTTACCATTTTTTGTTTCATTGTTCTATTTTCTATAGAGTTGGCTATGTCATTCTTGTGTTAATATATTAGGTGCTCTTATTTTAATACGTGGTTTCTTGTATTTCTATTTTAGGTTTTAGGGTTTAAGTTGTTAGGTTTTAGTTAAGTGTAGTGTTTTTTTACTTATTTGTTTGTTTGTTAATGTATTGTTAGCCTTATATAGATTTTATTCTGTGAAGATTACTTAACCTTTCTTTATTTTTGGAATGCTTATAAAAAATAAAATAACAACATATATATCAATATATATATGTATATATCTCTCCCTGACATCTCTCTATCTCTCCCTCTATCTCACTATCTCACTATATATATATATATATATATATATGTATATATATATATATATATATATATATATATATATATATATATGTATATATATATACATGTATATATATATATATATATATATATATATATATATATATATATATATATATATATATAATGACGATAAATAATCGACGAGGAATCGAAAACGTTCGTTAACTGTGAAACCTATTGGACATTTATTATGTTTTCGAGTTCCACACAAAATAAGGTCTTCAAAATTATAAGAAAAATGAAAAAAAGTTATATTTACCAGACGAATTCTCTTATTTTTACAATGTTTATATATATATATATATATATATATATATATATATATATATATATATATATATACATATATATATATATATATACACATATATATATTTATATATATATATATATATATATATATTTATATAACATATGTGCATGTTAATAAGGAAAAACATAACTTGCTATGTAAGATGTATGAAATAATTTATTTCATATCCTTTTGAAGAGAATTTTCAGGCAACTCTACAATAACAATATGTGTTTAAATGTGTACATATATAATATATATATATATATATATATATATATATATATATATATATATATATATATATATATATATGTATATAATATTTCATTCATCTACATAACATTTTATGAAGAGATATAATTTTTCTTTGCATATATTTTCAGTATTTATTTCAACAGGGCGTGATACGTGAGTAGAGCTGGACAGTAAGTTAACATAAAATGGTTAGAATTAACACTTGAAAAATAAAAATAAAATGTGGGAAGAATTAACAGAGAGAGTAAGAAGAAACTGTTGGAAAGGGATGGGGAGAGGATTAAGAGAGTTAAAAATATACACACATATATACATATAAATTGTAAATTTCTAAATACATATGTATTTTAAAGGTATAATATTCCTAGAATTAATTTATTTACATTTATTTCATTCATTTATTGTTTTTTTGTTCTTATTATTTATTTATTTTTTATTTTTTATTTTATTAAAGTTTAAACTTTAATTTAGGGATAATAAATATATACACATACATTCAGGACCAGCGGGACAGTTATAAAAGTGAGGGGCTCCCCCCACCAAAAATGTGGGCGGCCCGGGCAAACACATGCACACACAACTTCATCATTGATGACCGTAAAGTGGGGGAGCCAAGTCAAAAAGTGTGTGGGGAGTATGAGCCCCCACTACCCCCCGGTGCCACCGTCCATGCCTATACACACACATACACACATATACATACACACATACATATATACATATATATATATATACATATATATATATATATACAGGGCCTACATACATATACATAAAGTGTATATTACTCCATTCTTGTTTATACTTAAGTCTATTATTATAATGTTTTACTTATTAATATGTAACTATGTAAAAATTAAAAACAGGATAAAAGGCATTGAGGTGCGGGGTGGATGGTCCTGAGTAAATAAATGGAAGAGACAAAGGCAAGGAGGTTGTGGGTAGGAGTGTAAGCATGTACGAATCAGAGGATGAAAGGGGAAGACAGCTCATGTCTGTTATTCAAAGATGGATGAAATTTCGAGATTAGAATAGCTTCCGAACTTCGAAGATGACCGACATTGCGGACAGAGTTGAGAATGCGGACACTAATAGAGCGATGTGTGTTGCCACATGATATTAAGTATTTGTGGAAGGAAGAAATGTGGGTGTTAGGATGTTCTATCAAGGGTTGGTGCAGAGGTCTAACGGTGCTACCGGTGTAGAACTTAGCGCATTGTAGGTTGTACACCGTATAGGTGCGGAAGCAGAGGCCAGAGTTGGGGATGGGGAAATTAGCTAGAGAGCAGGGTCCGGGGTGTAGTGGATTTTTTGGGACAAATGTTGTCGGAGAGAAATGCCTGTGTGGGGGAGCTGTATGTTAAGATTTTCACTACGTATGGCATTGCGGTCGCTAAAGAAGGGGAGCTTAAGGAGGCAAGTGTTGGTGAGAGTGTGGTGTCTACGTATGTTGGTGTTATTGATGCTGGATATGGTAGTGAGAGGGAAACCGTTGGTTAATAGGGTCTGTTGGAAGGCTTGAGTGTGTGTTGTTTTGTCGGTACTGGATGAGCATTTGTCCTGTATGCGAGTGATTTCGGTGTGCGCGTAACTGATTTTAGATTTGAATGGTAGTGCGGATTTGTAGTGTATTAAAAGGTTCCTGCAGGCGGGTTTTCTATAGAAAATGGTCTGAAGGGATCCGTCGTCATTTATGCTAAGTTTAAAGCTTAGGAGTGAGAGAGAGCCTATATATATATATATGTATATAATACAAATAATATTTAATTATTGTTTTAAGGATATCAGTAAGAATAGTATATTCGATATCAATAACACACACGAATACGGTTGGAGGTCGTCAATAGTGCTAATAGAGCATGAACAAAGGTAGCAAATATATAACATTTTAATATAAAACACAAGCAAACTTAATATTTTAAAATTGAACATAGCGTTGTTCATCTACATGTCTATTGGAAAAGTTTATATTCATAAAATGGCTTAACATCTTTCCAATATATATACGAAATATACAATTCTATGCTCAATTTTAAACAATAATTTTGTTTATATATACATATATATATATATATATATATATATATGATATTACTATTTCATGTATCCACATAAAATATATAAGAAGATATAATGTTTTATGTATCCATTTTCAGTATTTACTTCAACAGTGCTCGATACATAAGTAGATCTATGTAGTATCTCATTTTAGCCTGAATATTCCGCCCGGGGATGAAACATGGGAGCCTCTGTGTTGCTTAATTGCCATTAATATATTTTCACAGCTTATTATATATATATATATATATATATATATATATATATATATATATATATATATATATTGATATATACATACATTTATGTATTTCGTAGCTTTATTTATATATTTATATATTTGTGTGTGCATGTTTTGTTCACATGTAGTTAACTTCTATATAAGTAAATATTAGCAAAAATAATTCAAGGATTATCTATTTATTACCTATTTTCATTAATCTTTAATTTTCAGAAAATTTGACATATATTTCGAGAGTATTATAGTTACATTCTCCAAACACATTTTTGTATTTCGTTTTTGATAACATAAATATTAATGCCTGAATATATATTTTAACACTTCTAATTAGACTTAATTTGCAATTACGAACTGACCTTAACCGTTAATCCTTTTTTTCTCTATCATTTTCACACTCTGACACCCGTCATGTTTTTTTACCCTCGCTCTTATCTGATATTGTGTTCATCACTCTCACTTCCACCTCTCTCTTTCTCATGTATTAACAGTCAAATCTAACGAAAATAAGGATAATATTTTAAAGTTTTGTCTATTTTTCTTTTTTAAATGTTAAAAAGAGTTTCAAACATATTTTTTCCTTAATCAAACAATAAAAACCAAGCTTAATGAGTGACATAATCGGTTTATTTTTTTTTGGTTCTATTTAATAGATGAAGGATATTTATTTAATAATATGTTTCACATATATATTTATTTACTGTTTAGCAATTGTTTTCTTGTATACACCAATTATTCTGTATCTCAAATATTAAAAATGCTTAAATGTAAAGTATAAAATTATGTTGCACTTCCCAACATGGTTTTCGAAAGTAACATTCTATGTTCTTTGTATTATACATAACTTTCGTTGGGAAATATTTATTCATTTTTTAAGTTAAGAGTATGTGTGTATGCCCAGCTGAAATGTAAAAAAGAACTACCAAAGAAACACCCACAAAGTGTGTATATTCCTGATCAGTGTTGCCGGGAATTAATAATGTTTAAAAATTAGAAAACGAATATTTATTATTTTACCCTAAACTATTTCGTAATTGTGTGTTGATTTGTGTTTGTAATTTTTCTTGTACTGACTAATATGAAATACTTCTGATTATTATCAAAAACTTATTTTCCTTAAGGCAACTCGACTAATCTATATGAAGTGTATGTCCAGAAAGACGAATGGTCTAGGCAAAGAAGAAAGAAGAGATGGGGAGAGGGGAAGTGGGAAGAGAGGAAAAGAGATAGAAGGTTTAATAGAATATGTTACACTTCTTCTCTGCTAGTTGTTTATAAAATAAAAGTACTGTCACTTTCACATAGTTGTTCTTTACTTTTGAGATAATTATATTCAGCGCACATGAACTCGTCTGTCATCAAGCTATTATAAATTGCGAATGAATTAACTCCTTTGTGGGAAATACTATTCGGTGAAAATTTACCACATCTTAAAGTGTTTCAAATACGAATATAACTAATATCATCGAATAACAAAGTATTTCAGAGATATATACACATAATAAACTACTTTTGTCCGCGTAATTTGCCTGTCTAAACACGTGCTGTATGTTGTTTGTGCTTTTAATGGAGTGCACGACTACGATTACATTTATGACTTTTTTAGTTAATGTGAAAAAAAAACATTACGTTTACACAAATTTTACATTTGAATTAAAAAAATCCATATAATATTTGTTTTACGTTGTAGCAAATTAAAGCTTATTATTTCTCATTGATATAAAGCATAAATGCGTACATAAATTTAAGAAAAATAAGCTAACTATCCGCTTCGTTGGTTCAATCAATAAAATTAATTTTCTGAATAAAGATAAATACTACTACGCGTTGGGATTAATTTAATATCATCATATATTTGTAAACTAAATTTGTTCATTCATCCTTCTAACATGATGTTTTAGCGTCATAACTTTGTTTCATGAAATTTGAATTTTCCTAAATTAGATAATTTTCAGAAAATCATTTGAAGATTTGTAAAATAATTTTAATATTTACAAAACAACTGCTAAAAATATATATGGTTTAAATTGTTTGGAACATGATCTTAATGTTTTTAAAATAAGTTATAAATTGCATGTAAAAATGAAGCAATCAATTATAAATTGAGTTTTAATATTTTCGCCTAAAACATTAAAACATATAACTTTAACGTAGGATCATTCATATTACTGGATTTGATTGTACATGCCACACTCAGAAATATTTTATTTTTCGCTTATGTTGATTAAACTTCTTTTTATTATTTCTTTTGTCTTTTACAGATATGTTTGAATTTTGTTCATTCCACTTCTTTTATTTTCTTCTGTTTTTTTTACATTGTTAATCCTTTTAACTTAAGCCGTTAATTAAGCTAAAGATTTCCTGAAATAAACTCAATAAACCTAATATGAGTTCTTGAAAATAATCTCCACATGTTTTTTTAAGAGAATTGCTTCTTTAATAATTCCGAAGATATAGTAAGGGGAACGTGCATATGAAAGCACAATGTTGCGACACTTAATTTATGTTACTGGTCTATCAGGCAGCATAGGTCCTGCTTGCTGCTTTCTGCCTAGTCTGTCCCGGCGTCAGTGAGATACATATAGCCTTAGTTGTCCGAAGAATGAATAGAAACGACAGCCCTAAAACAAACAAAAAAATACAAAATTTATTTATAATAATAAAAAAGGGTAACTAATGATTTTGACAAATGTGGGTTAAGTGCACAGAAATACATCACAAACAGGCACTACCCATCAAGATCTAGGGGGGACACACAGACATTTGGTCGGTCGGCCGGTTGGTTGGTCGTGGAACAACTGGTAACGATCGACTGACTACATGGTCTGTTCTACTTTGTTCACTGGTTAGTCGGCGGAAGAGCGATTCACGAAATCGAGTAAAAAAGAAAGGCTTCAGAAGAATATTTCAAAATAAAAATGTAAGAGTTATTATGAGTGTACATTGGACATTCAAATTATAAGGAAAAAATAAGAGGAACTTGATGTCCGAACTTGCTCAGTTCGTACAAATATTCCTTATTCTTAAAACCACAACATATTTTTGGGGAAGTCTTTAGCAGCGCCTAACGCCAACCCTATGAATATTATAACAGGTACTGCATATGTCATTGATGATGGTGACCGTTCTTTGTTACGAAACAATATAATATAAATATTTTGGTTGCATCTGTAATTCAAAGCTTGTTTAATTTAACATAGTTTAATGATGGCATCCGATAGGTAGATTTTTAAAAATCAACATAGCAGATTATATATATATATATATATATATATATATATATATATATATATATATAGACTGTTTCGCTGTAACACGGCTTTTCAGTGCGGCTGGACCAGCTAGTGACTCAAGACAGGATTGAAACTCAACCGTCGAGCTGACATTCGGCGCCTCTACCCCTGTGCTAGCATACGACACTGACTGAATGTAAGTGATATATCAATGTAAACATAGACAAGTGCCGAGCTCGAATTAGTTTTACCCAATGAGCTATGCCTTAAAGCTAATAGCAGTTGGCGATATCGTTACAAAAAGCTCTCTCTCTCGCTCTCTCTCGCCCTCTATCTCTCTCTCTATCTATCTCTCTCTCCCCCCTCTCTCTCTCTCTCTCTCTCTCTCTCTATATATATATATATATATATATATATATATATATATGTAATCGAAAGTTAGATTCCAGTAACCATATATTTATTCATTTCTAAAAAATATCTTAATATTTCGGCAGTCTAAATGCAGAGTTATATATCCTGTGTTTTATTCTGCGTCTAACTCTTCAGAAAGAAAAAGTTACAAATCCCGTCCAAAATATCAGCGAATAAAAAACAATAAACTCATAAAACGTACATCACCAGATAATTAATGAGTGTAGGTTCAATTAGGAATATACGTTACTATCTATCTCAGTGAAGGCAATATTTGACGAATAAAAGAGCCAAAAACATACGTATACTTACTATTATTTATTTCTACATGCCCTAAAGTTGAAAAATTAATATGTATATCATGGATGGCTGAATATTATATATATATATATATATATATATATATATATATATATATAAATAGTAGGTTCAATATAAACATGTTTACTAATCAATAAGCAAGTAATACACATTTTGTATATCTATATTGTACCATTGTATATGTAGTGATTTACATAAATGTGGATGCTCACCGGCTGCCCACCAAATAAAAGATGTGTTAAAATGATCCGTACTCTGGCCGACATACGCAGCATTCGTAGTTAAATTAATATGTAGAAAAAGTTTATTTTTTAACAGAATCAAATAGGCGAATGACGTAAATAATTAAAATACATAAAGGAAGACGATAGCGAGAGAAATAAATATGTACGAGAAGAAAGAAGGGGGGGAGTTAGAGATAACGGAGAAGATAGGAAAGAAAAGAAAGCTAGGAAAAGTAGACAAGTTAGATAGTTTAAACGTTTTTTAACTTGTATAATAAATTAAAGTATTTTGGGTTTATATAACAATTTAACATGTTCTCATAAATTTCACAATTTTGCAGAATTTTTATTAATTAAATGTATTGTGCAGTTGCTATAGTACCATAACAATACGAGACATGCACAAATTGAACTAAAATCTGTCAACGTATCTTACACCCTGACAATGACGAGTCTAACTACTTGTTAGTAACACAGTTATAAACATTTCCGATTAACGACGGATCTATTATAATGCACCACTCCGACAGATACAAATAAACAAGCACCAAATGTCGATTATAGTAAGGCTTTATCTACACTGCTATTTCATGTTGACCAGGTGTACATAGTTATAAAAACCCCTACATGCAAGTGGTGTATCGCAGACATCGCATATTAACACCAAGCACATATTTTATTCTTTCCATTTGTTAGCGACCTAATTCCGATTGCGGCCGCATCTCGCTAAAGCAATTCATCTACTTAATTCATCGCGTCGGTTAAAAAGCTTTCTCATGCAATCTGCCATCTTAAAGTTGTCTAAGAGATTTTGATAGGCATATGGTCGACCTAATACCTGGAAGACTGCGAAGAGGAAATGTGCATCAGCACTCCAGCTGGTGGTGGGGGGGGGGGGTTTCTTCTTTTTTTTCTTTTTCTTGCCTCGAAGACGATCTATGTACTCCTATAAATTACATTAGCGGCTCATCTTCTCGTTGTCTTCACAAGTCGTTAAGCCGCGACTCGAGATGGCGAATTCGGCTGCATGGTCCTCGATAATAGTATGAAAATGCCAAGATGACTACAGCTCTTGCTAAAGGTTGAAATGATGCCCTTATAATGGAGATGGCGTCTTTCAGGAAGGTGGGGAGAGTCCGGCCGGCCGCTTGTACGGTGCGTGAGTATGTGTGCTTATGAATGCACATACGGTTGCTTGTGTGTGTGGTTACGTCGACTGCCGATATAGATGTCATATGTGTGTGCAGTGAATTGCTCTTTTCCTTAGCATAGGTATGATGTGTAAAATATAGCACCAGATAGAAGTGAACTATAGAAGTGGGTTGAATAAGATGGACAAGAAGAAAAAATAGTTGATGGTCGGTAGGCGGCCCAGTCGAATGATTTATTTAAATAAATTGTAAAGAATGAAAGAATAATTGAATAACGATAATATATACAATAATAAAGCATACATTCTGTCTGTCCAACTCTCCATCTACTAGTCATTAATATACTCCAAAACTAATCGACTAAATATAATAACATCTAAAAGGAAACATTTTTAAGATGCTGAGTGTATAATACATGAGGTTAAACGCGAAACACCAAAGGTGAACACAGTATTTTCCACATCCGTCATTTCTCATTAGCTCCACTTCTGTGTTTACGTGCTGAATCTCTTTTAATAGTTTTGAACGGCTGTCTTTATATTGAGCGTAGAACACTGCACACGGCAAGACACTTCCCCATCCCCCGGAGTAAGTGTACCTTAATTTCAGCTACTGCCTGTGTCGATTTATCGCGGCTTCGTGGCCCTGAGCGTTTGGCTCATCCTTGTAGACTGAATCTACGAACGGCGTTCGAGCCGATGCGACCGCTTGCAACCGCCACTCTTGCACTGATGAGGTAAACACATCCCGAAACGATATCGTCTGTAGGTGAAAAAAACTTATATACATATATATATATATATATATATATATATATATATAGTCTTGGAAGTTTGTCCACATTTAAAACTATATGAAAAGAAACAAATACATTTTAGTCCCAAATCCTTCGTTAGAAAATTCATTTGTTTGTAAGTCAATCAATCTCCTGTAAGTACTCTATTAGTTAGCTTTCAAGAATTTTTGTAGTCTGTATATTTTGTAAGGAATTACCAGTACAGGTCACATTGTTAAACATATTTATAAAGATTATAGTGTAAAAAGACTATCGCCCCTATAAATATGTTTAAGCACAACACCAACCATTCCTCTTTATAGATCCTGAGGGATCAGAAAGTACTCGTGTAAAAACCGACTGTGGCAGATACATCAGCCAGTTTCGCTTAAAAAGAGAATATGTATTAGGAACGAAAGTATGTTAACAGAAGTTATTCTATCATATTTAGTGAAATATGTTTTAAAGAAGGATTGCTGCCCGAATATATATATATATATATATATATATATATATATATATATATATATATATTCATTTGTGTGGTTATATCTATGTACATGTATGTGGGTATGACAGACACGTTAAACCCAAATAATACATTTAATTACATATAAGCAGCGATTCTGTTATGCGAAGCTACATTTGCCTTGTATGAAAATTCCTGTTTGGAAAATGTTTGAAAATGCCACGCTAACAAATACACTTTAAGATAACCTCGCAGCACGGAAGCAGGCGTACATATCGGAAACAGTTTCCATAGAAACCTAAACACTCCCCCTCGTCTGACGAAGTCCATTGGTATTTTAACCCCAGGGCCATTGAAATTCAATTTCACACCTGTTTGGGAGTGGGGATGTATCTATAAAGTTTTCTTCAGATTCACCCTCGCATCTCTATGGGAAGCTCTGTCCATCAGTGTCCCTTGAGTTTTAAATAACATTTTTCCTGATAGACTGGCATAATGGATGGACGTAGTTTATCTTTAATTCGTCTAAGTTTCTTTATAAGAAGGTTTGCCCATCGGTTGGCAGATATCCCACTTTTTACTTTCATAATCACTTCTTTATTTAGATGCGACCGAACATCTGTATAAAAAGTTATGTACGTCGGGCGAGTTGCCCGTTGATGCTTTTGTGTGTAATGGTATTTTCATTCTGAGAAACGATGTTTCACTAGAAGCTAATTATTTTGACGGATTTTATCGGTCGGTCGTTTGTTATACGGTCTGTCTGACTGTCACGTCTCAGTCTGGTGTACTATTTTCATCGCTGAATACCATGATTTAATAGACGCTTCTTACTTTAAATGTGACCGAGAGTCCTTTAAAGAGTATCTGTTCGTCACACGTCGAACGATCTGGCGCGCACTCACGCTTGAAATAGTATTGTCATCATTGAACGCACAGACTACATAAACGCATGTTAAGAATACGTTTTATGTGTAAATATAGATATATTTTTTATATTTATTTTCCAAACGCATTGCGTTCCGGAAAGCGATTGGTAACAAATGCTTCCAGGCAAAAATATCGACGCCATTACACGCGTGCTTATTTAAACGACTTTCTCGTTTGTACGAATTTTCAAACTTCAGGGCAGACAAAATGTTGTCGTGTGTCTGTTTCTTTTTTATTATCACGTAAAATAGAATCTTTTCCTGGTTCATAGAAAACGCAAGCACGCGCAGAAATGAAATCAAATTCAGCCTTTAGACATTTACAATTTCTTTCAGTAATGCTGAAAGATTAAGGCGCCGTGTGCTTTTGGGTCTTGGTTATGCATCGGCTAAAATCTCACAATATTGCCTCGTTGCTAGCGGCTATATATATATATATATATATATATATATATATATATATATATATATATACATACATATATATATATGTGTGTATATGTATATATATGTGTGTGTGTGTATGTATCCATATACATAACAATTAATATATATATAATTATATATAGAACTATTATTTGATGTATAGACATATGTATTTAAAAATAATAAAATATTACGTATACATATTTTCAGTAATTACTACTACAGTGATACATTTGTGAGTAGTTGTATGAAAATATATTCATGGATGTTAAGCTATAGTGCCCCCCTTCGTCAATGATCTATACGTCTTTTTGAGTAGCCAATTTGCCATACATGTATTATATGAAACTACTTCATGCAAATAGACTCGGGAAATTATTATCGCAGGACTGGTAAATTTCATTTCCCTAAGGTAACAATTGTATTACATTTTATACTCCTTTACAAATATTAAAATTAAGATATAGCATGACGCTTACCCTTCTGTATAGAACGTTTAGTCTAATTCTGATCAAAATATATCATATCATTTGGATTTTAGAAAATATTTAAAATTTGGTCTTAAGCCTAACAGGAAATTCATTAAATTTAGTTAAATATAGACCCTGTTACAACCCCTTAGGCATAGCAGCAGTGCGAGAACATTCATAATGACTAGTTAATTATTTCAGCAGTGAATATTTTAGACATCATGTTTATAAAAATATAAGCATACATAACTTTTTAAATATATATATATATATATATATATATATATATATATATATATATATAGAGAGAGAGAGAGAGAGAGAGAGAGTAATGATGTTAGTTCTCAATTTACATCAAGTGTTATTAGTCAATAGAGTTATTAGGTGCACAGGAGAGGCTACGAAATGTTATTAGGATGAATATGTGTAAGGTTTGAAAAGTTTACAAATTCACAAATTATTAAATTTCAGAATTAGTCTAATGTTAGAAAGGGGGTTGTTAGCTGGGAGAAGCGGTGTCACAGGGAGTTATAAAATTCATGTATTTAGATTTTCGCTTGTGCCTGCAATTTGAGATGAGTTCATTTTTAGAGTTAATAATATTTGTTTCTTTCAGCTGCTGTAGCTTTCATACATGTGTCTAATGTACATAGTTGGCAGAAAACGGACGCTGGAGTGTAGGATTTATACATTTTTAATATTGCCCGATTTTGGGAGTAAGGAGTGTTTTACTGTTAAAGTTGTTTTTATTAAATATGATAGAGAGGCGGCATTGTAATTATTGTGTTCAAAAGAGTTACTATGGTTTGGGGTTTAGGTCTTGATATGAAAGGCACTAGCGCCAATGTAAATGTGTATTTTCTATGGGGTTGTTATCATACTATTTGTGTTATTTATTGTATCGAGAGTAGTTTTGGTTTGTATGCGCAATTTCTGGGGCAACATTTAGTTGGAATTGTTAGGTGGAGAAGATAGGAGAATTTGTGGGGTGAGATCAAGGTTATTGTTAGTGAGCGGTGGTTGTTGCTTAGTGCAAAGCGTGTTTTTCATGGTGTTGTTTAGTTTAGGGAGTTGGGAGTGTTGACAGCTATATGGTGAGGGGAGAGTGTGTATGCTGGTATCAGTTCGCATGAAAGAATATTGGGGGAATTGTTTAACAGTAAAAATGTATATGACGTTACTTTGTATGTAATTGCTATTTAACGAGTATTCTCTGGATTTCTAGCAGGTACAATTATTAGTAGGAGGTATAATGGGTGCTTGTTGCTGGGAATATTTATTTTTTTGTTATTTGAGGTGATAATCGTTTGGTCTATATTGGGCATTGTGAAGTAGGAGATTTTAATAGATTTGTATTTAAAAAAGTGCTGTATTTATGCAGGTGCTTGAATGAGTTATCTAATATTTTAATGAATTCTATAGCAATATTTGTTTTAACATTACATGTATAGGTTGGATTAAGCCAAAAACTATTCTTTATTCTAATTCTTTTATTTTTACTATTTCCTTGAGTGCCAGCTGGTTTGCCAATATCGATAGTTTTTGTGGGTCTATTTCTAGATGTTTTGCTTTTTTTGGTAATGTAGTATATATTTGCTTTTCATCCTGTATTGTGATGTAGTGTGTGATTACACTTACATCTTTGTTTTTCTGGATAAAGGGATTAAAGGGATTATCTTTGTATTTTGTTTTATCATTGCAACCCGAATTAAGTCGTGCGTTATTGTAAAAAAATGGAATTTTGTTCCAAGATGTATTTATTGGCAGATAGTTTTGAAATTCTATTAAACACTCAGGAGACTATTAAATTAATGATACATATTGGGTGGTTAGATAGCTTATGTACGTAGAAGAGAGTAACGTTTGGGTTGTGGTAGGGGTTAAATATTCTGGAGTTACCGTATAATGTTAGAGCAAGGAAAGTTTATATTCTTTTCTCAGGTTCTATAGTAATAGTTAATCCAAGGTTGTGCAGGTTTTTAAGAATGTTGTTGTATTGCCTCGATCCCTGCCTTAATACAAAAAGTGCGTCGTCCGTGTATAGCCCACCGTGCAAATGTCCTAAGTCGAATTTGAATTCTCTTAATAAGTACAATCCCACAATGTCAGCAACCTAGACAGAGTCCGAACCTTCCATAGTAATATCGAAATCATTGGCGGTATCTTTCCTAGTCCAGAAATTATTGTCAAATTCTAATACGGATTTTCTGGCCAAAATTATTAGTTTGATTTCTAAGTCTGTGATGTCTGAGTTGTTTTTAAGCGAAGATTAATGTTTTGTTTAGTAGGATAGGGGAATGCACTCATCTTAATTGTTTATATCGAAAGTTATGAAGTTCAGGTTTAAAACGACTTGCCTCTGGGTTTTAGGTAGCAATTAGTTACCTCATCGGATGATTGCCACGAGGTGTATGAGATTATATATATATATATATATATATATATATATATATATATATATATATATATATATATATATATATATATGTATATGTATATATATATATGTATATATTTATATATATGTATATATATAAATATATATATATATATAGTAGTACTTAATGTATCGACATCAAATATTATAAGGAGATATAATTTTTATGTATCAGTTTTCAGTATTTACTTCAACAGTGCTCGATACGTAAGTAGAGCTAGGTAGTAAGCAATGAAAATATATATGGCAATTAAGCTACACAGAGGCTCTCGCGTTTAATCCCCCGGGGGGGGGGGAGAATCTTCAGGCTAAATGCATTTAACCTGAAGATTCCCCTGGGGATAGAACGCGGGAGTCTCTGTGAAGCTTAATTGCCATATATATTTTCATTGCTTACTATATATATATATATATATATATATATATATATATATATATATATATATATATACATATATACATGAAGATTGCTAGCAACATGAATATTTTTTCCTCAAGGAGACATTGCATGCTTTGCTGTTTCTGTTTGCTCCATTATGATATATTTTTGTTGAGTGCAACATTTTTGGTTGTTTGTCTATGAGTGAAACGGGTCGTCAAAATGTACCGAACTTTGAATTTTGAGGAAATGAAGAGAACAAGGAATTCAAACTTAAACTGGTATTAGAATATCGCTTAATATATATATATATATATATATATATATATATATATATATATATATATATATATATATATATATATATATATATACGTATTTAAGACATGGTTATAAATTCGATGTTTTCACTTGAGATATATTTCAATCTCTGTTGCAAACAAGCCTGTGTTACTTGGAAAGACATGGCACGCACAGTAAGAGAAACTAAAACAACATTTAGAGATGTTTTCGAACATTTTATTTATTTATTATCTATGGTGACTGTTTTAAGTACGTTTTTGATTCGATTTTACACCATTTGGCTAACCGGCGTCGATGAAGGCACCAGTCTTTGTCAGCGTCCAAGATAAGTGGACAATATAACATACAATCGTTTTCAAGTAAAGAGACGTGATTCTGACCTCCATTATTCATTGATTAAGTTGTACACGCAATAAGAATTGCATACTAAAGAAAATAACTTGGACGTTGGAATATATTTAAGGATTCCTTAGTCTATATTTTATATAGTTTGTTACACGGAATATCGACCATTTACGTTCTATATTCTTCCTAGTCCAATGGTTTTTGAATACAAATACTTATATTTATTAAACATATAGTTCATATGTTCCATAAAATAGTTACACTTTATTTTACAAATAGATGGAACTGTTACATGTAATAACATTTGTGGTATGTGTTAACTAGACATTTATTCCAATTAAAATGAATAAAAACTATGTTTACTACATGTTTTCTTTCGAATAGGAAATAATCCGCGTGAAAAATAGAGTTGTGTAAGAATATGTGAATAATAGTAATTGTTTCTTTGTCGTAAAAGTATAAGAAACGAACTGCAGATTATAGATATTAATAAGATGAACTTAATTTACTTTCACAGCTTCTAGCAATACACATCTATGAGACTTAAATAACAATAGACAAGGATAAAATAGCTCGGCGTCTTTCCATGAAGTTATCTCTTTTTCATGACTCGTTCTATGGGAGAATAGCCAATCACTCGCGAACCAATTCATCCGTAGAAAATAATTAAAAGTATATATAATATAATATGAAATGGTATAAGTTTCATTTAAAATAAAAATCATTAATACAAATACGTCTATATCTAATTTAAACTTCATCAAGAAATATTTATTTAAGATAAAACTAATATTGAAGAAACAAAAATATATATTCCACATATGATATCATAAAGATTGAACATTCCGATAAATTCTGTTATTCGGAAAACCTTTATCAGCTTTTGAGAGACACATGGGGCCCTTACATGATGAGACCAGTAGACCGAATAATGTAAACAATCCACAAATGAAATGCTATATTACTTGATACACACATTTTTATTTTCTGATGTGTTTGTGTGTCTTCGCTTAAATAATTTATTTCTTCATATTTGACAAATAAATTATAGCCTTCTAGAAACTATAAAAGCATCAACATTTTATGTGTGTATATGATGTTCAATTTAAATATTTTCGGGCGATCTTTTTTCTTTAATACAAAGTGGGGCATCTCGAGATTTGCATGCGTGACGTAGTAGGGAAATAATCAGTTCTAACTACGAAAGGGGAAAGCCGAATCCAAATTACCTACGCCTCCTCTCTCCTCGTGTTTAGAATGGTTTTCTAAATTCGGCGGGACACAATTATACATACAAGTTAAACAAAAAGTTTTCCTCATTACATTTCGTCTTGCAAAAAAGCACCAACAGAAATCCATTAATCACTTAAAGTGCATTCAGTTCGTTCGGCAAGGTCGTTAATGTTTGCCAGTCTCGAAAGGGTTCCGTTAAACTCGCTGTTGATCACGTAAGTATATTTTCTTGGATGCCCATGAGGTAAGTTTACCAAAATGTATTCCTTATAACAATGCATCATATAAGCCACTTCTGCGTATCACTGGATATCGTGAACTTTGTAAAACTATCAAACGTGTTGGGATCCCCAAAAAGATGTAGGCCGATTAAGACGCTAGTATTAATTTCGGAAACTGGACCGAGAGAACTGCAATTATTGTTCGCACGAGTTATGAAAATGAGGTATGAGGAGGAGATATTATTTACACTAGAGGCCTGTTAACGTCGTTAGCTGAAACCCATATGTGTGACCCGAGCAACGGTCAAAATAGTTCAGCTGGAGGGTTAGCATTGTCATGTCGGCCGAGAAGAAATTGGGTACGCAAGAGATATCTGACTGCACGAACACGATTCTGAGTGATTTGCACAACTAGTCTAATATCGAAGGATGGACCGAGTTATTCAGCTACCTATGGGGGTTCGTGCTCGTCGAGGTGAGCTCATTTCGTCTGGGCGACTCCGAGTGATTTTGCCTGGCTATATAAAGCACCACAGAGGGAGATTTAACAAGAACAAGGCTTGAGAGAGTTTTTAGAGCGGTACAGTCAGAGATAGACTCAGATTAGGAGCTGGTCGCTTATCCATTCCATTATGTATCGAGCGGATTAGCTTTTCTGACATACTGGAAAGAAAAGTCGTTTTCGTTTCGTTGCCTTTTCGTTTCGGTCGTCCACTAAATTGTAAGTCTCTCTCTCTCTCTCTCTCATGCTGGGAGAGGGCTGTTTAATAACAATAAAAAGAAAAGTTGGCGTCGTCCTCACTGTCTCTTCTTCTCTCTCTCCTCTTTCCCTAGAAAGCAAATGTTTTTATTTCATTTAAGCACAGGTTTTCGAGATAAAATAGCAACACATTATAAATATACGTCGTTTGAAATACAAACGTATTTCACAAAATAGCAAGGCGATATAGATCGATCAATGTATCTTACATTGATTTTGCTCGCTCCCCACAATCAATAAATGATAACAGCCGTGCTGATTTTTTCTCAATTAACACTTGTTTTTATTGTTGGTACATTTTCTTGACAGAAAAGATGGATTACTATTTAGACTATTCTATCTACAATCGTCTTCAACATTCTTTTATTTAAGGTTAATTCCTATTTCAGTCACGTAAAGTATTTAGAGTGAAATAGGTCTACGCATTACTCATAATCTTTTTTTTTTTATCAAACCATGATTAAGAAAACACAAATAACCAATAACATTAACACACCTAAATTATGTTGGGTGAATGGGTTAGTTTAGTATATTCTGTTGTTATGATACCATACTCGCAATCATCACTTTCTGTTTTTATGGAGGTGTCGTCCCATATTATGGCTCCTCTATTTTTGCTAGGGTATTGTAGTATATGTACTGTTGGCATGATTCCATCCGAATATGCATATCTACTTCCATTTATTTTGAGGAGGATCCTCCACGGTTTTACCTTCTCCTTTGCAGAGTAGTGTACTAAATGTGAATTCGTGATCTTTAGGGGTAAGTGTATATACTTCGTTCATCATGATATCATTCTCACAACCTAGCAAATATATATATATATATATATATATATATATATATATATATATATATATATATATATATATGAGAGAGAGACAGACATACAGACAGAAAAAGACAGAGAGTAAGAGAGGAAAAGAGAGGGGAATAATTATTAATAATACATTGGATCTATGCTTACATATTAAATAATCCATATTAATTAATCATTATTTAGTATTGTGACATAATTCGATCTGAATGTATATTGTTCTTTATGTGTAAGCCAAGATGTCTGCTTTAATTAGGTTTACTTCTGATGTTTACAAGTTTATATTCGCACATTTATAACTATTTCCATGAATTAACGTATGGGTGTATGTTTATATATTTGTATGACAAGTGTTCACTTGTATTTATAATGTCAACATCTTATTAATGTTTTCCGTATCTATGGTATGACAAATTCTCATTATTATTTATAGTTTTAACAAATCCATGGGAGTCTTCCCTGCAGAACATCGGAGAGCAAAATCGCCAAACATTATGATATGCACAAACAGTCTGATTAGTGTAAAGATAACATACAAAATATTTAAAGATTAAAGAAGCTGCTAAACAGAAGCAACGATGTACCTATCAATTGTAAGCACAAAGCAAATTGAAATCTGAACAAAACAATGCACAATAACTTTAAAACGACTTTTACAATGTGACTAATATGGATAACCTAAAGTTAAAAAAAACTAAACAGAGGAAGAAGATCTGTAAATTAAATTTGAAATAAATCACTTCTGTAGTTTTCACCCGCTTTTATGAACAACTTTTCGGATGTCAAGATCAGAAAATCGTTCTGTCTTTGCATTTTAATAGATATAGTAATTTGCCGACTTTTTCTAAAAGTATTGTATAAAAAATATATTAAAATCCATCGACATATTAATTGATTCACTCTTATATTATGTTTGAAATACATACACAAATCTAACATCCTAACGTATTTATTGAAATCAGATTTACACATACATATATTTATTAGCTATTACTTTCCTTTCGTTCATGACTATAAAACCTTTTTCTATATTCTATCTAATAAATTCATATCTTATACAATAACTATAAAACGTACACTCCTAACGTTCCTGTGAAAAATGCTTTTGTTTATGATGAAAAAAGCGCGAGCCTGTTCATTTATTGCTCTGAAAGTGACTTTAAAATACCAAATTAATTGTTAAAATAGAAGAAAAATAAGTTTCCAATACACTGAACGTGAGTATGAGTTAGTGTTCCAAAAGTGCATCACATTACTTTGCTATTACATGTTATTGTTTTTGAATTCAATGATTGTTTTATGTTAGCATAACATATAGTTAAATTGTTCAGATTATGTTTTAAGGCTTGGCCTTTTCAGGGATGTCTTTCTGTCCCTTTTACTCTATGCTTTCCGGATGTTGCGATACTTTGTTCCACAATTTTACCTAGTAAGTCTAGGCACGGGTCTAGCTTGTATCTCTCTCTCTCTCTCATATATATATATATATATATATATATATATATATATATATATATATATATATATATATATATATATGATCTGTAATATATATATATATATATATATATATATATATATGTGTGTGTCGGGGGGTGTATGTATGTGTGTGTGCCTGTGTCTTTGTGGCATTTATTTGTTTAATTTGTAAGGCTAAAGACGGCTCGGCTATATATATATATATATATATATATATATATATATATATATATATATATATATATATATATATATATATATATACTAATATTCTTATTGAATATAAAACTGTATTACCCTACATGCGACATCGTTTAAGAATTACGTCCTGATCAGTGCAGGAAATTGTTGGTATATTTGGTCAAACGGGGTCGAAAGCAGTTTGTAGATTCAGAAGATAATCACGATCCTACAACTTAATCCATTAGACCAACGGAAATCACCACATACATTACTGACATTGATATACATTTAAAGCAGGCGGCGGGGGTCAAACGTTCCGATATCAAACAGTGATTAAACATGCGGGCGTGTAAGCTTTAACTAGAGATGATGTCGTTTCGGACTCACGCCCTCATCTGTACAGGATGTGGTTGTTTAAGTAGGTCAGACAGATTAGAACGATGTTCGTACATAAAGAAGAGAACCACGACCTTACACCCTAATCCATTAGACTAACGAAAATCACAACATACATTACTGAAATAAAACTGAAATTAAAATACATTTAAACAAGCGGCGGGACTCAAACCCGTGCAAGCTTTAGTTGCATAGCTTAACGACTGCAGTTTTTTTTTTAATAATTTCAGCTAGTGCTCTACAATCATAAGATGTAATTATCCTAAAAAGGCTACATACTAGTATATATATATATATATGTAAATCTATCTATCTATATATATATATTTATATAATATATATATATATATATATATATATATATATATATATATATATATATATATATGTGTGTGTGTAAATCTATCTATCTATATATATCTAGTTATATAATATATATATATATATATGTAAATCTATCTATCTAAATATCTATGTATATAATATATATATATATATATATATATATATATATATATATATATATATGTATATATATATACATATATATATATATATATATATATATATATATATATATATATATAAGTGTTTAAGTTCATTTTTTTTTTAAAAAGCATCTATTGTTAAATTTAAGAAGGAATAGGTAAAATAAATACCTTTTGAAGCATTAAGATGCGATATCAATTTTTTTTATAAAAAAAAATATGAACCTTAAACACTTATACAAATCACGTGCTGAATTCACGTTCTTTATGTTTGATGATGGGAAACAACATCTTGCCCATTTGGCCCGGCTGTATAACAACAAGCCGGTAAAGAGATATAAAAAAACAAATCCGATGACATCAGGATATATTACACACCGAGGATGCCAGGTTTAGGCGAAATATCAGTATCACTTTAAACTAACAAAAAAAACATGCTAGTTTTAATAAAACAAATTAAAAAAAATCGGTTTCGATTTATTATTTTTCTTTTTTATAAAAAAATTGATATCGCGTCTTAATGCTTCAAAAGGTATTTATTTTACCTCTTCCTTCTCATATATATATATATATATATATATATATATATATATATATATATATATATATATATATATAATAGTAGTGTACCCGTCCCAAAATGGATGAACATAATTTCTTGAATATAATGTTTTTCTCAAGTGTTATGCCCCTTAAAGAATATTACAATCAAGATAGTATTATACTCAACTTTGTTTAGAACACCTATTAAAATTATATTTAAATGTATTACATGATTTTTATTTTGTAAATAGTTCAAATTTAATGCTATATCTTAAGTTGTTTTAAGAACAACTTGACCATTAAGGGAATTTGATTTATTTCGTGTCTAATGGATAGTTTAATGAACACCTACAATGTTTTAACTTTCTTATGAAAAGTTGTTCCCATATTGTGACTTTTAAAACATTTTAACATACTTCAAATGAACTGATCTGGAGGAATAGTTATTAGTTGATGTATTATAAGCATTAGAAAATGTTCACAAAAATCAACGGTAGTTGAAATTTCTCAAATGCTTTAACATCCTGTTGCATGAAATTAAATCAACTAAAATATAGTCCATATTTCCTACGCCTACACATAGGAGCTGAATCATTTGTATGCAAATATATAAACATATAGACATGAAAACGAAGCGGTATTACCTGATGTGGTATAAACCCTGGGCAGGCAACACAAGTCTCGCAAGTAATAAGACGTTAACAAGGAATATCAAATCAACAAGCGGGCCCCAGTCGCATGAATATCCTGGTCATGGCAAGATTAAGAAATGGTGAGCCATCTAGTACTGGCCAGTCTCCACGTCGCTTAACTTCGGTGATCTACCGAAGATCCGTGTTTCAACGTGATTATGCCGTTTACATACACATATACACATACTTAATGTTATGTACATACACTCCTGAAGTTTAAATTTTACAAAACAAATAAGGTGGTTTAGTTACTCATCGTCTTGTCGAGAATATATATAATATAAGTTATAATAATCAGTGTATTAGTTAAGCGTTAATCTTGTAGAACGAAACACACACACACACACATATATATATATATATATATATTTATATATGTACATATATATATAATGTACACAGATATCTTAACTTATATACATACATATGTACCCACTAAATGTTAAAATAAAATTTAAAAAAACAATGTGCCGTGTTGCCTAGTATGTGTTACAAATAATAATGACCCGATAAATTGTTTAGAAGATTATTCCATGCATTCAAATATATAAATATAAACACGTATCTTAATATATATATATATATATATATATATATATATATATATATATAAATATATATATATATATATATATATATATTTATCTGTATATATATATATATATATATATATATATATTTTATATATATATATATCTATTAGACCTCTTAAAAATTGACCTTTTTCTTTAAACATATGGAAACTGCTATTATTCCCATTCTGCAAGGTCTAAATTAGCTAAATATTCCAGTTATTGTGATCTTGGACCTTGGCTATGCCTGCCTCAAGAGCCATGTAATTTTATTGTTGACGTTTTTCAAAAACGCTGCAAAATATGGGATATTATGTCCTGATTTTCATTGTAGCTTTCCAGAGGTTGATGCTATAGCATTGAAAGTGGTACCACATGAAAGAGGTATAATATCTATACATATATCTATACATATATTTATATATATACGTATATTTATAAATATACATATATATATATATATTTATATTCATATATATATACATATATTTATATAAATGTATATATATATATACATTTATATTGAAAAAAAAAGTTAATGAATTAAAATGCATTGTATGGCGTTCAAATTGCTTGTTATTTTTAATAACTAATATTTCCATATAAACAATGCTTTCTAACCGAGGACAACAACCATATTATTCAAATAGCACCGCCATGTGCCGTCCGAAAAAAAAGACTCTCATTCGTTCATTTACATCGAATTGATAACACCAAAAAAACCAAGATGAGATCTAAAAGAAAAAAAAATGAAAGGTATGTTTATATATCTTTATTTAATTCTGATGAAGAAGTATATCTTCGAAAATTCAATTGAAAAAAAAAAGTTAATAAAACTAAAATGCATTGTATGGCGTTCAAATTGCTTGTTATTTTTAATAACTAATATTTCCATATAAACAATGCTTTCTAACCGGGGACAACAACCATATTATAAATACATATATTTATATGTATACATTTATATAGGAAATGAAAAACGGAAAAACAAAAAAGGGGTGTTTGTTTTAATATATTTATCGACGCAGTAATGGCTACTACTTTTTCTTATCAACCCATCATGTCAACCCAATATTTTCACGTACTTGCATGACATTTTTCTTAAAATTATCGTCCTGAGGAAGTCTCATAAATAAAGACGAAACGTTGATGAATATATGTAAAAAAACATCCCCTTTTGTTTTTTTTCTTTTTCATTTCCCATTACGTCGGATTACTTTCTATCCTTCCTTTCCCATGCATATATATATATATATGCATTTATATATATATATATATATATATATATATATATATATATATATATATATATATATATATATATATATACATATATATATATATATATATATATATATATATATATATATATATATATATATATATATTAGATAGAGGTGCGAGAGAATTAAATGAGAGAGAGAAAAGGTGAGACACAAACCTAGCAGAATTTTGGAGGCGACTTTTTTTCTCGAATAGGTTTTCTTATAAACTCGAATGCAGACGCAAATTGAGAGGAAATCAAAAACAGTCTTTGTATTAGATCTTTTATTTCTTTGTGGGCCTTTCAATTTTGCTTTTTCGGTCTGATTTTGTTGTGCGTTAAACCTTTTAGCAAACCGGCGTCAATAAACACATTCGACATTGTTAGGGTCGACAATGATTGGGTCGACATTACTTACGATCCGAATTATAGTCTCTCAACAATTTATGGGTGTATTCCTCTAACTTCATTGCTCAGCACACATGTTAAAGATCACAGACAGAATACGTAGGCAAAAACACACTTCGTTGGAAAGAGTATGAAGCAAAGTAGACATCTTTAAAACAGCATAGTTTTAAAAAAATGAAATAAACTGATTCATCCGTTGAGTACGTTTTGCTAATTTGTATTAGTTGCATCATTCGGACTATTGTTCGCATTCATGATGTTATTCGCACAACGGTTTGGCCGATGTAATCTACGTCATTTTTCTAGTGCGTCTTTCAAACTCGGGAATCTTTATTTCGAACGCAGTTATCTATACAGAATTTAGAACGGAAGTGTATATTTAATACTCAGAGGTATCTGATTCTAGTTATGTCAGACATGTCCGAGTAGATAAGTTACGAAACTTTACACTGTATTATTAGTATCTGAGCTGAGGATTGAACCATACACCTCAAGAAGACTGCAACTTAGAAAGATTATTACTTAGTACTTTTATTCCTTGCGCAAATTTAGAGTTAGTAAAGGCTTCTACCTCGTTATTGCAGAGAGAAGGAAAACATAGATAACCCCTGTGTTAAATAAAAGATTCCGTTCAAAATTGCACATTGATTCCCGTTATTTTAACGATCTACTCGCATACACATGATCAGTATATTTTTTTAAATCGTGGCTATGTAATTTCAACTCTTACATTGATAATAACACTGTTGCCTTTTTTTTAATATCCAGAACTAACGTAGCGCACAGATAAAATCAAGATTAACAATAAACATTCGCTGAATAATGTAATATGCCATGATTTAGTTAAATTTTGGAGAATAGCAAACTGAATAGAAAATATTTCCCGGCTTAAGTTCAAACTCATAAAGGCGGCAAGTAAAAAAGTGTATTATTTTGTTTTGATGTTTAAATCATATATGGTTTTTTTTTCATTTATTCTTTAGAGTCGACAGTAGTGAGAGGCGGATGATGAATATTAGTGACTACAGGTTTGTTTTAGTGTACTTATCAGAAATGAGATAGGGAAGTTGACTCCTGAAAATTGGCTTTTTTGTATTTTTCGAAATATATTATTTTATACGTTTACATACACTACGAACGAAGTGGTTATATGTTTATGCTATTTCTAGTTATCAGGAAGCAATTTATATTCTTAAGTCTTACCTAGTACATTCCATACATCTATTCAGTTGTTGAACAATGTGAACCCTGGCAAAGTTGCCGAGGCACGCAAGCTCAATAAAAGTACTATGTTCCAATTGTTACCGTGTATAACGTTAATAAAAAAATGAAAATAAAGGCTATCAAATATTGTTATTTGATTTAAGTAATTACAGTAAAACTATTTTGTTTTCCTTAATACATAAAATACAAGATTTAAATGGAAAAGTGCATATGTATGTATATCGAAAAATCATGTATAACATAAGTACACAGTGAATCGGGTAGAAAGCATAGGACGTAAGAATGAGAGAGTGGTTGCTCCCCTGAATCGCTTCATGGTAGTTTTATTTAATAATAAATCATATGATTTGATTACCTGTATAAAGAAAAAAATGATTCGAACTCACAGATCTACTTGGGAATACCAACCAATATTGTTCGTATCTTGTGGAGTAGATATATTTTCATATAGACTTTGTTTATTAATATATTCCGGGTTGAAATGAGAAATAACCACCCTTTACTTGATATATCTAGTAAATTATTGACGCATATATATATATATATATATATATATATATATATATATATATATATATATATATATATATATATATATATATATATATATATGTTAATTTGATCGTTAAAAGTCTTACATTCATATTTGTTACCTGCCCTCGGAAGATAAATTACTTGGCAATGGATTTGCTGCTATTGTGAGATTTTTTTTTAGATGTATACACTTATATTTTTCTCTGGTGAGTCTCAAATGTATTAATTAATGAACGTTAACATCGTATTGAACCCCTAGTGTGTCCGAACGGAAATTTAATCACTATTCGAATTTGTTCACTATTTGAATTTATGGAGGGATTTCTACTATATTTGCTTAACATTCATAATATCCTAGATTTCCCTTTCTAATACATGTTGCATTTTTCTATAGAAGTGGATTCATTGTGTATTTTTTTTTAATATATTTGTATATACTTTCAAATCTGTGTTAAAAGTAATATAATATTGCATATTGTGAGCTATCGTCTCAGCTGATGATGAAAACTTGCATTTCTGTATATCCATGGGTTAGGGAAAGGAAAATAGTAGTGTATGTATGTATTCCTTTTTTAAAATACTTGATGATTTAATGAATATTGTACTTTTTCTAATTTTTATTTTCATAACTCATTTCATATATATATATATATATATATATATGATGGACTCTCCCGTCGATTACGACGTATGAGGATCCAACAGCTTATATATATATATATATATATATATATATATATATATATATATATATATATATATATATATATATATATTTACTTCAGCAGTTTTCATTACTTGAACATAGTAGTAGTATATAGCAGTAGCTCTGGCAAGTGATCTACACATACACGTTTGTGTTTCATTCCAGCGATAAAATTCGTCCGGATATGTGCCAAATTTAACATTCTACCATTGCTTTTTATAAAGAAATACATTGCCATTTTCGATTTATACTGACTGTATATATATATATATATATATATATATATATATATTACTTATTATTTTCTTTTAAAAACTTACACACCTATCTCTTTCACTATTATTTTTCATTCCGTTTTATATTAGTTATTGTTGTTATTGTTAATAGACACGCACGCACCTTTTCCTTTACACTGAGCTATCAATAAAGTGTAGGTGTTTCACCTGATACATACAGATATTTATTGTGTTTACTTCTACAAATACGCCCAAATGCATGATTTACGGAGAACATCTAAACATCTACATATCTTAGCCTGTTAGATTCAACTACCAGAGTCCGCCTGCTAATCTTGTTCTCGCTTATCAATAAATATGGTAGGATGGTGATGCACTATACCTACGTTTATATAGTTAAAATGCACTGGAAACCACCAAAACTTAAATAGTGCAAAGGCCATCATATTTGAGAGACAGAATTTGGTAATATGCTATCTGTAATAATTCAGCGTGTAATTAAGAGTAAATCAGTTAAATTAACAGAAACAATCGATAGTTTATCTTCGGGAGACATATTTAAAATAATATATATATATATATATATATATATATATATATATATATATATATATATATATATATATTAGCCGACGCGTCGAAATACCTGGTGTTGTACCAAGGGCGATGCTACCATATTCGACGAGATGGGCCTGTTAATTGTGGTCGATCATCCATCTAAGAGACGGAAACTCCGATATAAATCCTGCGCTCTACATCGTCTCTCAGTTAGCTTGCTTCGGCTTGTAATTGAAAACATACTTTATAGAAGGAAAGCGTTTATTTGTGTATTGTACCAGCGCAGAGCATGTCCATTTACATGTACATGCCTACAAACAACACGGCGATGGGAACCTGTAAATAAAAACGGGTCCGCTTAACAATATGCACGACCACAATCGGACATTTAACTCTTTGTAGAGATGGCCTTCTTCTTCAAAAGAAGTGGCAATCATATATATATATATATATATATATATATATATATATATATATATATATATATATATATATATATATATATATATGAGCGCCATTTTCCCAAATGTTGTATTCTTTTTTTTCGTGATCCTACTTAATTACCAGATAACAGTTTACGTTTCAGGCTTGAATCTGTTACTGGAGTTGCCATATATTCTGAAGACCAAATTACTTTTGGACTGCTTACAATCCATTCTCTGTGTGTTTATGTTAAATGTAGATAGAAGTAGCATTTACTTATTTATTATGTTTTACATTAGTAAACAGTATTTTTTGTCATATCTAAATATGCGTAACAAGTTTGCTAATGGTGGGCATTTGATCCAAATACGGAGTGTTTCAAAAATCGACATTATATTTTTATTATTATCCTTTTTATTACTGTGGTGTATCCGATGAGAATTAAGCGGGTGTTGGATTCGATACAGAAAATATTTTTCAAATAGTGTCGGAAAGGGGCATGCTAAGATGTCTCCGTCGGTTGTGTTTGTTAAACAATGTAAACAAAAGTATGATTACTTCGAGGAAGACTGGACAACACACAATGCACTAAAGCTTTTATTAAAGCTTTAAGCTCCTGAATCTTACCAACCAAATCTACTATAAACCTTGTAATTGAACTTGGAGTAGAGAACCAGACCATTAATACTCTAGTAAAATTGTATTTGAACAAAAAATGTTACACGAGAACACCAGCACACTTGTTGTTAACAACTATTAAAGAAAAGACATTGGAAAATTACAATGAAATTATTGCATGGTTCAAGAAAATGTCCTCCATTGTAACGATTTTTAAGATGAAAAGGTATCCATTGTAGATGCTGTTCTGTATTGTTAAAAATGGCAATGTAGGTAAATAGTACATTCAGAGGAAAATATGTTGCTGAAGCTATGGCTTTCGGTGTTGTAGCTTCTGATGGACAGAAATACCTATACAATTCTACAAAGCTGATAGAAAAACTCATTCTTATACTTACTACAATACTATAAGATACCAGTATTGCTTTTATTTAAAGCAAGCTACCCAGATGGTAGTTATGTTCGGACATCCGATTGTAATTCAGCTCACAAAGCTTGCAAAATACTAGATGTCTGCAAATCAAGATTTAACAATTTTGGGGAATCATGTTCATGGCATAATCCTAGTCAAAATCTAAACTGTCTGGATTATGCTTTTAGTACGTTTTAGATCATGCTCCCAATAGAACGTCACACAGTAATGTCGACTTTCTTCAAGATACTATTAAAGAAGAATGAGCGAAATTGTCTCCCGAATATTGGAGGTGCACTTGTGCAAGTCTCAGAAAGCGTGTGAAGGCAGCTATTGTGAAGGTCAGAATATAGAACAAACTATGTTCTACCATGTAAATTTTCTTGTAGCAAATACATTCTGATGACAATCAATACACACATTGCGCATACACTTTCTTTCAACCCCTACCTCAAAATATTGTACATTTTGCTTCCCCACCTTTTATATAACCTGGAAACAATGACTGAAAGAGACATAGTGTTATAGAGAGATATACAAATATTTAATTAGAGACATTTCATTGTTACCCCTGATATAAGGCATGGATAACTGAAAGATACATACAAAATCTTTAAAGAAACCAAAACTTAGCTTTGCCATTAATCTTTAGCGTAATTCCCCGCTGAAATATACGAAATATTTAGATACAATTCATGCCACACACGCATGTACAAATGCACGCAAATACACGCATGCACATACTACAAACTGAATGGTACAGAGCTAAGAGACAGATAAAGAAGAAACACGCCAACGCAGGTACATGCGCACAGGCGTCAATATACACTGTAACCCTAGCAAAAGTAAATACACATGTAGACACAACGATTTGCACACGGCTTTCATAAAAACAGACAGACTCTAGTCAACCGAAAACGCATGCCCGCATACAGACCTAGCCAGTGGCATGAATATAAATACACACGCAAAGAAAACAGAAGGTTATGAACAAAACACACTCTTACTCATATTGACACACAAATACATACATACATCCAGTATATACCTACAACCTATCTTTACCGCGTATGCAAACAAACGAGTATATTCAATAAATTACCAAACATCCTTTCCACTTACTTGATTATTCGACAATATGTTGGGTAGTTGTCTCCCTTTACTCGAGTTGCATCCGCACATGCGCAGTATAATATGATCCAAGGTGAGACGATGAAGGCGAAACGCTTGGTAATTTTGAATGAGAGCCGGGGGCCACACTGCTAATCAGGAAATCCTGTGTTAAATCAATATTTGCGAGATAGGCTCACAACAAATTGAAAGAAATACGACCGAAATTGGCTGCAAATAGCCAGCGGTCAGTCTGATCTGCATCTATAACTACAACGATGGTTAAGGACTATCCATGCATCGAAATGATTAATATTTCCTCGCTCTCATTTGTGAATTTTTAGCAATGCCTAAAGACTAGATGATTGTATGAACACGCCTACCAATATATATATATATATATATATATATATATATATATATATATATATATATATATATATATACATGCATATATATATAGAGAGAGAGAGTGAGAAAGAGAGAGATAGAGAGAGATAATAGCAGAAACACGATGTTTTACAGTGTTCAACAACAGACTCGAGTTTCTTCGAAAATTATAAATTAATGGCATAGAAACCACCATTTTACACAAAATTCGTTAATGGAGTCGTCGGAACGGACACTATATATATATATATATATATATATATATATATATACATATATATATATATATATATATATATATATATATATATATATATATATATATATATTTCTCATACTCGGATCACCTTCTGGAATTAATTTCACTCTTACACACAAACTATATATATGTATAACTATATATATATATATATATATATATATATATATATATATATATATATATATATATATATATATATATGTATATATATCCATATATATGTATATATAAATGTACATACATATGTATATATACACCTGTATATATACATATTTACACACATATATATATATTTATATATGTACATATATATACGTTTGTACATATCTGTATATATATATATATATACATATATATATATATATATATATATATATATATATATATATATATATATATATATGAATGTGCATACATCTCTATGTAAATATATACGCACATATATATACATATATATATATACATATATTTACATATACATATACATATATATATATATATATATATATATATATATATATATATATATATATATATATATTATACTAAGTCTCTTTGAGAAATTAAATTCAGCACAGTCGGGGATGTTTAAAATAGACTGCCAAAAAGCTCTAATACGACGTTCCGAATACGTTCGTCGACCACCTTGGACTTGTCTTCTATATATGTGCGCTTTTACGTACATATAGATCATACTGTCTCTTAATTACGTGGCAGTTTTTTTGGGGGCCAAGTGGATATGTCGACTGCTTGCATATTTTAGGCTGACTGTGTACCAGTTTCGCGCCTATCGACCGTCTGAAATTCTTATTTTTCTGCACTGATGAGAGCAATACGCTTGAAACGCTGGCATCTGTAAGTATTAATAATTTAATATTTGTATTTGTATATATATATATATATATATATATATATATATTTATGTCTGTAATATTGCAAAAACGCTATAAATATTGTTTGAAGTAATCGTTTTTTAGGGTGAAGTTTTATCTAGCTTTTTATATTTCTGATGACTGCGTAGATTTTGTTCAACAACGCTGTAAAAATTATCCAGAAACACGTGTAAAATATCTGTGCTACGATACTGAAATTCATATCACAGCATTGTATACCACTGATATGCACGTATATCTTTGTTTATATATATATATATATATATATATATATATATATATATATATATATATATATATATATATATATTGGGTATTTAGATCTGTATGGCTAGGTTTCCTTCCTCATATCTAATTACCTTTCTGGTACCTAAGGTACTTAAGCTTTATTTTTTATTCATTTATTTTTAAATCCAACTTTAATTCCTATATAATTTTATTGCTATCTACCATATTGCAGAATGGTTCTTGGGTGTAGTGTTTAGATAGTGTTATTATTATTGTTTTTTGTATCATTATTGTTATAATTAATGTTATTTGATATGCAAATTATCATATCATACGGTAGTCTTAAGGGTAATATATTATTATTATTATTATTATTATTATTATTATTATTTTATTATTATTATTTTTTTATGTACATATTAGTGAAATTTTAAGCTGAATTATTTCGACACTTGATTATTGGGGAAATGGTAGTTTAATCAGTACCATTAAAGAGCCATGAATATTATAACTGTCCTGTTTTTAAATCTCCGAAACAGTTACATTTTAAACAGCTGATGATCCCCGTGTTAATATTAGACGCTTAAGGTTTCCTGTTTTTCTTTAACTCTTACATATTTAACCCCCCCCTTTTATTTTTTTTATTGACTTATTTTTTTATTTATTAATTTTCCAACGAATGTTAAGTCTGCAATATCTTGAATTTAGTTAGTTTCTCTGGGAATTTAAACTGCATTTTTTTTTGTTTAAAATGACTCAAAGCTTCTTTAGACTATATATATATATATCTATATATATATATATATATATATATATATATATATATCAATGTATATATATATACATATATATATATATGTGGGTATGTGTATATACATTCATTTATATGTGTCTATATTATACAATGAAGTCGCTTTTCCCTACAAGGTGCGGCTAGAATCACATAAAACAAAATATTTACAGGCTTTCCTGTTTTGTGGAGCAATTAGCCTAAATCTGCATGCGTGTTGCCAGAAAGCATGCATCATTCCTTTTTTAAAATATATTTTTATCTCTTCTAATTATCTACTTTAACCGCTACTCACATCACTGTGTTCTTTGTTTACAGAAAGGAATTACGTTTAACTTACCGCTATATTTCAGAATATCATATAATCCTTATGTATACTACGACGGGCGTTCAATAAGTAATGACCCTGACCCACTTCCAGTTGTCTGATTTAGATATGTTTGCATGTGTAATGATTTATTTATGTATGGGTTATGTTTCAAAAAACAGCTGTGCATTAATTGTGGTTTCAGATTTGCGGGTGTTTGAACTGAGTCAGGTGTGAAATAGAGCCAGTTAAGTGTCGCGCAGTTATCCGGTTTTTGTATTTGAAATGGCGGACACCAAAGGAGACTTTTGATAAAATGAAAGAAACATATGGTGATGATGCCCCATAATATGACTTTGTAAAACGCTAGCATCGTGAATTCAAACATGGCCGGAAGTATGTGAAAACAGCTCCCAGACCTAGTCGTCCGTCTTCTGCCATTGATGAGGCAGATGCCCGTCAAGTTGATGCTGCCATTTTGGAAGATCGACGCGGTACTATTCGCCAAATAGCCCAAGAGGTCAAGATTAGTACAGGGTTCGTGGAAACAATCATTCATGACCATTTGCATATAAATAAGGTGTCTGACAGATGGATTCCCAGGTTTCTGACACCTTTTCAGAAGCAGGAACGCGTCGAGTGCTCGAGGATGAATTTGAAGATGTGCCAAGAAGATGAGTCAAAGTTTTTCAACAGACTGATTACACAGGATTCAACTTGGGGCCATCACTATGATCCAGAGACCAAATCCCAGTCAATGCAGTGGAAGCACTTGGATTCACCATTTCCAAAGAAGGCCAGGGTGCAGCCCTCCGCTGGCAAGGTTATGCTCACACTCTTCTTGGACCAGGACGGAGTAGTGATGACAGATTTCCTGGCAAAATGTACTACAATTACAGGAGCCTATTATGCTTGAGTTTTTATTAAGTTAAGAGAAGCTATCAAAATCAAGGGGCGGTGCAAGATCAACAAAGGTATCCTCCTCCTGCAGGAAAACGCTCCGGTCCACAACTTGCATGTCGCAGATCAGAAGCACTGGCGTGTGGCTATGAAATCCTCCCCCATCCCACATACTATCCTGACTTCTAACCCTCTGACTTTCATCTCTTCCCAGCCATTGTTTTTGAAAGAAAAGCGATTCCTAGATGATGCAGCCTTGATTTCCGAAGTTACGATGGGGTTGGAGGACCAACCAGGGGTGTTCTACAAAAACGGTGTTCAGAGCGGCATCAAACGATGTGAGAAATGCATTACTCTGGGTGGCTCCTATATAGAGAAAAACTAATAACTGTGTCAAGTTTCATTAATCTACAGCCATGTGAAATTAGTCAGGGACATTACTTATTGAACGCGACTCGTACATTACGTTTGGACGAACCCATCGTCACTAGGCAGGTTAACTTATCAGACTAGTACATGTTTAAAGTTAGTCTTAGTACGTGTCTTAAGGTCTACTTATAACTACTACTATGCGATTACACACTCATTCTTTCCAGAAACATTCAATGTTAGTATGCCACACAGGTTGTATTTTTGTGTGTTCAAAATTAGGTTACCAAGACGAAATACACATTTCCTAATTCTAAACGTATTTCTTAATACGACCCTGGATATGGAACATTGTTTATCCAGATAAAACTGAAAACAGAATCTACTTCATTTGTGGAGATTACTTGTAAATAGTATGAAACATATCAGCTAAAAGAGGATTTTAAGAAACTTAAAATTTTATATTTTAGATTACAGGATCACTTTGCAAACATTTTGTAATACGACATAATTTACCCAGAACAAAGATACGAAGTTGGCACGAAAATATATTTGCTGAAAAAAATTTAAAAAAACAAAACAGTTTGGCTTTTAAACTAAGGGATACTTTTTAAAAAAATATTCTCACTTTAAACAAATTCTATTATTTATTCCCAGAAAACAACACATTCTACATTTTGGGACCGATAATGTGTCAATAGCTGAAAAATATATCCGCTAAAAAGTAATTAAATCATTTGATATATTTTGCTGGATGATCTCTTTAAAAAAGGAAGTTCTCTTCTTTAAATACGAAGTAGTTAACTCAGAACCATAAAACAGATTCCACTTCTGGGAGCGACTGCGTGTAAACATCACGAAAATATATCCGTTCTGATGAAATGATAATAATACAAAAAACTTTTTTTGTGTTTAGACTAGGGGATCATTTTAAAAGAATAACCTAGAAATAAAAACAGATTGATTTTTTCCGGGGCAGTTACGCGTACACGGTATGGACACATATTCACTAAAAACTAAAAAAATTAAGATTTTCGACTGGGGGCTCCTTTAATAACAAGTACTCTTCTTTAAATACACCGTAGTTTACCCAGAAGAAGAACAAATCTTATTTTGGGGGTCGATTACGTGTAAACAGCACGAACAAAATGTCCGCTGAAAATAACTTAAAAAATCAAAAATTTTTGGTTTTTCAACTGGAGGATCAATTCAGAAATAAATTCTCACTTTTTACAAACACGTAACTTAAAAAAAAACATTTATATTCGGTAAATACGGCGTAGTTTTAAAATGAATACAAACATTCTAATTTGAGATGGGGGTGCATTATATGTGAACCGCATGAAAATGTATCCGCTAAAAATGAACATAAATGAAGCATTTAGTTTATTTTATTTCTCATTGAAAAATTAAATTCTTCGGCGTAATACGAACACTATCCCTTATGAATTGCGTCCGCTTCGAGTATGGCAGAATTTTCAATTTCACTATTTACAATAGATGTTTAAATTAGTGTATTTACTTTCTATTTATTAATAACTATTAGACTATTTTAAAAGACACCGTAAAATTGCAAAAAATGTATTTTCAAACAAACGACAGAAAACATTAATTATAATAAACAAAATAGATAATTTGTAAAACATAGCTATTATAAAATAATAATTTTATTATTAATGATAAGAACATAAATTTCCAACTGTAAACAAAAAATGACTACCATTAACCCTAAGTTCTATGGAAGTTCTGCAACTCGGACTTAGGTATAAGTCATTTTTTTTACAACTTTTCAGGAATTTAGGCCTATTTCCAGTTAAGTGAACACCAGTCACGTTTTCTTTCTACTGTGTGTAAAAAAATAGACTTAAACACAGTTTCAGAACGTTAAAAGCAAACAGGTCGGTAGATAATGAGACTCAACCACGTTTGGTATATGATATTATATTTTGTTGTTGCAATTCTCCCAATTTCCTGACTTTTAACTATTCCAAACTTTTACAAAGTGAGTAAATACTATTGTTTAAGTATGAGGTTGCTTACTCTATGATTTAAAACTGGAGCTGTAAGAACCTTAACCACACACACCTAAAAATTAAAATAAGTTGATTTTACGATCTTCGAAACAGCACATTATCTACACATATCGATTTAAAAGTATTCGTAAAAATCGTGCACGCAAAACGGACTCTATGTGCTGATATGTTTTTATATAAAGTTTTATAAAAATAATAAATACTTAAAAGGGACATGTTTAAATTTTCCTAAATTGTCATTGTACATTCGAATTCAGGCTAGATCAAGCTCCCATTCAGATTGATAGAGGCGTGTTTGATAAAAATGCATTCATGATCATTGAATTGTCCGTGAAATTGTAGTGAAATATCTGTTTATATATATATATATATATATATATATATATATATATGTATTTGTATATGTATATATATATACACATATATGTATATATATATATATGTATATATATATAATATATATATATATATATATATATATATATATATAAAGTAAATTATTCAAATTAATTCTAGTGTCTATGTTTTAACTCGGTCAGTAAATATACGTACACATTCACCGATTATTTGAATAGTGAAAACTCTGACTGCCAGCGGACCCTTACGTTGCGATCAAATAGTTCCTGTGTTCTGTTTTTTTTAAATAATTATTGTCATGGATACTAGCCAGTACTTTAGCCGAAAGCGAATTTGCATTCAAACGTACAAACAATGACTGATCTGCAAATACCGTTACCGTTGTTTTGTTATTCTGTTTAATCCGGTCACTAGACCGTCAATCTAAAAGGCCCTGCAGCGTTCACATTGGAGTCGGACAAATAGACACAGTCAGCGGCGTGTCATTCACAACACGACTAATACTAGGCGTGGTTGCTGTCACCATGGTTCTTCCTATTCGTATTCTGACTTTATTTATTACATAAAATAGGTTAATTAAAAATGTTTACATCTGAACTGTTTATTAAACTGTGTAATCTATACTTAATCGTCCCGGATACGATATGGCTACCCACATTGTAAAAGATGTAATATTATATTTCAGTACCTTAATTTATTATTGCAGCATATCTGAATTAAAAGCAATTCTAATATGCAATTTAATTATCGGGATACTTCATTCTTACACCCCGGTAAAAAGGTGTGTATTTATATAAAGTATTTGTTTTCTTGTTAAAAGTTGTTTCTATTTTCTTTTAAATTCGCATGTTATAATATCTATTTATATTTATTTTCACAAAATAATGAGATATTGGTATTTTTCAAATATTATTTTTTCCTAATGTTGTGCATGGCTGCCATTTTCAAGCTAGGGAACGAGAAAGTTGCTTTTAACTGTTCTATACTTAATGGTAAAATCCCATTTAAGACAATATATAGTTTTCAGTTTCATTCTGTGAATTGTTATAACTCGTGTACATTATCTGAATTTCATTGAGAAAATAAATTGACAAATTATTGCACTTATCTTTCGATATTTATAAAATTCTAAACTTTGAGATGAATAGTATGACAGGTTGAAACCCGATATCTAGTGGAACTTACTCAACAAGATATCAGGTTTGGATCTGTTCAGTCTTTACGGAACAGTCAAGCATTCATTTCAACTAATTTTTGGAGAGGTGTAGAACTCTAAACTATACTAATACTAGAGGCATGCACATGCATGCCTGTTGATCGGTGTATCTGTTTATGTTTCTGCTATCTTCCTTTAAAGAGATTACACATTGGAAGGATAATTTCTTAAGACCGAACTTTTACTTCCATTTCTTTTTACATAGAATCGGTCAACACTATCATCCGAGTCTAGTCGCTTGGGATTAGCTATACTTCTTCCTTTTTTGGTCCCGTTATTGAAGGGTCCTGAGTATCTTACCATGGATGCTGTATAATGGGAAGAAGACAGTATCCAAGGAATTGTTTTCTAATTCTGATATATTCTCTTTTATTATCTCTTTCATCTCTGCTGATTTAATAAGGTCCACTACGAGAACGCCTAGGTATGTATAATTTAACATCTTCATGTGCTCTCAGTACTTCTCCATTGGGTTACTTTGTGCCTTCCTTTGTTGCAATTTTTTGTATAATCCTCGGAAGCAGTGCACATTTTTCCTTGTTCAGAATTCTATTCTTATATCCAAACTAAATATTCTAGTTCGGTTTATTAGTGGTTTGACATTAGCAATTGCAATATCAAGTTTTGACAACAGATTTCCAACACCCTCTACCTCTTGCAATACACATTCAAAGTCATTTTTCGCTATGGTACCGGCCGTTTTCTATCAGATTCCTAC
>OY744522.1:123965186-123967686 GCA_963556195.1 Sepiola atlantica
ATATACAATAATACAAACAGTAAGGCAACAACACACTATGGCAGCCATTCACCGGAAGTGGTAGACTCGAGTTTCGCCGTTGTCTGAGCTCTTCAAGAAGTCACATTCGAATCCAGGTGATTACACCTAGGTACGCTGTATGTGAAGCGATTGTGTATGGAACCTTACTTCACCAACTAAGTGTACAGTCATGTATATTTCCATAATAAGACACTAATCATCAAGAGCCATAGACCGGTAGCTCAAAACTAGAGTTCCACTCTTAAATATATATTTCCCATATATATATATATATATATATATATATATATATATATATATATATATATATATATATATATATATATATATATATATATATATATATATATATATATATATCTATATATATATATTTACACTATTATATATTTGTTTTATCTATTTACGTATCTGTTTCATCGTGTCTGGAATCGTCAGTGTAGAAATGATTATATATATAAATTTAATTCGATAGTCGTTTAAGACGGCACCGCGTGTGTTCAAGAAAAAAACGGAGGTGTTTCAAAGTTCCCCAAAGAAAGTTTACGCTCTCAGAAACGCCTTATTCCGGCATTAGGTAGGTTTATGCAAAACAATGAAGACAGATTTCAAAATGTTTAAAGGTTTTTTGGAATCCGCTCTATGAAGAACTTCAACACGCTTATAGTTACTGGCACAATTTGGATTTTCAACGAAATGCTTGCTAATAGCAGAGCCCAAAGTCGATGAGGTAGGCCATCAAAGGAAAGTAGTCCATCTATGTCCAATCCTGGATGGAACATTTTTGTTTATGCGGGTCTGCAAATGAAAGGAAGTACGCCCAATATAGCCAGCACTGTACTGGCATTGAAAACGGTAAACAACATTACTATGATAGATACATGGCACAATATCCTTGCTAAAAAAGAAACGCAGGTCTTGTAGCAAAAAACAAGCACAGGTAACCAGAGTAAAAAGAATTGATAATGCTTCCAACTACGTGATTATCCAGTATTTTACTATTTTCCCCTATCCCGGGGTAATTTTAAATTAATAGGTAATTTCAAAGAGCCACATATTTTAGGGAATTTGAAATCAACAACTTTTTAATTCCTACTCTCATTAATAAGATCTTCTAGATAAAAATTATTAATTAGTATTTTCCTGATCCTACTAAGTTCAGGATTTACTTTGTTGGGAAAACAGATCATAAAAGGCTCTATGTACCAAAGTATAAATAAGACTACTTATTTTAGACGTTGGTACAAAATAAGACCAGTTCACATACAGTCCCGTGAAAGTAGGTTTCCTGTAAATGGAAGTGAGAAAACCACCTCTTGAATGTTCCACAAGGACAACCAAGAAGGGAAGACAGTTATCTTTCTCACTTTCCATAGTGAACTGTGGAGCCATATGAAGGAAATTCAACGTGTTAAAGAAAATTAACGCTTTATTTTGCGATGCAAATGTGGCAAACGGGTCGTCAACATATCTAAGATACGTTTTGGGTGTGTTTATTGAGTTAAAAAGAACGGATTCGTAGTATCCGACGAAAATATCAGCGAAGGTAGGCGCTAATGGACTCCCCATTGAAAGCCCGTCGATCTGACTGTATATAATATCAGCAAAGCTAAATTCTACTGATTTTGTACAAATAAATATTAATTCAACAAGTATCTCCATAGAAAAGGAAAGAGCTGGCAGGCCAACACTATAGAGTGCATCGGTACAGGTACGCAGAGTCTCATCTAATTGTGTATTCGTAAAGAGACTGGAGACATCAAAGGAACACAACAACGATGTATCAGAACCCGAATAACCCACGTACACGGTAAACAAACAGATAGGCATCAGGTACACAATGCGTAGTGTATAACTTACGCACAGGTTGTAAACTTGTTAAAAGCCAATGAACCAAATAATGTTGGGCAGAACCTATCATAGATACTATGGGTTTCAGTGGCACAGCCTGCTTGTGTATTTTCGGAGACCATATAATCGAGATAAATTGACCGAGAGTGTATAATCCTGTCAAAGACTTTCTTAGAAAATAGCTTCTTTTTAAATAGTGCAAGAAACCATTTCTGAACTTTGACTTAATTCTTGCAAGTATTATCCGCAAACTCAACAGGGCCGAATTTAAAAACTTTAGAGGTATCGTTTAAAATAGTTAACATCTTCTCAACGTAATCTGTTTATCCATTACGACTACTCCAGCACCTTAGTTTGGTTTACAAATATAAATATGTATGTTCGATGTTAAAGCTTTTACAGTTTTAAAATGCATTTTATTCCAGACAAAGTCACTGTGGCCAATAAAAGCGGTAAAATAAGGTGTACCAAGCCAACCACCTAGAGTTCATTCCAGAAATAATATCTAAAGAAACTGGGGAAAGGTTGTTTAATTCGAGAAAACATAACCTCAAAAAAAGCGAGAGTTTTCTCTTCATTTATATTAATAGAAGGTCTACAAAAATACAGCCCCTTTGATAAGACTTTA
>OY744522.1:123970186-124005186 GCA_963556195.1 Sepiola atlantica
AAAAATGCACTTGAATTCGGAATTAAAGCATCGCCGTTTTCTAGTCAAAATTAATAGGCGAGATATGGCGAAAAAAGCTGCTTAAGCGCACAAACACACACCCACACACATCTCTCTCTATTTATAATTTTGCTATTTATATATATATATATATATATATATATATATATATATATATATGTATATATACATGTATAACCATGAATATATTAATTTATAAATACAGCAATGTATATATATATATATATATATATATATATATATATATATGAGAAGAATGTTGTAGTTTGCTTGGAGCGATGTGTATAGTGTAAGAATAATTGTTTGGAGGCGATAACAATGCGTTGTTAAAGTGACACATATACGACATGTGGAATCGTAAAAACTAAGTGACAATATTGAAAAGTCAATACTTTTCAATTTTTTTTCATTTACCAGTGTATCGTTGACCGTGGTGTTAGGTTGGAGTGTGTCCTTTTTATTATTATATTTTTAATTTTCGACTTAGCAACTTCTGATATACCATTCCGCCTCATAAAATAAATTATAAAAAATTAATTATTTCTGTTACATAGTACGTGCTGCCCATACCCGGCGCTTCCCGTGTGTATTTCATTAATAATTCTTTTGATTTTTCGGATTTTTAAGATTACATAACATTCTCCAAATTCGAAAAGTAACAATGTTGTATCTGAGTCAAGTATTCAGCCAGAATTTAGCTGAGTTAATACTTTAAGAATAAGCCGAAATATATTTCTGTTGTTTAGCGTGGGAAATACATAATCTATGTATGGTAAAAATGTAACAACATGAATGCATCTCTGCATCTATATACTCAAATTGCTGACTTAGGGTAAGGGTTACGCTGTTTCATTTACGACTTATACAAATCATTATATATTTTATGCGGGTGTACTGTTGAAATTAATAACTATGCAATTATTAATAAAAAAGAAAGACAATTATTGGATGCCGAAACCGGGATAGAACCAGCTACCGTATATGTTCAGTGTAACTTTCAACCACTGTGTTTTCATAGCTTGCTTGTGAACACAGTTTAAAATTAGTGAGTATATGATGAGGAAACAGTGCTAAAACTGATTTTCATGCGTAAACAGATGTGCAATGAATGTTCAATAAGATTTACGTTTTCAACGAACGTAGGATTTATATATGTATGTATTTCTAAATAATAAATCCTCGTGTTAAATTTCATGAGTAAAATATATTTTTACGATTGTTGTTAAACATCTCGTTTTATGTTACTCTATATAAATAAATAATCGAATACGCATAATGTATGTTTACTCATAAAAGAACACGTTATTTGAATATTGTGTCCGAGCAAAAGAAACAACTGTTTGGTTTGAAGTGCTAGTTTAGCTATGCAGATGAAATATATCCTAGATTTGGGATAACAGAAAAACATTTTCTGTGATATTTCAGTGTTAATTCTTATTGAAAAACGGAAATATCTAGTATTATACTGAAGCCGGCTCTATCAATTTTTGCTTACATAAGCCCTTTTCTATTAAGTGTAATGACACAATATACATTCTTAACTATTTTTAATTCTAAGATTGAAGTATATCTAAAAGTAATACCATTTTTATTCTTCTACTAAGGCATACAGTATTATCAACTGAACAAGATACCAATCACTTACATATTAAGGTATTTCTCACCGCCCAGTATCGCTTTGTTTTAACTTAGAAAGTAATAAAAAAATATGAACTATTTCCAATCAAGTTTCACTGATTGATTGTTCGATTTTTATTGTAGTTACTGTCGTGTTTGTTCTTTTTGATACGGCGAAACAAAGTTGTAGATGAATGTATGTTAGCCAAATAAGTAGCCACATTTAAACAGCAGAGTTTTCGTACTTAACGAGAAAATTATAGATACAAACGTTGATCTGATGATGTTTGTTTCTGGTTATGAAATAATATTAACGTTGTATCTAAATTTATTTATAGTTTTAATTTCTATATATGCTCTATCTATTTAATATTTGATTCAGATTTTACGTATAACTTAAGCCAAAGAAAATATTCGCTTGCTCTTATTATTAATCGTTGATCTTATTAAACATATTATTATTATAACATCATTTATTAACAAACACATGTCATTATATTAAATAGTACCTTACATACAGTGTATGTGTACATACGCAATTATTTAACTCTATCTCAACCAACAATTAAAAGCAAAAATCTAATTTATTCTGCGTACGTACATAGCTGTTGGATTGCCCTTTCTTGTTTACCAAATAATACGAAATTTTTATTTCTATTTCTATTAATAAATTTAAAAATTAAATAACGCACTAATTATTCCTTATATATATATTGATCAGGTAAAATTATTATATACATTTCAGGGGTTAGAGTAGTCGTTTCTCGGGTTCTTACATTTTCCCGGGCAACTCTGGTGCACAGTTTTTATTGGTACAAGAAAAATAAAAGATGAATTAGGAAGAAAGATTGTTTTTCATAAGTTTAAGAAAAAGTACAACAAACAAAACAAAAGAAAGAAAAACGAAAAAGAAAAACAGTGAAAAACAAGTAGAAAAAAAGATAATATTATGATGCATAAACAAACAAATAATCTACATGTATATACTTATTTTTTGCCATTTTTTATTCTCCCCCTTTTCACTTAGTTTCATGTTTTCCCTTTCGTTTATGAGAACTCCAAAATATACTTGAAGAAAATTCAATTTGAATACATTAGCAACCCTAATAAAATAAGTAAAAACCGAAATAAAAATGCAATATCCCAACTTAAGTACCAAAAAGAAAATGGTTAAAATTAGAAAAAAAAACAGCAAATAGTCGAGTATTTGCCCTGTTGGAACAGATCCAATATACGAACAACTATCCATCACCCAGGAAAATCTGAACTGCATATTTGGCGTCATTCTCTTCGCCCTTGTCAGAAAGACACCCCATGCCCTAACGTCATCAATCTATTGTATATACAATTTCTGGTTCGACTAGGTATTTACGATTTAAAAAGGGTGTCTGAAAAGTAACGGGACTGCTCTTACAAACAATTTATTCAAATTCTTCTTCTACAGCCGCTGATTCACATGGGCCGGAATGGCTCCGGTTGGAGATTTAAATGAAAAAAAGGAAATGGCCTAAGCATTTAGCGATCTGAATCCAAGAAAAAAATGTAAAAAAGCAAACGACAGTAAAGACTGTGACTAAAAAACACACACATTTTACTGTCGTGACAGCAGTTGTTCAGTCTCTTAGAGAACTGATCGCATTCATTTGTATATTGCCTGTTGCCTGAACGTCATATACTGGGCTTGTAAACAGATAACATCCCGTGTTATACCTTTCCAGTTTAGCCTGCATATTAAACTGACTACATGTCTAACTTTGCTGCAATTATCAAGCAGTGAAACCCCAGATGGGGAGAATCGTTAAAATGATTCTGGCAACATAAGGTATGTATTGGCTCTCGGAAGACCCTTCTATATCGAAATGAGGTTCAGCCCTTTGAACATCCAAGGAGCATAAGCTCTTACTTCGGGAAATGCTGTTTATTGATGATCACCTGAGGTGGCTCTACTGGCGAATGCATAAATGTCAGTCCCTGGCTATTTTTGTACTCTTCAGAAATTCCCATTCATGGGAGCTGTTTCTCCCTTCATTAAAATGCATTGAATCAGATGGTGCTGCCTCAGGGAGCTATTATATAAAAGAACTTCATAACCAGACATGACTTTCGTTTCAATTCACATAAGAAATGCGCAGAAAATCTAATGCTAATATCTATCAATGTACTTTTTACACATGCTAATTAATTTTAGCCAAACTACAATGGAAAACGCACATTAGAATCAGTGAATTTACATACACAAAATGAACAATTATTCTAACCTACTATATATATGCAGTGTGGCCACCTTTAACTTTTGCACTTTTTATTTTTGATGGTACTTTAATGGGGTGTTTACATGATATGATGACACACAATAAAGAACACACATACAAACGAATTTCTGCATGAGAAAAATAATATCTTTTAAATGGTTACAATTTTCAGCTTCAGAAATTCGAGCCATTTCCCAAACAGTATCCATGGTGGATTGAATGATCACTAAATTACTATTAAATTCCCCGGTAGCAGTCCTGATGTTCTTTAGTACTTTAAGATACCTCCACAAGAAAAAAGTCAGGGCTCGTCTAGGTTGTCGAACGTAAACGCCAGATGACGTTGCCATACTGAGAGATGATCTCATCCCGAAAGCATTCCCCCAGAAACTGCATGATGTGCCGAGCTGTATGTGCCGTTTGCCCGTCTTGTTGGAACCTTAATTCACGTATATTTGGAATTTTAGGAGAAAGATGCCTTCAATCATGGTCCGGTTTCGTACTCCAGCTCCAGCGAAAGTATTTTCGTCTTCATCCGCAACGAAATAATGTCTAATAATCTTCTCCGCAATGTTTGCACACAATACCGTACACTTTGTGGGATGTCCGGTGAATTTCCGTCGGATTTTCAGAAGCTCAAAATCGGCTATTACAGGTTTTAACGAATCCATATACATGAAAATGTGCTACATCTGACATCATCAAATTTTCCAGAAAATGTGGGTCATTGCGAACCATATATTGAAGTGTGACCGCATATTGTAGCCTAGGTTGATAATCTTCGGGTTTTAAGTATTGAACCAGCTGCACCTTGTAAATAATAAGTTTTAAGTTGTGCAGAATATTGATTAATATAACTTCGGGATATCCCAAGTTGTGTGGAACATCGTCATGTCGATGTTTAAGGATTCTGTTCAACACTTTCCCTCACTCTTTCCCTGGACTCAATTGTTATACTTCGAGGTATCCCAGCTCGCGGAAGATCCCTTATTGTTATTTCATGTTCAAAACGACGACCGAGTCTTCGAATTGTATTGCCATTTTGACTACCTCTCATGTTGCCAATGCCGTCACTTAGATCTTTGAGTTAAAATAATTAACCCCTAATTTAAATAAACACTCTTTTTTATACTTACGTAGCAGGCAAAAATATGTATCCTCATAAAAAAATTAGAAAAACTTATCGAGTATGGTTTAAATCCAAAATAAACATAAGTTTATACGTATTATTTCCGATCATCATCAATCTATTACGTGTCTATGTGGCAGACTGAGTTATGACCTCCTTATTTATGTATTTTTCGCTTGAATCAATGGTGTATCCGTAAAAAAAACGATAACACTGATTTTTATTTTTAATTGAAATTCTTCATAATGATTAATGTTTTTTGGTGTAGATACCTATGCTTGCCTGAAACATGAGTATATCAAATAGTGGTATGGTTAATTTACTTCGAACGCACGAAGAAACGATATCGGCACACATTTGTTTACCTGATTCAAAAAATGCGTTAAACATTTGACAATGATGTATATTTGTGCGTTCTTCATTTCCCTGTGCGTTACTATTGTAAAAAAATGTTTCACTTTTCACATTTTCTGAACGAAACCTATAAAATTTCTCGTTTCTTTATGTTTTTTCTTATGTCTAAATTTGTTTTTTCCGTTTGTCTTTTTCGCCACATCGACCCCCACACACGCACGCACGCACACACACACACACACACACACACACACATACATACACACATATATATATATATATATATATATATATATATATATATATATATATATCGTTTTAACTATGTAATAGTGACATTTATTATATGTTATTGTTTTAAATTTGATCCCTGCTATTTTATGGTGTATGTATTGCACTGCTGTACATCTTTTGTTGCATACATTATTCTGTCGAACGGGAAAGTAGAATAAGTAGAATAAGGGTATAAATGATGGTACTCTTGATCTTGAGCTTAGCAATTCAGTAATTTTTCTCTCGAAATATACGTAAATAATGTTTGTTAGCACTGTGTATTTGTTTACTTTGTTTTTAATGTTAATGTAAGGATATTGACTTTAAACCAACGGTACGAATGTTGTACTCAGTTTTTGTACCAAATTAATATATATATATATATATATATATATATATATATATATATATATATATATAAGGGATTTGGGTTGTGTGTGTTGTGTTCCATGAATCCTTTTTTTACTTATTTTTTCAAACGGGTGGGTCAAGTCACTATAAATGAAAAAGTAAGTAATATATATATATATATATACATATATATATATATATATATATATATATATATATATATATATATATATATCTCAGTATGTTACGAATCTTCAACATGTTAGATTCCGTTGTTAGCGGTAGTTTCCTGTTGTATTTTCTAAGCGGTATTCACCGGAACGTTTGCTTTGAACATCAATCCCCAAAATATGCCATGAAATTGAGAAAATTACAACACAGAACGCCAAATCAGTCTCCATTGTTATGCAGTTCAAAAACACCACATCGAATGACCAATCGTCTACGAGGATGAATACGAACCCCCGCATTTGACAGATGAATACGCTTCTCTGAAAGACTAAAAAGTATCCTGTTACAGGCATAGTACATTTCGTGTTTATAGCGGTACAGCTATTCTCATAAGATCTGACGGGCAACCAAGGAAGACAGGAAGTATATCTATTTGTCTTTCCTTCAGAATAATTCAAGAGTTTGAATTCGTACCAAGATTGTGTTATTATGACTACTTTAAACATTTTCAGTTTTTTTTTTTGAAAAACAAATCCTACGATCAAACAAAAGACTTTTCTAACACACAAGAAATATTACAGATAAACGCTGCTGGGAATTTTAAATTGTTGAGCAGAAAATATAAAAATTAAATAATGACATTATTTTAGTAACAAAACAAGAAATGCTACCAACTTATCAAAGAAACTCATTAGAATATGCATAATTAATTAAAGGACATCTGTAGTCTATGGACGTCGCTGACAAATGGTCGCTCGTGGCCATTTCATGACTGAACGCAATCACACAAACAACTAATGTTCTTCATATTAGATTAAGATGGCGTCTTTGGGAGATTAATCAAAATTGTCTTGAAGCTAATTATACAAAGCTCTTATTATCTGGTAATGTCTTAATCCAGATTAAGAAGCTACACATTAGACTAGTTGAAGTAACTGTCTATATCCGGTTTCACAGATAATCCTACCTCCGTGATTATTTCAAATTAAAAAAAACTGTCAATGATTAAGCATCGCCATTTCAACTGAGAGTTTTAAAGAAATGCGGGATCATGATTCTGCTGCTACTACTGCTGTTGTTGTTTGTGATTGCATCGTCATCATCATTATAATCATCATCATCGTCATCATCATCATCATCATCATCGTCATCGTCATCATCATTACAATTATATTCGCTTAAAAAATCGTTTTACATGCCGATATGTACTAAGTGTCTCTTATAAATCGACTTCAAAACTAAGCTATCTTTCTACGGATTTTAACTATCCCTCTTTCTCTTTAATCCATCCTAATCACTCATCTCAAGATGTTCCCGGCTTTCATCTGCCAACTGATCCTTAAAATCCAATAACTCTTATCCACATAGTCTCCGGTTTTGCACACATCTGCCTATTATCTCAAGAGTTTATCTTTGTTTGAGGTAATGAGTCTTAAAGACTAAGACCACACATGAATACTATCATCCTCATATCACTTCTCTACATGAAACGTATGTCTTCAACCCTCACTCTCCAGATGTCACTTCCATCCATGATCACACTTCGTGCACATGCATGAATAAGATTGGCCAAGTTTACCTTAGATAGACTTGAATCACGATGAAAAGTTCCCATCAGGAAAATACGGACGAAGTGTGTATCATTTGCATTATTCAGACTACTACTCTAATATTGGTTGTTATACTCACAATCACAAATTTGACAACATAGAGGTTACAAGGAAATAATATAGACGGAAGGAAAAATGGTGGTGAGTAAGACTATCAAAGATGCATATTATACGTATGGCAACAATGTCTTGTAAAGTATGTCTAGTATAGAGTTTAAAACAACATAAGATGAAATAATTATAAATATTAGACCAGCACATCATTAGTATCTATCTATCTATCTATCTATCTCGCTCAATCTCTCTCTCTCTCTCTCTCTCTCTCTCTCTCTCTCTCTCTCTATATATATATATATATATATATATATATATATATATATATATAGAGAGAGAGAGAGAGAGAGAGAGAGAGAAAGAGAGAGATACAGGTGTATATATGTATATATATATTATATATATATATATATATATATATATATATATATATATATATATATATTAATAAGTAATACTACTACACATACAGACAAGATTAGTTTTAAATCTCCCAAAATCAATAACAAAAATGCCCACGTGTAAAGGTTTTCATTAACAGAGAGCTTTAATTGACTGTCTTTTATCTATTGAGAGGCCAATACTTTTTACAGGTTATAATAACGAAGAATACAATAATACACACTTTCCCGCTGACGGAAGGATTGCAATGTCTTCTGTGGTAAAAATAAAAGTTCACTGGAAAAAACATATGGACTCCCCAGTTTGAGATAAGCATTTCAATTTGAAAAATGCAACTGAAGATGCTCGGAAGTTACACACACCGAAATGTCGTAAAACAAAATACCAAGATATCAAGAGTTATCCCAATAATCCAAATAATGCGAAACATCAATCCGCACCAGAAAATTCTGAAACACTGATAAAATATTGCACCAAATTTTAAATTATATGGTAGGGGTATACTAATATGATTTCGAGATTTACTAAAGAAAATTTATAAGACTATAGAATAATTTATTTTGATTCTTGTTTATTTTTTAGTTCATTAATAATTATGTAAGTTTCTTACGGTTAACATTTTGTTATTAAAAAGAAATAATGTAACGGACTAGGTATCTATAAATGAAATTATTAAAGAAACAACACTACATTTTTTGTATGATTTTCTATTGTTATACAACATATTAAAACGCCTAGTGCACACAACAATGACGGGAAAAGTTACGCTTCGCCAATGTTTGCACTCACTATTTATCGAGATATATTACTAAAATCTTCATATCAAATCATAAAATGACATCTGCAAGTTAGGTGTTCATGTGTTGCATTACTGGCTGATATGCCGTATTCTTTGTTCCAAGTTAATAACTTGTTTGCACTAACCTTATTTTTCTTCTTCTTCTTCTCTCTCTCTTTCTGTTGTTAGTCGCATACCTGCCGCTGTCAGTGATACTATTTGCGCTTCCTTTTCTTATACCTCCGTTGTCACGACCGCCATGCTTCGTTATTCGCCGACGCCGACGCCGTCTCGTTCCCAACGGACTATTGTCCTCACCCTGAAAATCAATTCAATTCACGACAAATTCTTTTCTCTTTTAAGAGCCGCTTTATTTAGTATTTCATGTTGCCGACCTAAACGAGTCTGTCAATCAGAGAGAGAGAATCTACGCTACCACTTTCTTGTTATTTCAAAATTGCTTAGGAGGGAATCTAGGAGGATTCAGTTCCGTTTTCCTATCTTTCCGTCATGCGGACATCTTTCGTGCGTCACATTTTGCGATGTTGGCTATCTCGCTCCCAGACAGTAACTCCTTCAAATCCCAACTCACTGTTCCCACGCAAGTCAGTCTCGTTTGGGTCTCGTCTAACTCTCGTACCAATCTCGCGATGAACACGCAGGTGTGATCTGACCTCTGTGACCTTAGGTGAATTTAAGGTTTCGTCAATGTCAGTGCGTATCCGTGGGAATCTCACAGAACCGTACTGTACGGGGCGACCTCGCTATAACCGCGTAAGTCAAACCCCATCTCGAATAGATGAGTCCAAGCCATTATATAACACATGTATGCATTACTATTACCATTTCTGGAAACAACCATCGCTTCCTTTTTTTATTATAGAGTTTGAAGAGGCTGTCCGTCTTGTTATTTGCTTCACAGCTTCTCCCCACCACTTTAAATCTGCTAACGCACGCTAGAATAAGTGCCTGTTTTCCTCAATGACTTTGGCGTTACAACGAGGACGTAGACATATCTATTAATATATATATATATATATATATATATATGTATATATATATATATATATATATATATGTATACAAATATATAATTATACAACAATATACATAATTATATTATAAAGTGGAGGATTAAAATGACCTATATGATATCTATTTATTTAAGTAATAATAGTATATACATACATATATGTATACACATATATAATTATACAAATACATACACAATTATTTTATTATATAGTGTAGGATTAAAAATGACCTAAATGGTATCTATTTATTTAAGTAATAATAGTGTATACATACATATATGTATACGCATATATAATTATACAAATACATACACAATTATTGTATTATAAAATGGAGGATTAAAAATGACCTAGATGGTATCTATTTATTTAAGTAAGAATACTATTTTTTTCTGTTAGAATTATTTGTTAATAATAAAATGTTATGATAAAATACTTCTATTAATTATCGAATTCCGTTTTTGAAGAAAATGTTTTAACGAAAATAAATGTAGTGTTGTATTTTTTCACAGAAGCATTTAAATCAAATACTTGTTTTTATCAAACTTACTCCTGTAAATAATGGGAACTCTTCAAATATCAAAACAGACACTGATTATATGTGTGAGTTGTGTTATAGAGACCAATCTGGTCAAGTCCTCGTACTAATAGAATAATACTACGATTTAGAAGAAGAAAAATAGTAGTAGTAATAGTAGGAATTGTAGTAGTAGTCATGCTTATTAGACTTTGCCAAATATTTATTGTTATATACTGACTCGAGCCAACTTTCTTACCTTGACAGTGTTCAAAATCGACTTAACAATCTAGTGGAGGGTGATCTTGGTTGAAGTGGCAGCCAATGTTGTTATCGTGTATCGACTCTAACTTGGAAATAATATCAAATCAACAGTTTCATTCAACATATAAAAACGTTAATGTATTCATTTAGAATCAACTCGGGCGTTGAATATAAACTCAACCGCAAAGTTTTTTCTTGTGTTTGGCTCATTTATCCTTTGAGCTACAGAAATGCGCTCGACATGATGCTCCCTCTTCTCTTTGAGGTGAAAGACCTATCGGCAATAGCACAAACCCACACGAACATTACAAGACGCACTTTTAAAGTGTATACACACATATTGGAACTAACAGGCACGCTAATACACACATATACCTACATGATTATTCTATTTACACGCAGACTATACGACGTGAACCGAAAAAAAACATCAGGACTTAATGTATTATTGTAGACAACTTTATTTTTTCAGAACTTTCTCTAGATCTTTAAAATCTCATGCTATACGAACATTTTTTTTTAATTGTCATGAATAAGTTGTCGATGAACATGATTATTTTTTATCGATAGACCTTGTGATTATTTCATTTTGATATTGCGTTTCTGTCAACACTCGCTGCTGTTGCCTACAACGTCTTTCTCATCGAAGAACGGTTTCTCATGTTTCTCTTACATATTAAAATTTCCATAGAAAGTTCTTAACTGGTTCCTCCTTGAAAAACCTTCACAGTAAGAACTCATCTTCTACCTCAAGTGCAATTAACTTCCTTTTCTTCTACTATATGCTGAACATCAAACGACATTTCAATAAAAAGTGTATTTCAAAGCTATCACTGTCTGTGGAGCAAGTATTACATGAGTGCTTCCCCTCAGGTTACAGCGTGGTCATCTGACAAATCCCATGTCAATAAATACCTGTCATAAACCGTTATTATGAGACATCACATTTTTTATTAATTGCATTAATTATTTCCAATCCTCTCAATGTAGTATTCATCATTCAACTGACAACTTATACATCTGATTTACGCCTATCAGTGAGTAGCTGTTAGCTCATATAAACGGTTACTCCTGATTTAATCCACAAATAAAATGTATAAAATAAAACATAATTTTTCTACTACTATTACTACTCCAACGAATAATAATGACAATAATAACAACTGCCATTATAACACATAATTAAATAGTACACCGCTGTAAATTGAACTGCAACACCGATTGAAAAGATTTCGTGAGAACAAGAAATCGAGTTGGACTACTTGTCATGCAGACTTCATGAAATTCAATGAAACAGGTGTCATGAACGCTCCCAATGACAGGATACTAGTCTGCCACCAGTTCTACTTCCCAGAAATGCAAGAACATGTTTATACACCTGAGTGAAATCATTGCTCACAACATCTGTTGATAGTGGGTGATATTATAATATAAATGCATGTTATTGTGGTATGGTGGTATATATTAAATATATATATATATATGTATATATATAATATATATATATAATATATATACTATATATATATATAATATATATACATACATACATATATACATATATATATATATATATATATATATATATATATATATATATATATATATATATATATATGATGGGTTCAAACTCAACCATATACCCATATATATTCAGATAACTTCAGTTTGATACGTTTTTCGTTTTTCTAGGGATTGTCTTTTTCTGTCTTTATATTTTTCTACACCGATCACTACTCTCATCTATCTATCTATCTATCTATCTATTTATCTATCTATTTGTGTATATATATATATATATATATATGTGTGTATATATATATATATATATATATATTCTGATAATGACGCGTGTAAGAACACTTACTGTGTAAGACATAATAACCTGTGAATTCTACATACAACTGAACGTTCAAATCACAGAAAAATAGTAAAAACACAAACAGGATTAAGCAAAAGAAAGGAATGAAAAAAAACATTTTACATTTAAATACAATCTCATCAAGCAAACACACCAGCCACGATGGCAATGTCCTCCCTATTTTATTGACCATTATAGATATCAAACCAACAACTTCATATTCTAATCCGTTTCGCCAATTTCTGATACGCAGAAAATATGCGTATATTTCGTTCCCATTAAAAGTGTATTTAATTTTTTTTCTGGGTAAGCAGCTTCTCCCAACACAGTCATTTACAGAATGGTCGCCGGCATTTTTACTTTCACGCTTATACTTACTCTACCAGGATTTACTCTACCAGTTGTTTTTAATTGAATTATGTTTTTGCATACACATCGTTTGTGTTTCAGATTTTTAGGCTACTATTTCCTCTGTATCCTACTATAGATTTTCAACCTAAATAATGACCGCTCTTTTCACGTTAATTTTGCATTTTATCTATACGATATATATAACAAGAACTTGTATTGTTATGTAATGTTCGTGGTTGTTGCAGATGTAGACGATGATTATAGAGAGGGTGGTAGTAACAAAGGAAGGGGAGTGATGTCACTTCCGGCCGCGTTGATATTGACCATTTTATTTCTGACGCTTGCCGATAACGTTGTCTGAAAACTATCCTCCCGCTAAATCCTAACGGGGGGAGGCATGAACCAGTATCGGAGATAGTATAAGTATCTTTCTCTAGTGAGTATTTTCTCTCCCTCTCTCCCGTGTAAGCCAAGACACCACCTGTCTATATGTGTGTTTCATAAATATCCTAACCCAAATGAGGATTATGCTCATGACGATTATGATGATGGACACCGGTCGACCCGACGAAAAGCTGTTAACCGAAGCTTAGCGAAGGTTGGAAATTGGACGATCGCAAATCTAAACATTCGTATTTCCTAATATTATATGTACATGCACCTTCCAAAAAGGTAACAATATCGCTCAATGGAAATTAAGCTACTAATTTAGATTATCTGTCTCCACTTTATTCGAGAATACCAGATTAAGCACCAGATTATATTTCCGAGCAGTTAATATTCTCGATCCTGAATAACAAAAATTAAAAAAAACGCTAAAATATTTTCTAAATCTATTTCTTATTTTACTTCATTTACTGATCCTTTGTTGTTCTACATTTCTGATTACAGGAATAGTAAATAGACATCTGTTAGTGTAAGCTTATTCGTATTTTGTAAATATTTAGCGATACACAATTTTTTTGGATAATAACAAAGTGTACTTTTATAGAATCACTCCCTGTAAAAAACGATACGGCTTCTTCTTTCATTTAGTTTTAGGATGTTTTCTTTAAAAATAAATTGATGAATAAGAATTACGCTTCATGATATTTGTAATGCCTTTGATATGCACCTGAACAATCAATAAATACAGATGATTAGTCATTACACAATGGGCTTTCATAGAATAGTACTCGCGTTAAAAACACGTTTTTTTTTACATTTTAGCGATGATAGTTATTTTTGAAAAATAAAGTTTTAACAATAAACTTTAGATTTTTTTTAAAAAGATATACGCTCGAATGAATTCTGAAATTGCATCGACCAAACTGCTGTGAATATAACAACTAAGATGATAATTGTAGTCACACTATTCAAATTATTAAGAGTACCAAAAAGTACTTTGTTTTCCGTTTTACTTTTAACGGTCCCACTTCTGCCAAACACTAAGATTAAGTCCGGGTTGGCAATTCAATTTCACTCCATGAGTTCGGGTGGCAAGCTTCTCGGCCAACTGTTTTATATAAACCCATTTTGATCTGCCTTCGCGGGGGACACCCATCAGCAGCAAATAGTTCAATAAATAAAGTTTGGGCTAGGAATTCCTGAAGTTTTATCAGCCGAAACATTGTAAATATACCAATTAAAATGAAAATAGAAGTCAGAATAATTAAACTAAAAATGATAAAAGAATTACGTTGTTTTCCGATGGTGTTTCTCTTTCTTTTAGCGAAATTAACATTTCTCACAAACACTAATATTATATCCAGGTAAGCAATTACATTTCCACGATGGGTTCGACCGGGTGTCATTAATCCCCGCCCCATCCATCAGCTGTTTTACATAAACACCATGTGGTCTGCATTCGCTATGGACAACATAACCAGCAAATAATTTAATAGTTCAAGGTTATGGACGGGCATTTCTTGAGTTTATCTGCTTTTCCAGCTTACGCCCTTACACGGTTTTCTAGTAGTCAATGAAACGAAGAACAAAAACCAAATGCTAAATAGCAGATTTAGCTATCCAAACTTATTGCAGAGGTAAGCATGAGGAGGGAGTTATAAATTAAGTAAATGCATGCCAGGGGGTGAAGGAATATTAAACTACGGTGATATTAATATTTGTAAGAGCACAAAGGGCAGTGTTGAAAAAGCTGGCAAACACAGTAGAAAATATTCGAATCGAATGAAGTATTGCACAATAGAAGAAACAACACTGATAAAAAGTGTGCATATCAAGTGAAGAAACTAAAATACAAAATTAGATGACACTAACGAAAGACATGTAACTTGAAATAAAATGTCAGTAGGGCAAACACAAAAGTGTATATTCAATTTTATTAAGAGCAACTAAACTAAGTTGCAGTTAATTTGTTGAGGATAGGTGGGAAATAAACAAATAAAGAACAGAATTGGTCTCCACCATAAAATAATTTACTACTACGTAAAGTAGCGTCAAAGTGTGTGTGACGATGGGACATTGAGCCGTGTTCACACTTCACACTTGACCTCCACTGGAAATATATGGAGAGGACAAGTGTTTGAGGAGGCTTAAATGTCACTCAAATTTCAGATAACAACTTTGTGTTTAAAATTGATGTCTAAATTGTGATGAACTGGTGTTGCAAGAACAACAGATGTGTTGCAATGGCAATGAAAGTAAGCGGGGATGATGAACTCATAGTGCAGCGTAAATTTTCTATTTTACCAGAGATGAATAAGTGGAAAAGACTGGAATGTGGTGGTGGTGGTGGTGGTGGTGGTGGTGATGATGATGATGATGATGATGATGATGATGATGATGATGATGATGATGATGATGATGATGATGATCTGCACTAAACCCAAACGACAATATTGACTAACTCTATTTAAAAAGAGGAAAGAGATCTGATGAACATATAAAACTGCGTAGATTAAAAAATATACACAGAAGAAAAATGGACACACCGACATTACAGAAATGCTGTGTCACGCTGCAAATAGAACCGCCAAAATGAACAATACAGGGGGCAGAGAAACTAAAAATCGTGAGAATAATAAAATGGGAATATAAACAGCTACATGGATTGAGTATAAGACGGACGCCTGAATAACGGAGAGGCATATGAACACTCACATGCATGACTACGAAGAGCATATTAGAGCAACGAAAAAGAACCGCTACAGCTAATGCAAACGGAAAGAAAATGGACTATCTAAAAGTCAAGATAGACAACAATCAGGAAAAGAAAATGTGTAGGTTTACCATAGAGATAACAGGATTACCCACATTACGAATCTAATTGTGTTCATATAGAATAGAAAATCAGACATGACTTGGTTCCAGAGATGGTCAACTGAGAACTATGCAAACGAATGCACTTTGAATATCCGGACACATTATGCAGACACAAACTTGAGTCAGTATTGAAGATAAATGGTATACAATTCTATGTGACACAATTATAGAAAGAGCCAAACTCCAAGCTAAAGTAACTGATGAGATAATATTGCAAAAGAAGGAATAAACGTGCGACATAGTGAATTTAAGGATCCTGCCAGTTTACAGGGAGGATTCATCTGGCTGGTATATAAAAATGAGTGTACAGAGCTGTTCATTAATTAGTATACAATTAAAATCTCAAAACTCTATCAACCTCTCTCTTATCTCTCTCTTTTTTATGTTTCCCTCTCTCTCTCTCCCCCCTCTCTCTCTGTGCTTATCTGGCGTTTTTTCTCAATCAATGGATTAAATAAAATATTGTGGTGATATTATCTATTGTGTATTATTGACTAGTGCAATACTTTTATTCTCGTCTTTCTTTAATACCTTCAACTATAATAAATAAGATGTGATAAAGAAAGAGAGCACAAAAAGAAAGAATCACGGAAGCGAGAGTGATAGATAACGTATAACATTAGAGTGTGGAATAAAACAACATAAAGTGAGAAATTGTAAAAATGATATGAGGTAAAACCCCAAATCGGTGTAATATCTTGGCATGCCCATAAATATATAGGATACAATTATTTAGCGAAACAAGTTTACTCAGTTTATATATATTTAATATATACCACAATATAAAGTTTATATATATTTAATATATACCACAATATATATATATATATATATATATATATATATATATATATATATATATATATATATATATATATATATATATACATATATATACATTCTTTGGGGGGTACAACACTTTATTAGTGCAATAATGAAGGGGAGACGTGTTGAATTTTTCATAATTTAAAGATTTAAGGGATGAAAAAAAATGCCACTCGACTAGTTTCGCCCACACTTTACAAGACTGATATCGTGGGATTTTAAATATGGGTGAGAATGTAAGATAGAATTAAAAACTTTTATATTTAAAATTAAATTAGCGTCATGTTATGAAGGGGAAATAAAAGAAGTTCGAATTTAGAATAAACAAGCGTGCTGTTATATGGAATGGAGGTTCTGTCTTAGAGACTAATCACTCTCAACTCAAAGAGACACTCCTTCTGTTTGCAGAGGGAGAGCCTCTCTCTCTCTCTCTCTCTCTCTCTCTATCTATATATATATATATATATATATATATATATATATATACATATTATCTATTACATATATGTTGTCTAAGTGTCTATATATATATGTATATATGTATATATATATATATATATATATATATATATATATATATATATATATATATCTACACCTATATGTATGCATCTGTGTCTGTGGATATATTTATGTACATGTATACATTTAATTGTCCGCACTTATCTAAATACGATGATTCTTTAATTATTTGTATTTATTATTGATGTTAACTTAAAATTATATTCTCTCCACGAACAAGATTTATTCTTATTACTATCATTCTTTGTTACTGTTTTTCTAATAACTATTATGAGATTTTTCTATTAGTATTTACCAATCTTTTAATAAACATTTCTTTTTAACCAGGTATTCATAGAGATGATTCTAATGTTAATATGTGTAATCTCTCTCTCTCTATATATATATATACATATATATATATATATGTATATATATATATATATATATATATATATATATATATATATATATATATATATATATATATATATATATATATATATATATATATATATTCTTTATTTATAGTTCTACTATATAGCAACTTCATATAGTATATCTCCTAACATTTTGAATCTTATAATTCTCTGCTACTTTCTATCATTATCAGCGGGATCTTTTCATATATACAAAATTCCCTTTCAAATTAATATTTTTCTTAATTCCTTTTCCTCCTGTATTTATCAATCAAATGAATCTACCTATCAAAAGTATGATCTTAATAGCAATAAGAAGACATTTCAAATATTGCCTCTGAATAGAAAAGTGTTGTTATTGGTGTTACATTTATTAGAACTATAATAACGTTTATCATTTAATTTATTTAAACAGTTGTGTAGAAAATCCCTGGCAATAGTAATATGGAAATATTCTTTCAATTACGACCGAACACTCAAAGACAGCATGGGAATGACTTATTATTACTTAAAGATTTAAAATAAGTCGTATCTTTGTAACTAAATGTGTATGTTACTTTTTATATGACAAAGAAATACAAACAGTCAAACATTAAATATAGCTTCACTACATCCGAAGTATAACCAGGTTGGTACCAGTACAAAACACATATATATATATATATATATATATATATATATATATATATATATATATATATATATATATATATATATATATATATTGTATACGTACATGAAATCGTTGCATGCAAATATATACGAATTTAATTACCTAAATATATAGTTATGGGCGGCTAATAATGCAATTTCTGCATCGTTATTATTTAGGGAGTTTAACAATTAATAAACCCTTTAAAGAAAAGCCACAAAACAAACACTACAATCACCAGGAAATGCTATTGGATAACACACACACACATATACACACCCCACCCACATATATATATATATATCCCCCCCCCCCCCCAAAAAAAAATAAACCTAAACCATTCAAGATACCGCTCACATAATATCATTGGATTGGAACGGTAACTTGTGAGCGGTTACTTTAATGGTTTAGTTTTTTTTTTGGGGGGGGGGGATTTTTTCATCATTGTGCCGCCCGACGCAAAAGGGTATTATCGCACATTGTTTTTTTTTTGTTTTTTTGTTATGCGTTTGGGACCGATTATTTGCTTGTTGGCTTGGTGGCAGAAATAATGCACGAAGCTACTTTTCTAAGACATTTTCTAGGACTTTCATTTTTTTATCGTTGTTTTTTCTTGTTTTTTAATTTTAACTTTTATTTTTATTTTTTTCGTCTTCTCTTCTTAAGTGACCTCAACTATTGCAACGCCACATTGTGTATTGTCAACAGTTGAAACCCTGATTTCAGACATTTAATTTTTCTGATGATCTGCCAATCAAGTACCTGCTTAGTAGTTAAACACGTGTAGGAATAACATTTAATTTGAATAAAGAATATTTGTAAGAAAAAATATCTTTAATGATGATCATTAGTTTCCTGAAAGGAATGCTTTGGTAAACCTTCATAAAATCACATATATATTGACACACACACACACACACACACACATATATATATATATATATATATATATATATATATATATATATATATATATATATTCATATATATATATATTCATATATATATATATATATATATAAATTCATATATATATATTAATATATATATATATATATATATATATATATATATATATATATATATATATTTATATGCTCTATCCAGTATTTTGGCTCTATCCAGTATATTGATCTTTCCTTATTTCACAATAGGTTCAACTCTCTAAAAGTTTACCTTTTAGTTATAATTTACATATATATATTTATATATATATATTAATATATATATATATATATATATATATATATATATATGTATATATATTTACATATATATATATATGTATTTATATATATATATATATTAATATATGTGTATATATATTTATATATATAATATTGATATATATGTATATATATTTATATATAGATACATATATATTTATATATAAATATATTTATATATATATTTATATATATATATTAATATATATGTATATATATTTATATATACATATATATTTATATATATTAATATATATATGTTTATGTATATATATTAAGATATACATATTTATATATATTTACATATATGTATATATATTTATAGATATATATACATATATATTTATATATATATATATATATATATATATCATTATATATATTAATATATATATATATTTATATATATATATATTAATAATATATTAATATATACCCCAATGCGCCCCATAATCTCAGGTGTCGGCAGTGCTACCCATAAAATTGCACGTGCCATTACAAAAATACTAACCCCATTACTAGGTACGATTAGTCCATCTCACCTAAAAAATTCCGGAGATCTACTTAATAAATTAAAAAATCTTAACCTAACTAATAAAACTATGAATAGTCTTGACATAGAATCATTATACACAAATGTCCCCACCAATAAATGCCTTAATTTACTCAAAAAACATCTCGACAAAATAAATATCAACTTACCCTTTCCAGTAAATAACATAATTAATATTATAAATTTATGCACTAATATGACCTATTTTACTTTCAACAATTTCTTTTATAAACAGAAATTTGGCCTACCTATGGGGAATCCCCTCAGTGGATCCTGTTTATTTTTGGAATTTCTTGAGAACGGACCAATAAAATACAGACTACCTAAAAATGTATCTTACTATAGATACATATATGATATCCTAATTTTCCTCCCGAAAACCACTAAAATAGAAAGCATTACTAACAAATTGAACAAAATAGAACCGACCATTAAATTTACTTTCGAAAAAGAAACAGATAACTCCATTCCTTTTCTTGATATTCTACTAATAAATAAAAATAATAATTTATCTTATAAAGTCTACCGTAAACAAACCAATAAGAACGATTATGTTCATTTTTATTCGCACCACAATAATAAAATAAAATCTGGCATCATAATTGGTTTTTACCTAAGAGCACTTAGGATATGCAGCAATGAATATTTAGATGACGAATTTAAATACATTGAACACTCTCTCAATACATTACAGTACCCAAAGTATTTTATACAAAATTCTAAAAGAAAAGCTCTACAGATTTACTCAAATTCCAAACAGAAAAACTTATCCACCAGCCCTATAATAAATAGATATATAGCTTTACCAACCAATTCCAACAATAACCCGATTTACACAGAACTTAATAAACTAGGCATAAACATATCCCAAATAACTTCTGCAAGTATTATAAATTTAATCAAAACACCTAAACTGAACACGACACCCAATGTCAAAGCTGGCATATACTCCATTCCTTGTCTAGACTGTAATAAGATCTACATTGGAGAGACGCAGCATAATCTGGACAAGCGGATTTATGAGCATAAAAGAGCGATTAAAACTAACAACACACTTAACGCCTTATGTGCTCATACTATGGAATATGGTCATTACTTTGACTTTGAGAAATCCACTTTAATCAAAATAATACACAACAAGTCAACACGTCGAATAATTGAATCTGCCCTCATAGCCCTTTCCACAAATAAAATTAAACAAAGAATGGGCTTCTACAATATCTCCCCCAACCTATCAAAAGCAATCATTAGTGAAAACAAGATAATTCTAGACACCGGATGATTCCCTGAGCTTTAAATTAAATATCCTTTGGACCCCTTTCTGCTCTTTATTTTCTCCTCTTCTTTTCCAATGCTACTTCTATGTATATTTGATATTTATGTATGTATATGTGTTATATATGTTTCGATCACATTTATGTGCATATATATATATATTTATTTATTTATTTTTTTTTTTTCTTTTTCTTTTTTTTTTAAATTTTATTTATTTTTTTTTTTTTATTTGCATACCCTTTTATCTCAACATGAACCCAACCACTATATATATTCCCCATAATTTACAGACTTTCTCGTCTTTTGTCATTTTTGTATTCTTCGTCCGCTCTTGACAAAGCCCACGTGAAATTTGGGCGAAACGTTGAGCGAAAAGGTCTTCCGCTTTTCCATTTTTAATTTCATATATATTTATATATATATGTTAATATATATGTATATGTATATATATATATATTAATATATGTATATGCATATTTATATATATATATATATATTAATATATTAATATATATATATATATATATATATATATATATATATATATATATATATATATATATATATATATATATGAACATTTCATATTGCCTTCATAAATGCAATTACGTTTGAGTACTATTTGTATTATGCTGTGGCCAAAATAGTGTAACAATGACACTTCATTCAAACGAGTCAGATTTTAATATTTCAGATAATCAAATAATCCAATCAGCAGAAACATATTCTTTCGAATCAGTTGCGAGGTTTTAATCCATCATTTTGAAAGTGTAAGGTGTCAAAACCTTTCATGTTTTTTCTACCTTCAACTTGCTAAGTCAACGTCTCGTCCACCACTTTTGTTGATTTATTGACATAGTTTACTAAACATCTATTCTGAAAATGTACACATTAATACAACTATTATCAATGTATGCAACTATATACATACACGAGCAGAAGAGCGAAACTCACAGACGCTTGTACGAAACATACATAAAAGAAAAAATATATATAAATGCACATGCTAAAATTACACTACACAAGCACAAGTATATGCTTTGTACACATGCTTACATACATTTACATATACATGCCGTACATATAACAAGGTTTACTATTAAAGTAAAAACTTTTCGAAAAAGCTTTTCTCATATGTATACACACACACACTACAGAATAACCCTACATTTCCTAATCGCATACACATATACGTAAGTTCTAAATGAACATATGTACACTCGCGCACAGATTTATATAACTATAACAATATTTACTAATATATATGCATTTGTTTAACATACTCACGCAAAAAAAGTCATATTAGATATTATAATACAATAAAAATATTACCGTCATCAAATTCTATCACTATATATATATATATATATATATATATATACGCACGTGTGTGTTAATGTATAGATTTCTTTCTCACAGATTTAAATACGATGAATGCTTACCATAAGCACACACAGATCCCGGACCCTTCTCAAATAGCCTGTCATCTTTAATCCCCTGCGGACGTTTGCAGGGGTCGTGCCTCAAACTCCGATCACACTTTTCTCGGACGTTAGCCGGTTAAAATGACGTGACGTGATCTGGGGCCGTATTTGCGCGCAGGGCATCCAGAGTTGAAAGCTTTAGGTCGGATTGGGATGGACAAAAGCTTTGCGTTCCGACATTTTGAACGAAGTGGGCAGTTAGGTAAGATAGGGGAGAAACAAACAAACACAAAATGTTTCGATTCCTTGCTTTTTTTTTTATATTCGTCCTCGCATCGTTAGTTGATGCTTCGTACGTCGTATGGTCAGTCACGCGTGTGTTTAGAATAGCATTTTCATCGATGAACGGCCAGATGTAATGGACTCTTCTTGTTTTAGACGCATCTAACTAAACTCTGTCGTTCTGTGAAGCGCAACTTTGATAGAATAGTCAGTGGGCTTTACAGCTTAAGTTCGAATTAGCATTTTCACTGATTCTCTTACAATAAAGATGAAAGTAGAATTGTTGTCGGTCTCACACGTTTAATGTTGAAAATAATATTTTCATCAAACTTGTAAGATTAAGTTTATTCACCATTTTACTTCTATCTGTCACTCATCACATTTACTTGCAACGTCGTCATTCTAACACGGTAAATTTTAGAATAGCAATATCAATATCTCTCCCGATTTAGTTTCAAATTAACATCTCGTTTCTCTTCGTTAGAAAAACAATTAAATTAAAAATAGTATTTTCGTTTCTATCGTTAGATATCTATATGAAGAACACATTTTTTCTACAAAAACATCAAATACTTTCCGTCCGTGTGCCTAACGTCAGGAGTAACTTTCATGGACAAAACTTCTTTACAGGACTACATACTGCGAGGCTGCTTCCTGCAGACTATAACATAGTTTCTTTCATATAAATGTAAACAACTACTGATCGTGAACCGTCTGAAAAGTAATAAAAATTAGTTCATCGTATTTGTGAAATTCGGCTGAGAATCGTTCCATCTTATTAAACCTTATCCTCGAGTGGTTTTTGGCCTCGATATTTTGTAACCCTACAGAGAAGAACACCTTTGTTTTGTAATAGCATTATTATCGCTAAACGCGCAGATTCAATTGACGCATTTAATAAATACCCGTTCTTGTTTGCGTGTGTTAAGTGTTTTTTTTGTTAGTGCTTCGGGTATTATCCTGTTATTTCCTCTTCCAACAACAGATTTTTCTGACAGCGCAGTCTGTTGGTGTCAAGGCGGCCGTTTCTTTTTCCAAATCCTCTCATATGTGGAGCATTTTGTTTTCCCGTGCAGTCAAAAATGATGAATACTCTTTCGTCAATAACTTCTCGCAATTTCTCCTTTCACTCAATTTGTATGACCAAGGAAATTTCGATGGCTGTCTTTGATGGCTGAAGCGGAGACGAGGGCGAGCTATTTGACCCTTCGATTCTTTAACATGAAAATCCCTCAAAATTATATAATCCCCTCAAACCTTTCACTTTCTTTCATTTGTCTATGTGTCCGAGTGTGTGCTTCCAGCTGCGTGCTGTCGTTTCTAGTTAGTTTAGTTCAGAATCAATTATTCTAAATATAGTATTTGCAAGTGATTCTACATTGATGATAGACCTGTGTGGTTATGGTGTTAATATAGAACCTGTATGTGTAAGGTGGTCAAAATCGTTTAGTGATACAATTCGTCAATTGAGTTGTGTAAATTATGAAGATTTAATCTCATACTTGCTCTCCAATATGGTGTTCTATTTTCACTACCTCATACGTATACATACATATATATATATATATATATATATATATATATATATATATATATATATATATATATATGTATATATATATATATATAATATTTGTTATTGTTTATTATCAATGTACGTATACGTTTCGTCCTTAATAATCTGGACTCATCAGCATAGAGATATGACTATTCACTACCGGTCATGCGGTTCGAAACCCCGGATCACTCGGTCAATTTTGAACAGCGAATAAACGGTGATCATTTTTACACTTCATACGGCGGCTTAACGTCTGGAGCGTTCGGCATTTTTAATGAAAAGAACGATGCATTTAAAGCTAGTGGCGTCATGCTGTGTTAATACTACACTTACAGTGATCTACTAGACGGGTTTTTCTAGGAGCTACACATAATAATAATAATAATAATAATAATAATAATAATAATAATATATATATATATATATATATATATATATATATATATATATATATATATATATATATATATATTATACACCTGTCGGGAACCCACGTTCTATTCGTTTGCTGATACACCCACTCGAATGCCAATGTTTATCAAAAAAAGGTGCATTGCAAAGAGAATAGCAGTCACATAAAACAGCACAGAGGATGTTTACTTTCATACGGATGGGAGAGAAAGGGAAATGCAGACAGATAGATACACTTATAGAGTGTACCGCTACACCAAGTTACATTATGCCTCCCCCCGAATTGAGGACATAAGCTCGGACACGTTTGCGTCGACTTCCGATCCGATATTATCATCATGTAACAATTGTTTACAGTTTGCTTCTCTCATTATTCTTTAATTTTCTTTTTGACACTTTGTTGTTGCTGTAGATGGTGTATCCTACCAGATACCATGCGTTCACTCGCTATTTCAGCGATTGCCTTGGTCTATCTTGAACTTGGTTCAACGTGTCTAGTTAACAGGTACTTTTGGAAATTATTTTTGATGCGCGCAATTGCTCCTGGATTACTGGAGTTATTGAAATATTCCTACTGTTTAATTTTTTGTTCATGTCGTATATAGATATTGGGTATTTAGTTTTGTTTCTCTAAACTTGGCAGGCATCATTAGGGACGCTGAGTTAAACCATGATTGCTACTCACTCCCTATTGTGCAATATTAGAATGTTTGGTTTAACAAGTGCATATTCTATATAGTTGCAAGGGGCGTATAGTCATAATTGATTGTATATGTCTAATTTACAACATTCATTTCTGGTTGATGTTCCAAAAAACTTGCTTCTACGTTGTATGTGAGTACGTTTGTGATTCCAGCGTACGCCGATCATCTGATCTATTTGACTACGAATTTAGCTAAATAAACATGTGCAAAATGACCGTTTCGGATTAACTATACGGTATTCGAACATAAAAAGCGTCAGAAAATTGTTATTAACGTATGTTTACCAAACAAAAATATAAGTTTAAAAATCATTATCTTACATATAGACTCTCCATCACAAACACTCTCTTAGTCCTCCTTATCTTTCCCTGTTTTCGGTATCGCTCTCATATTTATATATATATATATATGTATATATATATATGCATCGTTCCTTTCATAAAGTAGAACGATCTTATAACGTCAAGCCGCCAGATAAGTGTTAAGATGGTCACTGTTTATTCGCTATTCATCATGGCCGAGTGGTTCTGGACGTCGGAACTTGAGTTGCAAAATACTCGGAATCCGTGCTTTCGAATCGCATGACCAATAGTGAATAGTTATATCTCTATGCTGATGACTCCCGATTATAAAGAACGAAACGTATACGTACATAGATAATACACAAAACAAATATTTATTATATGTAGCTCCAAGAAAACCAGTCTAGAAGGGCACTGTGAGTGTAGTATTAACACAGCACGACGTCGCTAGCTATATGTACATCTTTTTTTCATTAAGTAAAACGCTCTTATGACGTCAAGCCGCAAGATAAAGTGTTACAATTATCACTGTTTATTCGCTATTCAGCTGGCCGAGGGGTTCTGTATGGCGGGAGTTGAGTTGCAAAATACTCGGAATCCAGGGGTTCGAATCGCATGACCAGTAGTCAATAGTCATATCTCTATGTTGGTGACTCCCGATTATAAAGGACGAAACGTACACGTACATAGACAATAAACAAAATAAATATTGTATATATATATATCTATATATATATAATATTTACAAGGGGGTCCAGATTAAATATCACCCACCCCTCATGAAATCGTTCCTCATTCTCTTTTTCTTCTCTTCTTATATATATATAAATATATATATATATATATATATATATATATATATATATATATATATATATATATATATATATATAATGTGTGTGTATATATAATTTTTACAGGGTTTCCAAAATTAAATATCACCCACCCATTTTGAAATCGTTCTTAAAGTTTACAATATATTCTATAATCTAACCATATTAATAACAAGTAAAGGTCAGTATATGTATAACTAGTCTATATATTTTCAGTCATAAATGGCCAACAGTATTTGTTGTATCGTCGTTTAATTGTATGCTAAAATAATCATTACCTTGCGAGGAACGTCTATTTCCAATTAAGTTGGCTCGCATAGCCCTCTCAAGTTCAGGGGGAGTTCTTACTATTGGTTTGGTATACGTTTGTTTTAAGATACCCCCAAAAAGAAAAATTGAGTGTTACGGTTCGATGAGGGCGAAGCCGATTTAAAATCACCCCTCTTACTAATAAGACGATAATCTAAGTGTCTCTACGTACCATTGAACTGCCATAAAAGAAGACTTTTTAATATTCACGACTGGAAATAAGAAGACTAGTCAGAGAATGAAATTTAGTTGTATCGAATATGGGTGAATTGCAGAAAGGATTGTAAATGTTATTAATAATTTGAAGTAGTCGCATGATTCAGCTTGAAAAAAGCATATTTGCTATTATACACGGCTGCGTGTTGCGAATGAAACCTTATTACAGTGTAAAGTGTTTCAAACAATAGACTACTGGAATATTTAATGAAGGGAAGAACATTAGATTTTTCATCTTTCCTTCATAATCTCAAATTAACAACCGATATTATGTGTAGCCAAGAAGCAAAACACAGGCATATCATTACTAAACTAGCAGAACCCCTTTGATATCTAATGCTGTTGTTAACGTTAGTCTTCATAATTTAGTGTTGGTAATAATATTTCTTTTGAAATTATAAATGTCTGTCAGTGTCAATTCTATTAAGCAACCATGGCTGTCTTTTTCATAAAATATAATTGACATTATATAAGTATTCTTTAAATAAATAAAACGAAAATGTATATTATTTGTTTCTTCATTCTAATTTTTAGAAATGTAATTTACAAGTAAAACAATGAATGTCATCTTATTTAAAATAGTACGTAATTTAAGAAAGTAAAATGCGATTTAATGCAATTTTTAATTAACAACGGCCATTTAAAAAAATAGGCTCCTTAGCCTGTGGTCAGTTCTATTATATCCGGCATAATCCCGGAGGCACAGCGGTTCTCGATAGGTTACAGGTTAAGCGTTGGTAAACCTGGTCAGTAACATATGGGAATTCATTCGGGAATACCAGGTGTTTTATACGGGAGGATGTCGACCCATGCATGTAAGAACTGCATAACCTAACGTGGTTATCTCTTATGACAGCACTATATATGCGACCGGGACTGTTTGTGAATTTTATATTTCATCAAATCTTCCTTCTTAGTAAATATAGAGTTTTTCTAATTAAAGTACGAAGAAGTTTAAACATATTTAAACAAGATGTTGGCTAAAATCGGTGAGTTTTTAAGAACATTTAAAAAAAAATTTTCAGGCACATTTAAACAAAAAGAATCAGTTGGCAACAATGGATAAATAAAATGTTTCTACGAAATGACCGCAACCGGGGTCCAAGTTGCTCCGCCGTATGTCCGTAAGCATTTTCCATCAGTCAAGCCATATAAAAGATATTGACAAAACGAGTCTTGAATAAAGATGAGGACAATCTCAGATTGCATATCTGTATAATTGTATTAGCGGTATGCAGTGAATGCCTCATTGGTTGACCCTCAAGAGGTACAACTAGACTGCCTGTCACAACCGGGCAGGTTGTCCACTCAATCAATTATAGCCGAGTAATTGTCTATGGATTATGACATATACTTTTCATCATTTGTCTCTTGCGTCCGTATCCGTTATTGGCTTTTTCAGAGATACCAGCGTACTTTTATATAAAGTACACCGCTTCTCACCAACCTCTTCCTTTTAGTTATTCCTTTCTTTTCCTTCGTCCTTCTTTCCTTTTATTCATTCCATCCCGTCTAAATTTTTTAGACTTTTCTCGGTCGGACTTTAAGTCCTGTATCCAGATTAACATGAGAGCCAAGGTAGACAGAACAATGGTGCGCTAAAGGAAATGTGGCAAAATTCATGTTTTTTTTCAAAGTCCATGTGTTTCTGTGAAGGCTAATATTTTGAACTGTCAAGAAAAATATATATATATATATATATATATATATATATATATATATATACATATATGTATATATGTATATATGTATATGTATATATGTATATATATATATGTATATATGTATATATATATATATATATATATATATATATATATATATATACATATATGCATACGGCACAATCACGTTGACAGACCGGTTCCCGTTAGATCACCGAAGTTAAGCGGCGTCGAGCCTGGTCAGTACTTAAATGGGTGACCATTTAGGAATACCAGGTGTTGTATGTGCTCACTGCTTATCTCGGCATTGTTTCCAGTCGTCTTGTATTACTACTTGCCATTGGAATCAAGCAATGCCGACTCAGGAGAGCGTTTGTTGAGGATTGTGCAACCCTTGCAATTACAAATTCATGCGCGGGCAGCCCCAGGCGGAGTACTCATACGTTGAAATCGACGGGAGAGACCATCATATATATATATATATATATATATATATATATATATATATATATATATATATATATATATATATATATATATATATGTATATATATATATACAGGAATACGAAAATATATGTTTTAGCATATACTTTCTATTCTTTATGTATGCCAAATACTTCCAATTTTAAACCGATGATTATAATCAGAGCATATAACAATTGTAAAATTAAACATTTATTCATCTTACGACATATTTTTTCAAATCATTCAACTTTTGGTGCAATGTTACGGTTATGTTTCGTTCAACTATATTAGTGTGCAAATATCGGATATATGATTCATTTTAAAATTGAGTATTCGTTTGTCTTTTCTGATGAGTTCTAAAAATAAAGATCCGCTATTGGCATACTAATATAGGTTGGCCTCCTTTTGAACAAAACGGAACCGTGAAACTGTACCAAAAGTTGAATGCTTTAAACAAATATTTCGTAAGACAAATACGATCTTGGACTTTGGAGTGTACTAAAAATCGGAACTTTCTTCGGGAGAATCCCAACGATTGGCTAAACGAACAACAAAGAATATGATTGGTTAACTACATAGCCGTGTATAAAAAAACCCGGCAAAACAAACGTCATACATTTTAGCCTAAGATTCCCCCGGGGATGAAACAAGGGAGCCTCTGTGTAGCTTAATTGCGATACATATATTGACATAACTTGATATATATATATATATATATATATATATATATATATATATATATATATATATATATATATATATATAATGCCAACTTATTAGTAAATAAGAACAGACCACTCTTCATATGAACGGTAATATTTCCACTTTTTGATTGTCACTACCAGAATCAATAAAATCTATAATTCTCATAGCATCTTTTTATATTTTTTATACATTACCTCGATATTTGGCTCTGTTTAGCGAGGTACGAAACCGGTCAGCTGCCCTTTCATCTTTTTAGTTTCTTAAATTCATTATGAATAATAAATATTGTCTCTTCAATGCCATTTTAAAGTTTTGTACGACAAAGAAAATATTTAAATATGTATATATATATATATATATATATATATATATATATATATATATATATATATATATATATATAGGGTGGGCCAAAATAAGGGTCCTATCTTTAAATTTGAATAACTTGAATTTGAATAACTTCCACAAAATAACAGTTAAACTCACCAAACTTTATGTGTGTGTAGACTGACCCTTCCGAGATTTTTTTAAATAAACAAAACAAATTTTAGCCGAAAAACACTTCTTAAAACTTACAAAAACTAAAGTATTGTTTTTTACACTGTTTTGAGTTTTTTAAGCAAAAATAATGTTTTCTAAATGAGGGTACGTTCCTTAGGGCTAATACGGCTCATGCTTGCTTCGGAAGGGGTCCTTTACTTATTCTAAAAAAAATTTTTTTTTTTAATTAATAAATAAAAAAGTTATGAATGTTTAAAAATAGGACCCTTATTTTTGCCCACCCTATATATATATATATATATATATATATATATATATATATATATATATATATATATATATATATATATATATATAATGTTCGCTGTTTGTCAAAATGATTAGAGATAAACAAATGAAGTGACTAGCTAACCGGTTCCGAACCTCGCTCAACAGACTTAAACCTCGCTCAAGAACCTATATATGCATTTATATATCTATAATATATAAGTTAAAAATAGTTATTTCCTACATGAGTGCTTGGTAGCTTCGGTATTATAATTCTCATACATACATTTGTTTGATCAGTATTTTTACTTTTTTTCGATCTCTGCGATGTTTGGTATGTACTACAGATCGATATTTGTTTGCTTTTTAGTTAGGTTTACAGATTGGCAAAGTAGTATTCGCTGGTACACACTCTCCCTCGCTTTATAGAAACTGTTACCAAAATTCAATAAAACAAATGTACCGAGAATCAACGGAAAATAGTGCGTTAATTAAATAAAGAGGTATCGCTCCTCATATTTAAGTTCATCATATTTTTATTAAATCTTATTTTGTCTCGGTTTACTTGTTTTTTGATGGTTTACTTTAATAGAAATATATTTTACATATTTATATTTAATTACAAGAGTATATTAGTACTGTTCTTACGTGTTGAAAGTTATGTAATTATTTTATAAGCCCTTTTATTTTATAGCACTTTATATTAACACAATATTTTCATACAAAATTACTAATATAAATGTTTATATTGATCCCACATCATGCGAATTAGATGTTTATGTTAGAATGTTTACTTAGACCATTCACATACTGACACAATATTCCGCCGGCTAGAAAAGTATAAACAGGTTTTACAAAATATAGTTTACACCTATTTATTGCCCTATTCCGACTACTATGACGAAAGCTATACACAAGTCTACGTCTGCTTCAAAAATATTTTACAAATAGTACGATTAATATATGTATATTTTGTTATATATTTATGTATATATATATATATATATATATATATGTATATATATATATGTATATATATATGTATAAATATAGGTATGTATATATATGTATATATATGTATATATTTATATATATATATACTCATATATATATGTATATATATTTATATATACATATATATTTATATATATATATGTATATGTACATGTATATATATATTTATATATATATATAGATATGTAAATTTACATATATATATATATATATTTATATATATATGTATATATATATTTATATGTTTATATTTATATATATACATATATATTTATATATATATATATGTTTATATATTTATATATATATGCCCATATTTATATACATGTATATGCTAATATATATGTATATATTTATATATATGTATATATATATATGTGTGTGTATATATTTATATACATACATGTATATATTTATATATATGTGTATGTATTAACATATATGTATATATTTATATATATATATATATATATGTATATATTTATGTATATATATATATTTATCTTTCTATATATATATATTTATATATATATATACATATATATATATATCAATATGTATATATTTTTCTCTCTCTCTATATATATATACATATATGTATATATATATATTTCTATATATGTATATTTCTTTCTATATTCGTATATGTATATATGCATATATTTATGTATATACATATATATATATACATATATATATATATATATTGCTCTCCATATATATTTCTATATGTATGTATATACATATATATATATGTATATATATATGTATATTCATATATATATGTATATACATATATATGTATATATATACATATTTATATTCATATATATATATATGCATATATACATATTTCTGAATCTTTTTATCTCATCTATCTTCACATTAGTGTATGCCTTTTATTTCTATTCTGTGGTTAGTTCATTTTCGCTTTCCTTCACGCCACGTCAGCAACCACATTTCGTTGATCAATATTCTGCAGATAGTCGAAGAGAGGAATTGGATCTTTCAGGTGTCAAAGGTCAAATTTCGTCTTCGACTCATCTATGAGAAGTGAACATGATTGGACAGCATTTGATGCTTTTTGACAGGCGGTGGGACCCACTATCAACTTTTCGATGGTTCTCGTCTGAGAAATGTCAGCCAGTTCTTGATATATTGTTTTGCCACCATTTTCCGTATCTTCTATTCATAAGGTCACCCAATTCATTCAAAAGAGTTCCTACGCCAGCAAAAGCAAATCTAGTCAATCGGCTTATAGAGTTTCTCGCTTTAAATTTACGTATTTATATTACTAGAAAAATACCCGTCACATGATGACTAAAATTAATTCCCTGAAAAAAACAATCTTCAACATGTTTATCTCTTCAGGAAGATATAAATCAATATATAGTGATACTAAACTATATGTTAAGAATCCGTATTCAAATTTTGATCAAAGTACAGTAGATTATTTTGATTTTAGAAAATGGTAAAGTTTAAAGTATAAGGTGTTTTCAGAATAAAAATGATATTCAGGGAATCTGTCTATGCTGGGTTCTAATGACTATTGCCTGACTCCAATGCACGTTTAATGTTTTTGCATATTCAATTGCTAGATTTTGTCAATATCATGCTATCGAAACAGACCGGGTTGCGTTGTTCCAATTCCATTATCGCAGTTGACTAAACAGTCGTACATCAATCACCTCTCCCTGACACTCCGATAGTACTCAAAAGTTGATCGCATGTACTCAGCAATTTGAGTTACCAATCAACTTTAAGTATGTTAGTATTTTATCCAATCAACATTCAGTAGTTTACAGATAATGGTTCGCTGCTGCTGCTGCTGCTGCTGCTATATCCGTTGGATCAGAATTCCTAAATGAAAACAATGGCTGAGGAAAACATTACTTCGAGATATATAGTTACCAACAAGAAATTAGAAACATCAAACTAAACTAATAGACGAAAATAAATATATCACTCTGGAAAGGTTAATACATTAAGCATACAAAGTGTTATATAATTTAAAGAGGCCGTGTACGTACGCATGTAGGCTGGTTAAGTGTTGATTTCAGAACTACTCGACACTAGTTCGCCACATTTTCCTGATCGGTGTGTCTTTGGCGTACACGTGTTTATTCTTCTGTTGTTAAATGTTAAACAAATAACAACTTGTGCGAATATTAGACATGTACACATTATGAACACTTGAACTAGTGGGTGGCTTAAAATGATAATCAGGTGTCTTTAACTTTGCCCGACTGGCTAAGAGCAAAGAGTCGTATCTGTTTTAATAATACACTTCATCCTTTTTTTCAATGAACAGACATCCATCTAGATTGAGACAATTTATTTATTGTCGAAATCCAGAGTGCTATATTAAAGGTAGCTGAATTTCTGCCCCATTACAACCGATCTTGTGTGAATCTCTGCTCTTGTGGCGAGCCTAGTAAGTAGGACATTTTAGGAACTCAGTAATACCCCATTGCTTTACTCGGCAAACACTAATAATATGACCAGCTAAAGTGGCACGTACGTGCAGCAAAATAAGAGACGGGTGTGTAAAAGTAGAGTAAGATTAGATGTTTTTCACATAAGTTTAAA
>OY744522.1:124010186-124030186 GCA_963556195.1 Sepiola atlantica
GAATTGATATATACATATATATATACATATATATATAAATATATATATATATAAATATATATATACATATATATATGTATATATGTATATATACAGATATATATATACTTATATTTAAATATGTATATACACATAGATATATGTGTGCATACATATATAAATATATATATATATATGAATAATTATATATGACTATATTTATTAATATATAATTATATATATACATATAAATATATTTACATATATATATTGTTTTAAATATATATATATATATATATATATACATATATATATATATATATATATATATATATATACGTATATATATACATATATATATTATATATATATATATACATATATATATTTATATATTTATATATAATAAATACATGCTAAAAATATATTTTTATGTATTTTCACAATTTCTTTTCTATATTTTTACGTTAGGAATATCATTTTTCCCTTTTATAGAAAAAAATGTGTTCTTCAAGAGAGGAGAACAAAATGTTCGGCTGTAATCCTTCGATCCATATATATTATCATAAATATATATATATATATATATATATATATATATATATATATATATATATATATATTTATTATTCCATGTATCTACATTAAATGTAATAAGGAGATATGATCTTTTCTGTATACATTTTAGGTAATTAATTCAACAGTGCTCAATAGGTGAATAGAGCAAGGTAGTAAGTTATGAACACACATGTATGGTTATTAAGCTACATTGAGGCTTCTGCATTGCCTTCGTATAGTGAATCGTCAGGCTAAAATACATTTTACTCCGACCATTCACTACAGGGAGGAAACGCGGAAGCCTCTGTGTTGATTAATTGCCATGAACACATTTTTATAACATACTATATATATATACTTTTGTATAGTCGATAGAAAGAAATTCAACATAGTCCTCTTTTACTAAGAATGTAATTTCTGTAAAAATTTAAATAAAAGTGGCATATTGATGTTTTATATATGGTGTTACAGAGATCAAGTCACAAAAACATGATATCGTTGAATTCAAGCAGGTGATGTAAAAATAAAAACGCCAATCATCATCAGTAAAGCTGACTGAAACCCACGGTATCATTTTGTGTTGACTCAGTGTTATGTAACACCATATATATATATACTATATATATATATGTGTGTGTGTGTGTGTGTGTGTGTGTGAAGTCATCAACATACGTACTGTATCGCCGTATCACATCTTTATACTGTAGACTGTTGAATGCTTCGATATTAATCGTTCTGACGTTACTGGAGGATAAAAGTAATTGTCTGCAGATGTTTTCTACTGATTAAAGCATCTGTTTTTTGACTGGTTGCCCCAGGAGGAATAATCAGTCTGGTTCGGGCTATATATCAAGACTAGATCATAAAAACAAAGTTTTCAAATCTTTAAAAGAAAATTAGAACGATAAGAACGCACAGTCTGTATCCGGAAGCAAAAATATACTTTCGACTGATTTATCTATTTTGCATTATTGGACTTTTAATTCCAAGTTTTCCTCCTCGCTGTTATTTCCTGTGTCTTCATCTGTCAATCTGTGTCCTGCTTATGCAACACATAAATTATGCAAGCTCAATGAACTAGTATAGCTTTCTTTAATTGTTAACGATTTTTGTGAGCATTCAAATACCATTCAGAATTAAAAGTATTCGATAATATGAATGTTAGGCATGGTTCAAGGGGATTGTCGTATAAAGCATAAATGGGTCATCCGTTTACTCAAGACAACACTCCAATATTATCATAAATCCATGCTTCAAAATAAAGGATGTCTATCATAATATAAAATAATATTCCATGGAATAGACGAATCTGGATTCATAATTATAATTAGCAGTCTAAGATTAAAGGAATCCAAATCCAAGATGTAAAATTTTAACTAAATCTTGATTTAATTGTTGACTATTTTTAATATTGCTATAAAAATCAAATAACTTTAAAGGCGCGTAAAATCCATATACTTGGAGATGTTCTATTCGGAAAATTGATATACAAACCGTTATGAATATGTCATACATACATATATAAGCATGTAGATATCTATACCACACACATTACTCCTAATAAACTTCTATAACTGTCTTTATTTTTTGCTCAAAAGGAATAATGCAGTTGCTGTAGTTTTAAATCCATTTACATAGAAACACTATACATCAATTTCCGTTAAAATATTATGACTCGAGCGTCGCCGCGCGGGTACCGTCTCTGCTAAAACAGTTTTACTGAGAACTAGTGCGCGTAAATGAACGATAACGTAGGACGATTTAAATGAGTAGGTTTAAACTAAAAATTCCTTTCTAGAACTCGTAGTGCTTACAGATTTTTGGTCATATTGCTCTATCGTAGCCCCTACCTTGCTCATCCGTAAATTGAAAAGTTTTTTTTTCCAGCAGAAGTGAATTAATTTTAAAAAGTTATGTTTGTATAGACACATGTACGATGTTGACATTCCGTTTATTTGCACACTTTCCTTATAGTTAATATCAAATGCATTCCTGGAGAGTTAAACTTGAGACGCCCACTCTTTTTAAGTCTGTTCTCTCTTGTTTTTTTTTTCAAATATTCTCCCGATCAGTTAGTTTCTCTTATTTCTATTATTTTATAAATATTGAATCAGCATACTTCAAAATAGAAAAAAAACACATGCTTACAGTTAGTCTCAAATCGGATTATTAAAACAATCGCAGTCGCATTTCCAATGTTACGCTATTTACGCTCCCGACCTACAACACGTTACCGTCCATCATTTGTATTAAGTATCTTTATTTTTCGAATCAACTCTGGGTTATATCGTAACATTACAATTCCGATATTAGGTTTAGTGTGACGTATATTAAATGCACTATTTATTTTGCAGAAAGAAAACCCTGAAATATATTTCTTTCAAATACCGTATCTTTTTAGAGGCCAACTGTTTGATTTTCATTTATTATATTTTATGGTAGCAACAAAAATAGCCGTTTTTTTATCGCAACACAATCATACTCATCATCATCATCATCATCATCATCATCATCATCATCATCATCATCATCATCATCATCATCATCGCTTAAACGCCCATTTTACATGCTAGCATATGGTGAACGGCTTGTAGAAATGATCTTGAAACCTAATTAATCTCTTATCAGGTTTTTATTTATTGCTCTTTTCCTTTCAAGTCCATCCTTAATTCTACTTCATATGTGTTACTTGGCCTTCCACTGTTAAACAAACCATGTCACCTTTACTATTCTACATACGCTTACACAATAACTCTCATCCATTATGTCAACGTGGCCATTCCATTGATGTTTTGCATCTTATCTTTTTACATTTTCCATATTTACTCATTTTTGACGACATTGGAGACACACCTTACTTCAAGGCCCACATTATACATTCAACGTCTAATTTTTATATCATTTCTATTCATGAAACACATGTTTTCAAACTTCACTTACCATAGTTTACTTCCACATATCATCGTACTGCGTACACACGTCTCCTAGCCTCTTCCCTTTGTCGACACTGGCAAAGTTCTTCAGATATGCAATGGCAGAGGTTTGCTCAATTACTAAATTCAATCCTGATTCGGCAATCATAACATTAGCGCATGCACCTTTTTGTGTTCCCATAATATTACCAAGGGAACATAACTTACGAATAACCTAAATAGTGGATCCATCCAAATATTATTTTTTCACATCTTAGTTATAATCAGTCATTATTGTGGTACAGTTCCTGCACGTAAACTGGTTATCATCTGTTAACCAACATGTTATATCACTGCACTTCTAATATACTTAATGCTTACAAGTACCAGTAAAATTAAGTTTCACCCGACTCCTTTTCCACTAACTCTTCAGAAGATCTTGTTTCTTTCTGAGGTCTTTCAAAGAATAGCTCCACTGATCATAACTTTGATCTTGTCGAATTTTAATTTTACTTTAATATTACATCTGTCATTAAATATGTTGTTAATTCTAACACGACTTGTAACATTTCTGTACTTTACTTTAACACCTTTCAACAACCTAGTTGCCCTACTTAACGCAAATCCCAACTGACAAGGTTTTTGGTTCTCTGTGAAACACTTTAATCAGATCCAGAAAAGCAAAATGCAGATCCTTCTTCTCACCACGGAACTTTTATTGAATTTCATGTGTCAGGATCCATATAGCATCAGTTAATTTTACCACGAACACAACAAAATTGCATTTCATCTATCTTTAAATAAAATGAATTGCATCCACCTTTACCTGACTTTTTATTAGCTTTTCAATTTTACTCTCAATTTTTTCACTCCCAGATGCACTAATTTCCACGTGCTGTAATTACATATTTCTTTTTACCGTAATACTAATTCACAAGTCTACTTAATTCCGAGTCTTCTTTAGTCTCTTATTTTACAAGTCTGTAATCATCTCAATGGATGTATATCCCCCAGCCATTTACATTTTTGCAACAACGCCTTAGGTCCCTCAAGCTTCATCCTTCTTCATCCTACTGACAAGTTCCCGTACCAGTATTACCTAATTATAATTAGTGGACCAATAACTGCTTCTGCCACTTCAATATTGTGTCTCGTAAAATATCTATACTTTGCTTTGTTGTTCTTAGCTATCGTAAAATATTCGTTTTTTAGCATTCTATCGTAGTATATCTGGAAACTTCATTTGCTCAGTTTCTTTATTGGTTTGGTGTATTGCCATTTTTCTCTCCTCTTGCCACAATATATATATATACCTTTATTTACTTAATCGTTTCTCTTTTGTTTCCGGTTTAGTTTGATACATCTCTAAATTTTCTCATTCGACACATTCGTCAAACTGTGTCTTGGAAGACTTTTCGTGAAGCAACACTTTAGTATGTTTTATTGCATCAGTATATCATTCAACTTATTCCACTGTTATTCCACAATTTCTGAAGCGGATATTATAACTGTACGCCCAATCACTTTACTTGAAATTCGCGTTTCACCTCTTTCGCCATTCAACTTCCAAAGAGTTGTCATGGGATAACCTTTCTCTTAACTTCATGAGCTTTCTTCAGCATAGAATAGAAAGTAAGATGTGCGTGTTCTCTTAAAATGTATTTACCAGGTATTACTTTGCCATCATTAAATAGCCTTATGTAACTTTTCCTAGCAATCAAATATTCTACTTGAGTCTTTGCTGTACCAGAAATATACGTAAGAATGGGTGTTTCCTTTTCATAAAAGAAGTGTATTCACACAACATGTTTACGGCCTGATAAACTTATATTTTTTTCGTTTCTTTCTGCACTCCTATAACCATATCCATACACCAATGCATGTTCTGTAAACCACCGGAGGTTTTTCCCAACATTACCATTCAAAATTTTTGCCCCGGCAAATATTCCTTCTCGTCAAACTATCTAGTAATTAGAGTAATCCTGTGCGAAACTACATTTTCGAATCTTCCATCAAGCTAAATTGTTGTGCATGAACAGGTATATATGTGAAAAGTTTCTAACCAACACTCAATTCTATCAGTTTGATTTTCTAACTGTTTAAGTTGACTACAATCACTTTATTCATGTGGCTGCAATACAAAATATCATCACTTATTAATCTCCTTACACTTCTATCTAATACAACTGACATCTTGCATTTTTATCGACAATGATTCTAGCAGATTAACATCTCTAACAAGCTTTTTGGACACAAAACTTCATTTTCTCTCGATACGCTCGACAATCACATTAAATCTCCTACACAACCCTCCAACATTTAAATTAGATAGCCCGAAACGGAACATATTTTATTTGGAAGGCATTTTCATTGGTTGACTAACATGTTTATAGAGCGGATGCCATTTCTGACTTCAACGCGGCGAAGCGAGGGAGACGAGCATTTTAATCGAGATACTTTCTATAGATGAGTATATACCAATACTAAAGAGCGTTTTCCATGGCCTGCATCACATGCTCTAGGTCCAAGTTCTTTATTCGAAAATATACTTAATATATAGTAGTTCTGAAAATATGATCATTTTGTAATCTTTTGCAGCAAATATAACACATGGCAAATAAATAATTGTACAGTTACACGCGAGTACGCTAGAAGGTGGCCCTGATTATAAATGTTTACAACAATTATTTTGGGCAATTAAGGTGAGATGTGTTTTATATGAAACCAGTTGTAACTACTTGGCGTTGTCCGGAAGCAATTATTTTTTCAGAATACATTCTTGATAGCAAATACAGAATTAGATCAGACTAATAGAATTCAACAAATAATTGAAATAGCTTACTTTGTCTGGTTTGCAAATAGATTATTTTACGTAATTCAGTAAAATTTCTGACTGGTTTTTTAAGAAAGCGAAATACATTCTGGTATATTTAATGTTAACAGAAATGTTTTTATATACGAATTGTTCTAAATCATATTTTTCGCGGAGTAATTCATTTAAAATGAGTATCTGTTCTCTGAGACACGGAAATGCATTCTACTGCAATTAAAGCAAGGAGTACAATAACTTTTATAAATTAATTATTCATTCTAAACACGATTTTATTTCACGACGTACATCTTTAAAATAGCTAACCTGTTCTCAGAAACCGTAATACATAGAGACCAGCGTCTTTTTTTTGACGGATGACCCCCAAAAATATTTCACTGATCTCAGTCCATTGGGACCAACAGGCTAGTAGAATAACTTACGACAAAATATAGTGATTCTATTAATTTAATAATTTTTATGAATATTATTTTAATTTTACAAGCTCATTTGTTATGGAAATCGCTCCAGACAAGGCATGAAGCCACTTGATCTAAGCAGCTAAAAATAATGCTTCAATATCAAAAACTAGCCAACGTTAAGTGTTAAGTAGATGGAGTCTGACCCAGAAAACAACAATTACTCCCCCTTTTCCAAAAACGTCGCTCATGGTGTATGGGGACTAAAAGACAACATGAGGGAATCGAGAGTTATAAGGCTGCCGAAAGTAAACCCAAATACCACTTTATACTCTTATATTGCTATATGTATTGCTTACTATCCTTAAATTAATTCAAATTGTTGATGGTTGCCAAAGAAACCTAAATGCTTTCTTGTTGATTTAATGTTATTAGATACATTAATTTCCTTAATATATGTTTGGTTCGATATCGGTATTTATTCCACGGATTATTGATTACAAAATTTGAAATGCATTGCATTGGCATTTATTGCATCATCAAAGTCAGATTAAAATGAATAACTACTTATAAAAAATACTATTTAGATGTAACGAAGTAATACAATAAAATACATGACTTGTTCGAAACTTAAATACATGTGACATCACTATCTTTCTTTGACAGCGGGCAGGCAAAATATCACATTTTGGGGCAAGACCGGAAGTTCGTGAATCAATAGAAGTAGACATTGCTAGAGCAGTTTAAAGTTTATAATAATCTAATTAGCTGCGGTTATGATGACTTTTATTTTACGAAGTAATTCATTGAAATGGTGGACTTGTTTTCTAAAAGAAAACAAATGTATTTAAGTGGATTTGATGTTTGTAGAAACGTTCGGTTTTTGAAGAAATGTTTTTGTTGTAAATAAACAAATTATTTCGTGGATGAACTAATTATAAGGTATTTTTTCTTTTCGTTTGATTCTTAGTCTCCTGCTTTTGTTCTTCATTGTCTTTGTATTTTTCCCTCCCTATTCTTCTTCTGTCCTTTCTATATATAATCATACTGATTATGTTTTTCTAGTTAGTTTTCTTCTTCCTTTTTCACTATTTTCTTCGTCTTTGTAACTTCTTCATTGTATTCTTCTTCATATCAGTATTATTATCATTAGTAGTATCTAAGTAGTATTCCCCGTGGATGTTAATTAATCGCTCTATTTTGCTTTCCCTTCTAAACATCACATTCTTATGATTGTTCTTTTTCTGTTAGTGCTGCTACTCATACTGCTACAACTATGACTACTTCGCTAACGTTAATTTTTCTTCTAAGATCTCGTATAGATTCAATAGAATTCAATTCAATAATACACAAACCTTATATGAAAACCATAGAAAGCTGGAAAAATAAATAATCTCATCAGACTTCAAGGGGTATAACAGGTGGTTTTAATGAATAGGAAACAGGCGTTGAAGTTACTGATACGGAAATCATTACAAACAAAAATTAAATGTAAAATTAAAAATAAAACGCTGCACGATTCATATTTTCTTTATTTTCTTCAGTATTCCACTTCAAACATACTTGGAAGAAATAAAATACATTTGCATGTGGATAAAGAGAGGGAAATATCTATGACAAATATAATGTATAATTTTATAAATAAGAAAAAAAAGGAAATTACTTAATATTCAATAATAAAAAAAACACTCAATATTATAATTATGAAAAAAATTGTGCAATAATTTTCCGTTTCTTAGAAGGGAGAGCGGCAACAAAAAAAGCAACAATGCAATAGCCTGTAATAAAATGGCGGAGTAGAAAGGTGGAAGCGAGCAACGGTGTGCGTTGAATGGAAAAAAAAGAAGATGGGTGCGAAGCGTTTTAATAACGTTCGTTTTACTTCTCTCCATCGGGTCAAAGTTCATAACGTGTGAATAAACGTCTTTCACGCGTGATTTGCTAAGTATGGGAGATGAAAGCTGTTGGGATGTTTGCAGTTGAATGGGACGGGATGAAGAGTGGATGCTGATGAATTACTGATTGAAAAACGAAATTCTCGCTGGGTGGATGGGAAAACAAGTGCGAGTTAAGGGGTTTGCTTTTTAGAATTGATTAAGACTGAGTGTTTGAAAGACATTCAAGGAAGCAATTGACTAGAATAAGTAGATGCAACAGTCGAAGAAAAAGAATGAGAATAAGAAAAAGAAGATGAAGTCACAAGAAAAAGACGAAGAACAATAATATAAGAGGGAGGGAGAATCAAGATGAGAACGTTGATTAGAATAAGAATCATTAGAAAAAGAGGAAGCAGAAACCTAATACCACAACAACAATCAGTAGAGGTGGAAGGAGAAGAAGAGAAGTCTTATTAATAAGAAAAATAAACAAGTGCAAGAAAAAGAAGAATAAATACATTAAAGAAAAAACGAAGACATAGAAATATAAACATACGGAACAGATAAAGAACAAAGGGAAAAGGAAACCAAACACGATAATAGTGATAGCATAGAAGAAGAATATAAACGAAGAATGAAAGAAGAAAAACACATAAGAATGAAATAAAAGACGATATAACATTTGAGAGAAACTAGTTATTCAAACAGCGATCGACAGAATACGACGAATAGAACGAATAACAAAGACCTGACCGAAAGACACGTAGAAGATGACGATAAAGAAGTTAAGGAAAGAAAAATGGAACGAAGTGAAAGAAAGTAGACCTGGGAGCGACAGGGGAAAAGGAATAAATGCAAGAAGAGGAGAAGGGATCAGAAGCAAACAAGATGAAGCATTTAGCGATTAAGAAAAAAACTAAGAAAGAAGAAGAGAAGAGGAACAGGAAGAAGAAAGAGAAGGAGAATCAGAAGATGATAAAGATGTAGGAGGATAATAAGAGGAGAATGCAGAACAATAATATTTTTTTATGATAAAGAAGTTGATAATTAAAAAGAAAAGAAGACAATTAGAAGAGAAAGAGAAGTTAAAAAGAAAAGTAAAACACGGAAAATAATAATAATAATAATAATAATAATAATAATAATAATAATAATAATAATAATAATAATAATAATAATAATAATGATAATAATAATAATAATAAGAAGAAGAAGAAGAAGAAGAAGAATAACAGCAATAAAAATAATAGACGAAGAAATGTAGAATAGTAAGTAGAAGTATAAACGCTAGATTAAATTAAAGAAGAGTAGAAGACGAAGGATGAAAAAAGGAGAAGAAAATAACGTTGAAGACATGATCTAGAGTAAGAAGGGCGAGAGTGATAGAATATGGCGTAGAAGAACAAAATAAGATATAGAACAGAGAAAAAGGAGAAAAAGAAAAATGAGAAGAATACAAAAGAGAGGTATAGGAAGACAGAGAAAAATACAAGAAAGCAAATAAGACAACTAAAAGAGTAGGTCAATGGGTTGAAAATGAAGCAGGAAAATAACAAAAAATGCATACCGTGGAAATAGACGATGGGTGAAAATGAACATTTTAAATATAGTGAAAAAGAAAACACCAGCTCTAGAAAGGGAAATACTAATAAAAAGTGATGCTCCAAAGTAATACAATGCAAAAATAATAGAAATGAACGAAAGAGAAACAGAAAAAAAATAGAAAGTAAAAAGGAAAGCAAACGCGTTTCTCAAAATTATAACTTCTAAACAGAAAAATGTGAATGAAATAAATAACTCGAAGAGGCAAGCAGCAATTACGTAAGAATCTCTAAAAATTCAAAATTCTAAAATAGATTTTGCAAGAACGACGACAATAATAGTGTACACCAAAAATAAATAAGTGTCAAAGGAAAAACAACATATATATTGAATTAGAAATAAAAGCACAAACATGAATATATAATACGATAAATGAAGTAAACATGATCGAATAGAAACTAATGAAATCTGTCTATATCTCTATATTTATGAAGTTAGGTATGTGCATATATATTAATATATATATATATATATATATATATATATATATATGTATATATATATATATATATATATATATATATATATATATATATATATACATATATGTGTATGCACATTGTACTCTCCTAAACTTATGAACGTATCATTATGAATTTTTTAAATATATATTTCAAGAAATACACTGAGTAACATGAGTACATTATTTTGTGTAAATGTTAAAATTTAGAGGATGCATATAGATAGTATATTTATTTATTTACTTATTACATAAACCGATCCTTATACCTTTTAGATATATATTACGGGGTAATAGCCCTATAATATATATACACGAACATTCATGATAATCGGTTTATATAAACATAAGCATATTGTTTTATTGTAAACGTTTCATCTAGCGGTTTGCCCTTCCCAAATCGTGTCAGCCCTGAAAAACTTCAAAAATAAGTTAGATAGAAAAAATTAAACCGACAAAATAATTGCTCTAAATAATAACTACATTTCGGAAAGGATCAGTGCGCGTGTGTGAGTCTTAACATATGTATAGACTGAGTATAATCATAAAATATTTAACTCATCATTATACATTTAAATTATGTATTCTAGGCAACACGATGTGTAACACGAGAAGCGTTTTAGGACAACACCATTTAATTAATTATTGTAACGCATCAACAAAGGTAAACTTTCTTTTTTTCGTGCAAATATATAATTGACGAATTTGTTATCGTCATACTTGATAACAAACTAACCCTTATCAAATCAGTCCAATTAGCATTGTTAGTCTTATAAAAATGTTAGTATTGGCTAAAGTGCGAAGAAAGCGTCTTTTTGTTTCCAGTGTCGTAAGTAAAATGATCGATATAGCTCCAAATAGCGTTTTGTGAAAATCTACTTTCATCTTCGACATTGTTATCCCTATTCTATAATTTGTATTATTTTCTCTGTTTTTTTTTTGTATGATGAAACAGTTCAGCAGTTGGTAACTGGGACCACAAGAGCGTATATAAAAGAGAAAGTGTACAATTCAATCCATCAGCCTCCTCGTTAAAAACGGTCGAACTAAAATCAGGCAGGATGTGAGAAGAATGAATGAACTATCCTGACCTCGAATAAAAAAATACGGTGAGAACTGAAATTTAGATTAAGCTTTTTGGAACTGAAAGTCCATACAAAACCGACGGACGTTATCAGTGACAACTTATGGGTAACCAACAGTGGCGAGAACGCAGAATAATCGGCAACGATGAAAGTATCACGACGATAACGAGAAATAGGCGGATACTTGTTGTCTATCAGACTCCAAAGAACACCACCTGTTTTTGCGAGTGAGCCATCACTGGTCATACCTCGGGTTAGAAGTTGTAATAATAATGAAACAAATATTACAGTTTATCGACTGGCCATTTAACCAGCTGTGTCTCGTAAAGATTTATCGACACTTCTAACAATTTCATACGTAAAGAAAGTAATCGTTATTTACTTGTTTTCTAGAGAGTAAAAATTGCATGTAGTTGACAATTGGGGACAATTGCGACTAGTGTCGCTGGAAAATGACAGGAAATGAAACAATGTAAATAAAGTCAAAGCACTTTCAAGAGTAAGTCTCAGCACAATTTTCCTGAAGACATCCACGCTGAAGGAAATGTCACTGGGTTGATCTCAATCTGGTGAGTCGAAACTCGATAAGAAACGTCGTTCACACACGTTCTAAGCACACCACGCTCTTTCTATACTGCAAGATAACAGTCCGGCTCAGTATGTTTCACCACGACAGAGTTCTAAAGTGTAGTTATAATATCAGTTATGCCTTACGTGAATTGCCATAGAGAAAAACACACATAGTCTAGCGTAATGGTGTCTTATAGTTTCATAAATATTGAGATTTGAAATTACTACTGTCATACATTTTATCTTTTTTTCATATATATTTAGTGTTACTTTTCAGAAATAAAAGAGGGGTTTTCCTGAGGTTAACACTTGATGTCTATAATATATATATATATATATATATATATATATATATATATATATATATATATATATATATATATCCTAGTGTTCTATTAAATTTATTTTTCTACCTTTCAAACGTTGAGTTAGTAAAGCATTGAATAACATTTGTTTTCCTCTCTTCAATTTACCAGTTAACTATGTATATCTTTCTTGTCTTCGCTTGGTCTTATCGGATTCAATGTCAAGAATTCATCTGGTCTAGTGGAGTAGCCATCGTAGTGCTTTTACTAGAGACGAAAGCATTTGAAGAAGGGGTACTATTGCTAGTATGAACCAGTGTGTCGCCAAACTGAGACGGTCGAGTTCGGCTTTGAGTACTATGTTTTTCTTTTAATATTTGGTCAGGGTTTACTTAAAAGGGGAAGTATCCTCATACCAGATTGTCTTGGCAAACCCATGTACAGAGACACATTAGTTACCAGATGATAATGTTTAGTAGACATTCAAATTCTCTTTAATGAACGATTTTATGATATAATATGAACACTTTTCTAAAGTCTAATTGTACATCATCGTAACTGTCACTCTTTATTAAGTATTCATTTATCACAACAATACTGTCTAAAAATGATCAAATTTATGTTACTCATACACATATATGTTATTTAATATTTATATTATTTTTATTTAACTTGATGTTACGATTTCTAACTAAGCTCTCTAAAAACATACACTTATATGTCAGTATAAGTATTCAACAGTTACTGAACCATTTCTCTGTGTAATATGTGCAATAATAGATGTTTTATATATTATTATTCAAGTTAATGAGTCAAAATGCTGTTCTATTAATCATTTTATAAATGATTAAATTTACTTTCCAAAGCAGGAGTATTGCTTATTACATTAATAAAGTAGTCTTATGAAAATTACATATTCAGGCAAACATTCATAAAATATTCAGACATTTTTAAACACTGGTTTTATTAGAGATATGTGTGTAATTCCTACGATCCCCAGTTCATAACGCAGTCCCGTCTGAACGTAAATGAATCACTCCTTTATTACCAAATATAAGACGATGATCAAATTACTTCTTACACCATGGCTCGAACTTGACTTTGTCCCGAGCGGTTACTCCTGGTAAATTGCATAGTGTCTATGCCCACCCGAAACCGCCTATCCATTTAATCACGACCCACTAAACCCTTACAAGGAAATTTAACTCGCAGTGAGGCTGTCTGGTAATCAACATGACACTTTTATTTCTATTGCCTAAAAGAAAAAAGAGACAATGGACAATAGATTAACTACCCACGCAATAAAATTCTAATCTTAATTCCCCACTTTTCCATTATAATCTTGAGCGCATTTTTCTAGATCAAGTGTAGCCTCTCCCCCAACCACATGCGACATCACATCACTAATATTTAATTGCTTATCCAGAAAGAGATTTAAAGGTTCCTTATCCCCTGTACGCAGTAGACCGGAATTATTCAGCTGAATGTTTTAAGGGCAGGACCTGACACATAAAATCATTCATCTTCCTCATCGCAAACAAGAAGGATCCAGAAATCGTCTTAAGGCAATCTTGCAAGGTTAACCCCCATTGTAATAACTTTTGACATTTCCCCTGATGGCGTGCTAGTAGAGAAGCTACCAATCTTAAACGAAAATTATAATTATGCCAACGCATTTTAAGGAATCCCTGTTTATTTTGCTATGTTTCGTCGATCGCTTTTACGGCAATTCAACTATTTTCTTTTCCTATGTAATGCGAGACTCATAATAGCTATTTGAAACAGTTCACTGATTGTCTCAGTTTATATAGTACGGTTATTAAACGCTGTATTCAGTATTAAATGTCGACACGTAATGATTATTAAAAACATCTTTATTTACAATTTTCTAAACCGGTTTTCTCATCTTGTTTGTTTTTGATCACTAGATTTTGGTCGTTTTGATCTCCGGCCTCCTTTAGCTTCTTTATGTCGGAATTGTGAAAATCATGAAATTCTGGCCTCATGTAATATACTCATTATTCTAAATAATAACACAAAAAAAGACTAAAATAAAGGACAAACGAACAGACCATCACACGGTACCTACGGTATATAGCAGGTTTTACAAGGATTTGTTGACCGTTTTAAAGAACCAGCAAGCAAACAAAATGTGTTATGCACATATGAACTAGATAGTAGAAACAGTGAAAAAGGAAAGTCTACACACCTTGAAGAGTCCCCCGGGGGTGAGACGCAGGATCCTCTGTGTAGGGTAATTGCCATACATATATTTTCATAACTTATATATATATATATATATATATATATATATATATATATATATATATATATGACAGAGAGAAAGTCTGATAGTAGGAGATGGGGAGGAAGAGATAGATAAAGAGAGACACAAAGAAGGATAACTAATTCAGAAACACATAGACAATCACTCTCATTACTGAAGATATCGATAAAGACACTGGAAAAAGCTTTGAATTAATGACTAAAAATGATGTCTGGCTTTCACATGGTATGATACGCACATGCATTTAATTTTCTTAAAGAGTAATCTTCGAAATATTGGCATGTTATGATTGGAGCGTTTCTTTTTATAGATTGTGTATCATAGTATCATGTTTTTCTATTCACCTACGCAAAACACAGCCCCCCCATATATATATATATATATATATATATATATATATATATATATATATATATATATATATATATATATATATATATATAAATCCAGGTAGGGTAAAAATCCACAGGGTAGAAATCCAAAGGGAATCAAACCGGGCTTATAAAAGAGTTCTCAATAAAAAATATAGAACTGTATTGTGAATGCTTTTATTCAAACATGTACAAGGTCTGCTACACTGGCATGTCGATGTTATCGATTTACAGCTCTCAAGAGCTGAGGTCTAATCAGGCAGAGAATTTATTTATGATCCAACCTGGTCGTTGAATTCCAGGAAGAAAGGTCAAGCAAAGAAGAAGAGGAGAAAAAAATAAAAGTCATGTGACCGATTTTTAAAAATATAATTGCCGTTAGAAATTCATATTTTCATTTTTTTACCTGGGGTAGAGGGAGGGGGGGCGAGAAAAAGAAAAGTAAAAAAAAGAAGGAAAAAATATAATTGCTGTTAGAAAAGTTTTATTACAGCTATTTGTATTTTTATTTTTTTATTTTTATCCAACGCTGAGCTAGGGTAGGGGATATATATATATATATATATATATATATATATATATATATATATATATATATATATATATATATATATATAAATGTGGGTTTGCGTGTATTTTTTGCCTTATATATAGGTAACTAACGAGTGGAGTTATGTTTACATTTTACTGCAGTTACACAATAGTCTTTTTCATGAGAACATACCCAACATAACTGCATACATTTTAGCTCGTATTAAACGCTATACCGAGTTTGGGATTATAGAGATTTTTACGGATCTGAAATACAGAGATATTGTCGAAAGCCTCCTTAATTATGTCTTATTGTTATAAAGCTACACCTATATTAAAGGATATCCGATTCTTGGTTTGTATACTACCTACTCTCTTGGCTAGCCTCTTGTCTAATTCCGATAAGTAGATTTTTGTCTTAAATATATATATATATATATATATATATATATATATATATATATATATATATGCATGTATTTATCAAGAAGTAGTAGCATATCAGTCAGTAAGTATCAGACTAACTAATAAAATAAAAACCTTTAGGCAAACTGTTACATTCTTTATAAGCAAACCATCCTCTTACTTTTTTTGTCTAACAATTCGATGCTTTATTTATTGAACAACTTGTCTTTGCCCTATCTGGTAGCAAAGATATATAACCATTTTTTGTTATTCATCTGTTATTCCTATATAATTGTATATGTGAACTACCATGTCGAAGAATGGTTCTTTTTTAGTATTATTTGATACGCAAATAAGAATATCACAGTTTAGTCTAACGGGTGATGTTTTATTATTATTATTATTATTATTATTTGTATTATTATTATTATTATTATTATTATTATTATTATTATTATTATTATCATTATTATTATTATTATTATTATTATTATTATTATTTTTGTTATTATTGTTTATTTACTGATATATATATATGTTGCATTACAGGGGGGGAGAGAGAACTTCTTTATCACTTCAGGCAGAGATCCTTCCGGACTGAGGCATTTCTTCAAAACCACCTCAGCCGTTCGGATCTCATCCTCTCCGGCCGAAAACAACGCGAAACGTTCACGAGAGGATTAATGGTGATTTCAATCTCTCTCCCCAGCGCCTCCGATGATACAATTTACATAGACATCATTCTCATAATCGTTTTCATTTTCATTTTACTCTACAAAATTTTTATAGTCATTTTCTTTTTACTCGATAAAATTCGTTCTTCTTTTTTATCTTTCTTTTTCTATAAAATTCGTAAACACAGTCTTAAAACTTCTCTCATCAACTTACGGCATCTCAGCCTTTTTTTAATTACAAATCTTTTAACGGCATCTCAGGCCTTTTTCATTACGAATCTTTTCACGGCATCTCAGCCCTTTTTCAATTACGGCCTCTTTAAAACCACTGCCGTTTACGGCATCTCAGGCCTTTTTCAATTACGAATATTTTCACGGCATCTCAAGCCTTTTTTCATTAAACGTCTCTTAGAATTACACGTATCTTAACGTCTTTAAAACAGTTCTCAAACAAATCTCAAATGAATCTCAAAGGTTACCTTGATTTCTGTTCTTTTCTTTTGGCCCGCGATTCGTCTAGTTTTCGCTGGATCGTCTCGATCAAAGGAAGAAGCATGTCTCATACAAAGGAACAAACGAGACGTTGATTTTCTTGAGGGGATTTTTCACACAGTTTTATTTATTCTAAACACACCATATTCTTACTGCGCGGTTCGGTTGTCGTCAGGGGGATTCCGGCTTCGATTATCTCACACTCGGGCTGTTTTCTTTTCTTCTGGGGATATCTTTAGGCCCCCCCCCCACAGTGGGGCCCTGCCCGTTTACCCGGCTACATTTTCGCAACCGATCTGAACACTTTCGCTTCCAGGTTCCGACTAATTTCTAAAACTAAGTTATTGTCTTTCTGTGGTCACGTGATTCTCGTTCCCACGCGCAATCTGGGGACAAAACGACTGACTCTGATCTCTGACTCAAAGGTCACGTCAGGTTTTTCCAGATTTGTTATGACTGTTCCTAGATCAAACACTTCTCTGACTCATTTCTGAGTCCAGAACAAAACCTATTTTTCGAATAACAAAACTAGCTATTTGATACTAGTTAATCTACCCGTTTGAAATACAGGGCCCGTCATAATATAACACTCCTCTCCACCTTATCTTTCAAAATTTCTTCCCTGAAGAAATTTACACAAATATCCAAATCCATCACCAACACTTTTTTTTTTTTTTAAATACACACGCACATATTCATCTAATCATCGGTACACGACCGATTGCTGATCGGGCGTATTGCCACGATATGGGGGCACAGAAACAGAAACCCCTTTCCTTAACCTGTAAACTTAAATGGTCAGCCTCTCAAAATTACAAAGGGTACCGTTTTCCTACCACTGTCTAATCTGGACCATATACTTCGAACATCCCAGTGCCCCGGCGCAAACGTCCGCGAACAATCACTCATGTCTAACTCCCAGCCCTGTTCATTAAACGTGGAGGACCCCATCCCATGGATCTATCTAGTCGATACGGTATTGAGCGAAATGTCACATCGAATCATCTCTGCTCCCGGAACACGCCGAATGACCAAAAACTAGGCCCAACCTATAATCCTATAATTAAATCCAATTAACACCCGGTACCTCTTTTTTTTTTTAAAAATCGATCCCCATGGTTCTATCCGCCCGCGACGCGCGCACCCGAGTCACACCACACCCCAGCTTAACTCCATCCCCACTGGTGTTGAGCAGACACCAATTCTATGCGTTCCCTTCCCGTGGTCCTATCTATGCGGTAAGGGGGTAAGGTATCTTCGCAGCACACTCGTCGGCAAACATCCAAAATCCACAAAAAACAATGGGACCACAATTTCAAAGCTTAACATTTTACACAGCTTTCACACACTCTATCGGCGCAGTTGGGCACACCTGGGTCACAAAAACAACAATTTCCATAACTGACCACCTTCCTTTTCTCGTGGTCCCACAGAATGACCATCACCGTCATTCCTCCCGTTCGCAATTTTAACGTATGCAGGCTTTACCAAAAGCCTCGCCACTAACCCATGGTTACTCTATAAAAGAGAGCATACGAGCAAACGCCGGGAATCCCTCATTGACTTTCCAAGCCTGTACATACTCTGTACACGGGGATTTTTCCCGATAAAATCAACCCTGTCCAAGGGTTTCCGCGATCCGACCCAAACCCACTCTAGCTGCCACCAGCTGCCCGAACCTAATCAACTCAATTCGCCCGGCTGACCCACGTAACATTCAATTTAAGAACTGTTTTTTTTTCTTTCAATTACATTTTTAAATTTCTCCATCCTCTAAATGATAAAATCTTATTCACTCAATCATTGGAAATCCGGAATCCTCCATGTAACAAATACATCAAAATACATCAAAAAACATCAAAAAACATCAAAAAAAAATAAAATAAAATTCATTCCACCCAACAACAACAAGAAAATAAAACCAAAACCGACAGAACCAATGGAGAACATATCTCCACAACACAATACAATACAATTCACCACAGCGGGCGACATGCCGCCCAAACTCCGGCCCGGGCGCACCAGATTACCCGTCGCCGCCGACGTCATTTCTCTGCCACCTTCATAGCAGTTTCCAAGGCCCACGGGCGCCCTCTTTCTCTCTCTCTCTCTCTCTCTCCCTCTAACAAGCATATTCTGCCTCGCGCGCACATTTTTTTTTTTTTTTTAAACAATCTCTTTTAACATCTCAACTCCCCTCTCTCTCTCTTTTTAATTGCATACCTCCCTCGTTTCTCCTTTTTCTTTCTTTTTTCGCCCGTCACCGCCCTTCGCCTTCGTCCCCCACCAACACAAACCAGAAAAAAAAAACTACAGCAACAAATTCCTAAAACACAACACAAAAAAAAATAATTACGGCAAATCGTCCTTTTCTTTCTAACTAGAATGTACTTTTCTTAACAAAATGTGTCTTTCTTTTTTTTTCTTTCTTTTTTGTGAATCTTAGCAACAAATTCTTAAAACACAATACCAAAAAAACATAATTACGGCACATCGTCCTTTTCTTTCCAACTAGAATGTACTTTTCTTAACAAAATGTGTCTTTCTCTTTTTTTTTTTCTTTCTTTTTTTATTTTAATCTAATAATTGTGTGTGCGTGCGTTTTCCCTTCTCTCTTTCTTTTTTTATTTTAATCTAATAATTGTGTGTGCGTGCGTTTTTTTT
>OY744522.1:124037686-124052686 GCA_963556195.1 Sepiola atlantica
CACTTAATTCTCTCCAAATATGATCTGAGGTTAAGATCGGATTCTAACTCTGCCTGATGAGATCTCAGTTTATAGTAACTGTTGATTGATAACATCGACATGCTAGTGTCGCAGATTTTGTATATGTCTGTGTAAATAAAATTATCATACATAAAGCTCTATTTGATATTGAACACTTTTTATAAACCCGGTTAAAATTCTTTGGATTACCACCCTGTGGATATTTTTCACCTGGATTATTACCATTATCATATATATATATATATATATATATATATATATATATATATATATATATATATATATATATATATATATATATATATGTGTGTGTGTGTGTGTGGGTGTGTGTGTGTATAATGACATATTGTTGCAATATTAAACTGTATTTTATGTGTGTTTTGGGGATGAATATTACACGTGTTTCTGGTGTAAATTAACTGCATAATTTAAAAAGAATACATGTTATCAGATGAACACCCCATTTCTCAGAAATAATAGTAAACTCCATCACATCTAAGGAAAAATCCACATAAAAGAGCTTTCAGATAAGCAAAATACTCGTCAGCAGCGATATGAAATTAATCAAATCTAAAACCTCCAAAACATGTTTTAATCAAATTTACATAACACCACAATTAGATGCACATCAAATGATCGTTATAAAACTAGCTTTTACGATATAAGAGCAAGCCAAGTCAGAAATATTTAAAAATTACCTCAAAACTATTTAATGCATACGAGAAAAGCTAACACCCCATTCTATATTGGGTGAACATTTTTTTTTAATTTTAAAAATAACATTTAATCGTTTGAATTTGGTGCTTTTAGTATGGAAATTGATTCTCATAGGAATCACTCTGCACTATATAAAATCACAGAGGTTATGATGTTATTGGATTGGTCAACAAGTTTGTTAGTTTTTTTCAGGAACGACGAACCCAAACATCAAATTTAGAAAAAAAAGACAGGTTGATAAAAGTCATTTACCACGCTCGATTAAAAAAATCTTGAGAAGTTGTGCAATTTGTCTGGTGGTAAAACGACAATCTTGTTAAACTACTGCTTTCACTTGGTGACGGTCGATCATATTTGGCCTGCCAGAGCGAGCAGTATGTATCACTTAAAAATGTCCTTTTCGAAATATAGCAAACTATTCCTAGCGCCCCCGTTTTGTAACAGCATACTTCCTATACACATGGAATTACTTAATCCAGGTTTCTGTAGTTTTTTTGTGCTCCTTTTATGTAGTAAATAAGCATACTATTTCGGTAGTGCTATGTATGGTTTTTAATTTCAAAGCCTTTAATACGAGCAAAAATGTAAAACGCCTCTGCTCGGAGGTGCATTACAACTGACATCAACATACGCGCTGCACCAGATACAGGATTTGTAAACTAGGAATATAAAACGAACTTTAGTAGGCCGGACAAATGACATGACAAAAAATAAACCAAGTGTGTTTCCACCCCAATACATATTATATATATATATATATATATATATATATATATATATATATATATATATATATATATATATATATATATATATATATATATGCCTGTATATGTATGTATGTATATATATATATATATATATATATATAATATTTTTAAAGAAGCAACAGTGATCAATTAACACTAGAGCTATATATTTTTATATGTCAGTAGGCTGATAATATTACAGATTGAGTAAAGTTGTAGCTGAAACTATTGCATTAATATATATTTAGAGAGATAATAAAAAAACCCATCAGTCTACACAGGAATTTTTTTTTTCATTTTTAGTTTGCTAATGCTTACATTTTTGATTGGCTTACTATAAACAAATAAAACTATTTACATACAGTCTAAAATGAGCATTTGCAAAAGATATAAGCAATTGCAAATATAAAAAAATAAAAGAAAGATTATTATTGTAGACTGACGTTTCATGTTACTCATTTGAATTCAACCAATCTATATATATAGGCTTTGAAGTTAGACACGTAGATTCATTGAGCTTGTAATTTGACACAATTTGTATGATGCGATAATGGTATATACCATATAAATATATATTTATGAATATTATATATATATATTTGTGTGTATATATATGTGTATATATACATATGTTTATATATAAATATATATATATATATATATATGTGTATATATATATATTTATATATATATATATCTCTATATATATATATGTATGTATATATATTTACATATATGTATATATATATATATATATATATATATATATATATATATATATATATGTATGAGTCAGTTCATATTATATTCCAAAAAACATGGTTTTATTTTATTATTGTGATTTTCCACATCTCCAAAAGACATAATATTTCTGTGAGATATATTTTTTACGGTCCGTTTCATTTGTATTGTGCCAAACAACGTTCTTATGTCAATATTGTCTCTTCAACATGACAAAATCATCAGAACAATTTACAAACTGTAAAAGGTTATTGCATTAAAGTGTCTTGAAAAAACCTACACTATACAGTGGTTCATTTCTTGGTGAAACCAAACAAAAAATGAAGAAGAAGACCAAACTCACACGTGGGGGAACCCACTAATACGCCATTTTGATTTTTTCGTTCAAAGCTAGTACATCCTAAAAGTTGTGCGGACATTTATAAATTTTATTTCAGTAATATTTCTTAAATATTTAATAAGTTCTATAATTTATTTATAAAAATTTCTAATTAACTTGAGGGTAATTTTTTTACTTTCTAAAGTTACATCAATTAGCCTTCAGATGTCTATTCAGGTCATTTGGATACGAAACTCTTTTAAGTTCAACAGTTTAGAACTAGTTTCATAGACTCAATCATGCATTCAAGCAACCATTAAGATTGTTATACTCCGGTGTTTTTGTGGAAGATGTTTAGTATTTATTTATAAATCGTTTCAATCAATACTAATATAAGCTTAATTACACAGAATTCCTCACTTTAGTAGTAATTTTCTATCAAATGCGAAACTAAGGGGGGGATTTGTCACTCACAACGAACATATTTCATAGTTACCTAGACATGATTGAAAATACTGAAGAGAGCTATTAAATATGTATTTATTTATTTTATTTCATTTTTTATAAAATGATGTTAAATACCTCAATTTAAAGTATTATGAGGATTCAAAAATAATGTTAAGGACATTTATACTTAAAGTTATATGTGGTTACGTTTTAAATTGAACTCGTATTATCAGGTAAAATACTCAAATGTATTAATGCCAATATAAAGTCTCACTTTAATAATATGCCTATATTTATTATTAGGTCGTGTGCATTCTTATATTTATTAATATGCTTATTAATATACATATACGAAGAGATTTGAACGCAAAATGCGACAAACGTGATTTTCAAAAAAGGGTTGTAATACAACACTCGACGACCCCCTAACATCATGTGTTACATAATATGATACCAAATTGTTTTTTGATTTCCATTAAAATCAACTTTCATTCGAAGTCTAGATTTAATATATTCGTGTTTTTATTGTTTGAGGTCTCAATTTAAACGAATTGGATTTATCGCGCTCCGCGTCCGAACCCTCCACACACACATATACATACAGATACACACACACCCGCACACACCCACACACACACATATATACATATCTATTCACACACCTACATATGCACACACAATACATATATATATATATATATATATATATATATATATATATATACAGACACACATATATACATATATACATTTTATTTATTTATTTATTTAAAAAAATTTTTTTCCCCTATTGAACATTAATGAAACATGGCATTATATTTTAAATGATTATTGCATTACTAGTTCTTACCCCTTCCAAAAATAATCTTATTCACTAGTGACCATTTCTTTACTAATTAGTACAGATGAAAACTTAAATGAAAAAAGATTCTGCTGATGCTCTCATGATCTGGCCCTCTTACAATTTCCTTAAAGACTAGGTTTAAGCTTAGTTGCTTCGGTCATTTTAGTTATGAGTGATGTGTTCTATATTTAAATGTTTTTATTGGGGTATTAGTACTCCTTCATCTAATATTAGGTTTATGGTTTATGTTGCCAAGGTAGTCTTATAATATTCCTATACCTTAGATACTTTCATGTTCATGTTGATGAAATGGTTACTTCCACAGGTATTTTATCTGTAACGGGATAGGATATATGCAGTTCTATGTAGACAGTTCTGAATCACTTCATGTCTTTTTTTAATAAATTTTCTTTAGACATAACTATATTGTAAGATTCCAGAATACAGAGGTTACATCTCTTAGATTTTTTAGGTCTATATTTACCTGCTCTACCTAGTATAGACAATTTTAGGTCATATTGTATAGTTTTACTGTTTAGTTCTCTTAAATGTTTACCTAAAGTAGTAGGGACCTTCTTTGTATTAGGTTCTTTGAAAGAGTCTATATGGTTTCTAAATCTATCCTTGAAACTACACCCCGTCGACCTAATGTGTGTTCTAATTCTGTTTTCCTCTATGACGTTACGCTTATACACTATATCTGAAGTTAAACATCCCCCTCAAAAGGGCACCCATTGACATTTCTACAATTATACTTGGAGATGTTATTCGAGTTCTGGACTGTACTAGTAGCTAAGCTACTATTCTTTTTTATGTTAGTGTTATCTGAACTTACTATAGTTGATGTTAACTTTATCGTTGTTGAAAAGGATTTACTGTATTTTTATGTATAACTTTGCCTAGTCTACTATCCCTAGGAACATTACTCTCGATAATTTGGTAAAATTGTTTAGGTATGTCAGTGAGAATGTTTTTCTTTTTAGTGATATTTTCTACGGATGGTCGGTTTGTTGATCGCCTAGTGGTAAGTGTAGTATTAGGTGCAGTATCCCGCGTATTATTAGTATTAATTCTCCTATTGATTTTTCTGGAATTTTCCATAGCCATGTTGTATGATATTATGTGGGGTGCATTCCTATGTGTCCTAGAATTCTCATTGTGATTCACTGAGCTTACTTTCATGTAGTATATTTTCTCAGTATATCCAGATCTGGCATATGCTTAATCATAATATTTGTTATTCTTATTGAATAGTGACTCGTTAGATGATAGTTTTGATATTCTCTTAGAGATACTATGGAGTATGCCTTTCTTAATGGGTCCCATGTGGTTAGAATTAAAATCTACATGATAGAGAGTTTGGTTGGGTTTACGATATGGTTAATATATTCTATTGTTGAGGTCTAAGCTGATGTCTAGGAAGTTAACTCATAGTGTATGTCTATTGTTACATAAGGTCCAACTTTTTAAAAAGGTTATGTATATTCTTTTTGGTATTCTCTAACCTTTTATTGTCAGAGTTTACGAAGAATAGTGCGTAATCTCTGTATAAACCGCCCTCTGACTGTGGTAAGTCTTTATGGAGCTCCTTCAGGATGTAAAGGCATAGCAAGTCCGTTACCTGCGCAGAGTCCGGGACCCCATAGTAATGTCGAAGTTATTTTCCCTATATTTTCTTGTCCATACATTGTTATTATACAGAGTTCTTCTAGCTAGTTTTATAATGTCTATGTCTAGTCTAGTTATATTCGTTTCTATTCGAGCCATATCAAGATCTTTGTCTATAAGTGTGGGGGAAATTGATGGGTAATACGCATCTATGTAAAAATGATGAACTTCCCGTTAATCCCCTTGGGGGAGTTTACCTATTCCCATCAACAGCCATGGTGTAGGCGTCTATGTGCGTTGAGATTTTTTTTTATTTTTCACAAATTAACACTATGCTATACTATCGAAAAAATATTTACAGGTTAATATGAGAAGCAGTTTCTGAAAATACATTAATCAAATGAATGCAACCAATAAAGTGACACAAAATAGAGATGCATCTTTTCTAAACATCACGATCGTAAATAAACTTAGATATATGCAACTCACTTTTTGAAAAACTGGATTTGATATGATACGTAAACTATGAATAAATATCTGTGTATGTGATTTCTTGAAAAGACAATGTAAATTTCATGTCTACTTAAACGTGACATTCTAATAAAAATCAATCTAAGCTTAAGTTTTGCAGTCCAATGGGCATATCCTCATAGATTTATTTCGACGTGTCTATAATAATGATAATCTATTCATTGGGCGCGTTTAGCAATTGGAATAGCGTTTCAAACCTTATTAAAGCAGGCCACGAACACGTTATGTAATACTTTACTATGCTAGACAAACAAATATGTTATTTTTAACTCAAGGTTTAAATAGAAGCGTTATTGCCGAACGAAGATTTAATTTTGAACCAAAGATTACAGAAAGACGAAAATGATATCTTACATTTAAGTGTCTCATACCGAATAAGAAAAGTATGCATCACCACTAGGAGTAAAGTGTAGTATATGTTCCTATACTCTACTTCATGTTTTCTGTTCTTGCACAGTGAAAGAAGAATTCTTCTAGATTGAGACAAATATTATTGTTGTACTAATTTAGAGTGACGCATTTCGGAGCTGATTGTTCCTCACTTTAAAAGACCAATAATGCCCAAGGTGAAAGTATGTACATCGGGACGAGCATAGTCTCCTATGGTGTTCCATTTTACTTCAGTCGAAGTTCTCAAAAATGAAGGGACCCATTCCAGGGGCTAACCTCTCAACTATTTAATAGTATAGCTTTCTTATGATATCTTTTTTTTACCGGATTCCAGGACCAGCATTCATCTAGTCTGGAAGAGTATACGGCTAAGTGTAGTTACTTGAAGTAACATAAGTAGGAGTAGGTGCACCATTTCTTCGTATGGTCAAGATCATAGCCGTGCTCAGGGGATCATATGTGTTCTGCGAATACTGTTATTTTGAATATTTCGTCAGGGTTTACTTGTAGGGTACAGTATCTCCATGTACGGTTGTCCTGGTATACCTTTGTACAGAGAGACTGAATACACTATAGAATAGTGTCTAGTCGTAATGCCAACTCTCTTATAGAAATGCGCAGTCGTATGTAGAATAAGACATGTGTTTAATGATTAAAATGCTATTTAAAACCAACACCTGATAGACCGGTGTACAGACAACACATTCAATAAACATTCAAGTACATATCCGAAAATGAAATAAAATAAATGCTCATGTTTACCTGTCTGGTCGTTCCTAACATCCGTTGCTTACCCAACAATTAATTTACCTATAGCCGACGTTGCTCTGAGGAATAATAGATGCGTCGCACGAGAATCCAATAAAATCGTAAATAGAATAATACAAAAAAGAAATAAAAAGTCTACGAGCTGGAGAATTTGGATTAACCCTGCAGGAATTCCTAAGAGGATGTTGTCTGCGTGTATCTCGGAAAGAAATCGTGAGTTGCGTCTTTGCATTATTTCGCAGCGATGAAGGCGATGAATGGTATGTGTCGTACGGTGACATATACTATGTTGCACCTACTTGCAATTTTGTATTCGTTTTTACTTTCGCTTTCAATTTCCCGAAGCTAATCCAATAACTCTTCACTTCTATTAGAGTAGAGGAATTCAAGCAGGAATATATAAAACATTTTATAAAAATGCGCTATATATATATATATATATATATATATATATACCTTCACATACACACAAATATCTACCTATCTATCAATCTCTCTCTCTCTCTCTCTCTATATATATATATATATATATATGTGTGTGTGTGTGTGCGTGTGTATATGCAAGATTTGTAGAACTAAACATCTGCAGAATGTTCAATTGTAATGAAAAATCAAACTACAATAGGTTAATATTGATGTATATGTGTATAACAGACAATATTACCGATAGTGTTCTGATTCTCTGTAATAGATTGCATATATATATATATACATATACATGTATATAGATATTTACATATATATTAGTACATGTATTGTATTTGTTTCTATAGATGTTAATCCATTGAAACTCTAGTGCATATATATGTATATATATTATATGTATATATATATATGATGTATATATATATATATATATTATATGTATATATATATATTATATGTATATATACATCATAAATATATATATATATTATATATGTATATTATATGTACACACACACACACACGCATATATATATATATATATATATATATAAATATATATATATTCAATTTATACGTACATAAAAGTAATCATGGGCACGTGTTTCTGGCTCACTTACACAGAGATGGAACTCTCGATGTTGATGACTATAGTCAAGCGTTCTACCATTGGGCCAAGACGCTCTGTGTAGAAATATGTACGATTTTTATCACCCAAGTATGTAATGATTTCTAGGTAATTATTTTAATAGGTGATTTTCAGCTCGTTGTTATTGAGCTTACTATTATCTTTAATTGCTTTACTTCCAAAGTTGTTAAGAAGCGAAAAAACTGTATTATTAGTCGTCCCTATTTCAAAGGCCGTATGTTTTGTTTGTATATATATATTAAATGTATACGCACATAAAAGTACTCCATAGACACGTTTTTCTGGCTCACAGTCTTCATCAGCATGGCTAACTTACAAAGAGATCGAACCCTCGATGTTGATGTCTATAGTCCATATATATATATATATATATATATATATATATATATATATATATATATATATATATATATGGGAAGAGAAGGATGAAGGTAATCCGACATGATGGGAAAATGAAAAAGGAAAACCAAAAAATGGATGTGTTTTATGTGTACATCAAAGTTTCGTCTTTATTTATAAGACTTAATCAGGATGATAAAATAGAGAAAAAATGTCATGCAAGTACAGATACATGTAGGGTAGACATATTGGGAGAAAAAATAAAAATAAGTACGGGCCATTATTTCATTTTATTTTTAATATATATATATATATATATATGTATATATATATATATATATATATATATATATATGTATATATATATATATATATATATATATATATATATATATATATATATATATATAGCTCGTGGCTTTTTGTAGTTGCTATTTTATGTGTTTGTTTGTGTACCCGCACACATTTTGTTGATTAAAACAAAGACATGGCAAACCTTGCACCAAATCTAACGTCACTAAAGAATGATTATTTTTATTATCATAGAAATATTGGAGGGAACAGTGGGCAATACATAACGTTTCAAAATGACAATCTCATTAATCTAATCTTTAGAATAAATCTTTAATTATTTAATACTAGCTTTCGAGCTCGACATGAAGATGCCTAAATTCAACTGAAATGTTCTCAAGTTCGGAAATCTGCATCCGAACGAGGGAGAAGATTTGACTGTGTGAAGTCATAGAATATAACAACCAAAAAGAGAATATCACTCCGAAAACATCGATTCAAACAAATATCAATATTTAGCTAAAAATGTCCGAAATATTAAATTATTTCTGTTGGTTCCTATTTAAAAATGTGTTGGGTAATAAACTATAATATATATATATATATATATATATATATATATATATATATATATATATATATATATATATATACATATATATATATATATTTATATATATATATTTATATATATATATATATATATATATATATATATATATATATATATATACGAGGCGCGTTCAATAAGTAAGTCCCCTTACACACTTCCAGTTGTCTGATCTAGATTACATTTTGCATGGGCAAGGATTAATATCTGAACTACATTGTGTCTGTTCCGCGAAAATATTCGTGATAATTTCGGGTCAGTGATTAGTCTTATGTCGGGGACCGTAGACTTAACAGCTATACATAGTTTGTTTCTGTTTTGTTCACACCTACGCTTTCGCTATAAGCACTACGTGACTTACAATAATATCGATTATTTTTTATTAATTCTTTTTAAATTATTTTCTTAATCTATTTAGCTGGGTAATGTATATTTTCGTCAAACTTTCACTGTATCAATAAGTTATAAATGATTCAAATAAGTTTATTTTATTTCACGTATGCTTTACGTATTAAAGGTTTCATGTGTTTAATTATAAAAAAGTCGTCATGTGGTGTGTTCCTTTCAGGTACATAATAACACATTCAAATGTGGTATCGGGCTGTCCGTTAACTACGTTTTCTTTATTGAGACATATTAATTAAATATTATGTAGTTCCTTTGAATATCATTACATTATACCTAATAACATTGGTTTGGTGAGTGGGAAATTATTCGATATTTTCTCTGATCGTGAGTAATAGTAGCTGTCAGAATTATAACTGTAGGTGAAATTTGACGATTTCTTGAGTATGTCAATTAAATGGGACCCGATCGTCAACACATTCTCTGAGAGATCTGTTAAATATGGAATCATATATAATACTAACGATGTCGTAAATATAGACATTAATAATAATAATAATAATAATAATAATAATAATAATAATAATAATAATAATGATAACAATTACAATAAGTAGAAGAATAAGAGAAAATACTAATAATGATAACAATTGTTACACCGGCCGTTCTTACACAGGTGAAACTACACCGGTTGTCACTATAAATAGAGAGAGACAGAGAAGACAAAGCACAGTCTTGTAACTGTCTAGCCTAGTGCTAGTCACTTTCTTACTTTGTTAATACACTTGTTAAACCAACCCTCGACTTGACTTCCTTTATTTATTATTTACTGTTGGACAACTTCACAACAATAATAATATTAACAATGACAATACGTAGAATAATAATAATAATAATAATAACAATAATAATAATAATAATAATAATAATACTAACAATTACAATAGGTAGAAGAAGAAGAACAAATAATAATAATAATGATAATAATAATAATTATAATAATAATAATAATAACAATGACAATAAGTAGAAGAAGAAGAAAAAAATAATAATAATGATGATAATAATATTAACAATGACAATAAGTAGAAGAAGAAGAAGAAAAATAATAATAATAATAATAATGATTATTATTATTATAATAATAATAATAATGATAATAATAATGATAATAATAATAATAATAATAATAATAATAATAATAATAATAATAATAATAACAATGACAATAAGTAGAATAATAATAATAATAATAATAATAATAATAATAATAATAATAATAATAATAATAATAATAATAATAATAATAATAATAATAATAATAAGGAGAAGAAGAAGAAGACGGTGATAAATAAGAATGAAATGGATACTTTCTGATTCTGGTAAAGTCGGTTTTCTCTATCACTCCACACACTTTCCCACACCTGAAGCTATACTTTATCTCTACAACTGCACTATCAGATCATGTGTGGAGTACTGTGCTTATATTTGGGTTGGTGAATATCTGCCCCATTTGAGGTGTATTTATAACCTGCATAAATGTATCTGCAATTTAATTAGTCCCGCCGTTTCTTTTTCTCTACACCCTCTCTCTTACAAAGGTAATGTTGCTAGTCTCAGTTTTTATAAGTACTATTATCTTTGTTCTTTGGAATTGTGTGATATATTCCCTGCTTCGTTTGTTCAAACTCGTTTGACTCGTTGGTCTAGTTGTCTCGATCAATTCGCTGTTTCATACCTCATTGTAATACAACTTCCTATTCCAATAGCATCTTTCTTATGAACTGCAGCTTTGTGGAACTCTCTCCCGGATTAATGTGTTCTCCTACCTATAGCATTGGTATTTTCGACACTTAAGCCAATAGGCATCTCCTGTCTTTGCGATAATAATCATTCGTTCTTGTTAGTTATTTCCATCAAGTGATGTCATGCGTTGTCTGGAGCGATTTCCATTAAAAGAAGAATAAATATTTTTTTAAGGAAGGTGGAAAAAAAACCCCAAAAAACCAACGATGATGAAATATAGAGTGCCCTTCAAACAGAACAGAGGCTTACTTGATTCGGAAGAAGCAATGGCGTCTTGTACATTGCTCTCCTATCGGTTTTTGTTAGGAGGCACGAGTATCATGTGTGAGACAACCAATATAAATTAACCATTGTGAAATTATTTTATTGCGCGCATTAATTCTGTTCAATGGTGCTGGGGAAAATACTGCCCGGAATTACTAGACAATCAATGATATATAACCATAAGAGTAAACGTCACGCATTAGAAAAAAATTAATCGGCATTAAACTATAAATATTCCAAGGTAAAACCTCGTTACAAATGTTTATTGAACCCACTTCACGATGATAAAAAAGACACCTTACAATCACAACTAAGTTACGATTACTCTGAGCCATTCTGATTCTGAACTGGGCGCCTCTCACGACTTGATCTATGCATTTAAAAGTAACTGTCGTAATCACACTATTTATTGACAAAATACACGTTTACAAATAACTTTATTTTGAAAGGTATTGCATAGAAAAAAACTTGCATTCAAAGTCTAAAATACCGTAACATGTATTCAAATATTTGAATGTCCAACAGCCAACTGACGAGTTTACATTGGTAGGGATTACTGATGCATAATGCTGATCGTCCTAGAGACACTGTATTTATATTTTTAATGGATGTGTCGGGATAAGAATTTGTACCATTATTGAACGTGGTAATGAATATGCAAGACAAGGTTATCAAACTGGGGTTTCGTAGTTGAGCAACGAATAGTAACGTATATAATAGGTAGCCGCTTCTGGAACGAGGTATATACTGAAGGAGTTTAAAACAAAGACGATATACTTTGGTTCTAACTATAACCAGGATGTGTTTAATATGGGTCGGGTAAATCCACTAATATATAAGACGGTAAGTAGAGAATAATAGAAAATGAAACTTGCTGGACACGATGTTCCAATAACTTCGTCGGATGAATTGATAGAAACGGATGTACGTCACAATGCTCAGGAAAACAGTGAGAGTGAGATTTCTTTGAAACGTATTAACATATTAATTTTAAAATATGCCGAGGAGATGCTTCTAAACAGTGATTATTGATATGCTCATTGATTGTAAACGAAAATAAAATCGAATACATAACCTATGTCTTCCAACACGTGTGTCGTGACTAAGTACTTTGCGAAGCAAAAAAATACTGATTTGCAAGATACGTTCTCTATTTCTTCAAGGTCTAAAATAAGGGCGCGTACACGAACAAGCTGCTTACAAGATACGATCATGCACTTTCATGTGTTTCTCTAATAATGACGGCAACGTTGGTTTCTACGTGTATAGCACGAGGTCGAAATGCAACAGATGGTGCTGAAGTGTTTTTTCAGATGACGTATGCTTTTCCTCCTTACTCGTAATATGTAACTATCGTAATGTATGTAAAGACTCGTAATATGTAACTATCGTAATGTATGTAAAGACTCGTAATATGTAACTATCGTAATGTATGAAAAGACTCGTAATATCTAACTATCGTAATGTATGTAAAGACTCATAATATGTAACTATCGTAATGTATGTAAAGACTCGTAATATCTAACTATCGTAATGTATGTAAAGACTCGTAATATGTAACTATCGTAATGTATGTAAAGACTCGTAATATGTAACTATCGTAATGTATGAAAAGACTCGTAATATGTAACTATCGTAATGTATGTAAAGACTCATAATATGTAACTATCGTAATGTATGTAAAGACTCGTAATATCTAACTATCGTAATGTATGTAAAGACTCATAATATGTAACTATCGTAATGTATGTAAAGACTCGTAATATGTAACTATCGTAATGTATGTAAAGACTCGTAATATGTAACTATCGTAATGTATGTAAAGACTCGTAATATCTAACTATCGTAATGTATGTAAAGACTCGTAATATCTAACTATCGTAATGTATGTAAAGACTCGTAATATGTAACTATCGTAATGTATGTAAAGACTCGTAATATGTAACTATCGTAATGTATGTAAAGACTCGTAATATGTAACTATCGTAATGTGTGTAAAGACTCGTAATATGTAACTATCGTAATGTATGTAAAGACTCGTAATATGTAACTATCGTAATGTATGTAAAGACTCGTAATATGTAACTATCTAAAAACAATGCAGTAAACAATAAAAAAATAACAATATTAAAACTTTACCAGATAAAAATATTTGCATTACAAATTGATGATAGTAGTGAAACGAGCCTCTACGTTTCAACGGCAACTACGAACAGCACCAGACTGCACATACCCACGTTGCACAGTACGCGTCGCAAATATTTGGTAACGCTGCGCAAATACTTACGCTGTGTTTCAGCCGACGTTTTGGGGCACTGGTATGTCCTTTAAAATATAGGGGTGAGGTTACATATATTCTCTTCATCACTAAATTATTCGAATTCAGATGTTAATGATATGAATTAAGTATACTAACAGACCCCATTGAATCCACAATTGTTTCTTTATTTATTGTATATTGCTGCTGTGTATAAAACTGTATTCATTCAATTGACGCCTAGCGCGAAGGGAGACCCCAAAATATAATTGTACCAATTTTGTTAAAATTGAAGCATATTAATCTAAGTGTTCTGTTCAATGTACTTTGAGAATATATATTCTTATGGGGTCAATATATACACGATTTTAAGAGTCTATGATATATTTTAATCTATCGATGACCGGCACGAACGCTGGGCTCACAATATTATCATAGCATATTTGAATAGTAAAATATGCTACACCTTTATCTAGGTCAACAAGTGTATCTTAGTTCGAGTTTAACGTACGATACGATAGCTACATTAGATACAATCGTAATAATTACTTTTTTGCATTGAATATTTTACGATAGGGCAATCCTATCATTTTTAAAAAGTGTCGGAGATCTATAACGTACGTACGAACATAAAATTGCAGTAGCATACAACAAAAGCGTTTGATTGAAGCTAATATGGCTACATGTATATAGTTTCTCACTTTTTCAGCATTTCAATATATGTGTAATTTTGCATCGGGTGTCTTAAATTTATTCAACCTGCCAGTGAGTACGATTATTATACACCTACGGAAGTCAGGTATTCAAACTAGTAGATATATCATGTTTTATTATTTTTTTTCTGAGTTATGTTTCAAATAAATCTCTGATTGGAGAAA
>OY744522.1:124057686-124175186 GCA_963556195.1 Sepiola atlantica
AGTTGATGGCTTTCTAATTTCAGTTTACCAATATACAGTAGTTTCTCAGAAATTTTTAACAAACCTTAAAAAATGACTAGTCCACATACACTTTCTTTTATATCTCATCCGCTATTTGATTAATTCAGCTGTGTTATGGTACAGATAGATGCTGTATATTGTTCTTCTTTGTACACTGAATATTTTATTGTTTACTATTGTTAATAACTTGATTATATTTCTCCCTGCTCAAAAACTGTCCTTGTCAAATATCAAACACACTGACTGTAAAATGATTGAATCACTATTTATTGTTTGCAATGCATACATGGTAAAGTTTGAAAAAAGTTGTTCTAGTGTGAAATGTATCATGAGTAAATATACACTCATCATAATTAAAAAGATATATTTACCTGTGAATATTGGAAGAAACATTGATTAGTTACACTACCAACTATATCAGTTAGGAGAAGGCATTGTATTCAGGCATTTGGTTAAAATGGAAATTCATATACACGAAATGTACAAAAGCAAGGAAATTCCCAAATCATTACACTTTTATTGCCATTGAGGGTATGAGAGCACAACAGGGCTATGTATTTTACTGGTAGGACCTTTTCTCAAGCGCACCTTACACACTTCATCATCTCATGCATAGATATGTATACTGTAGTGATGTGAGAATGAAATGGTTGGGTTGATATGTAGTCATACCCTTAATGACAATAAAAGTGTAAACATTTGGGAATTTTCTTGCTTTTGTAAGTTAGTGTATATGAATTGCCATCTTAACCCTATTAAGAGCATATGATTTCAGTATCCTGACATTTTTCATGGAATATATGATATATGTCTTTTCATTATTTACGTGCAACGGTCAGCAGATCTTAGTAAAAACATATGACGAGATATTTATGTCAATACAATTACACAGAGGCATCTGTGTTTAGTCCCCGCAGGGCATCGCCGGAAGTTAGCCTTACGATTCAGACTTGGGATGAAACGCAGACGCCTCTGTTAAGCACATATGTATATACATATATTTTCATACTTCATATATATAAGTAAATTTCGCGTACAACAAAATCGTAGAATAAATTTCAGAGGAAACATTTTTTTAATCAATGAAACGGGTTGGTAGAAAAAAGAAAGAAAATTGCTAAAATGTTCCTTAAGGCCTTATCTGCTGACTCTCTAAGGGGAAACGTCAGAATGATACATTAAACACTGAGAAAATCGCATGAGATATGAGGGGAAAAATTGTTTCAGTTAGAGAAAACGATTGAGAGAGGGGGAAAAAGTAACTCTCAACGTTATGGTGGCTTAAATCATTAAAGGTCTCCAACTGATGTTTCAAAATATTTGTCTACACAGGCTAAGTCGAGAATTGTTAATAACTAACGCCTCAATAATATTGAGATGATAGTTCGACCTGGCACTGTGTAAAACAGAAAACTATCCATCGGAATAGTTGTCAGAACAACTATTTGTACTAACGATGTGATTACTGATGGCTGATTCCTGTGCCTGAAAGTTCCCGAATTATCTCGAACCCTTGTGTAAGCGAATATCACGTGGTATGTGTTGGGATATACTAAATTCTAATGTTTGGGATGTCTTGCCCACGTAGTTAGCTCCACACTGACACATGAATTTATAAACAACAGAATTATTTTGAATGGCTGGTAAAACATCCTTACGAAAAGAAGAGAAAAAGTTCGAGTCGTGTAAACTACTCTAAAGATGGTTGCTGGAAAACAACGTTGAGTAGAAGAAGAAATCCTTTGACAATGTCAAGGCCGTCAGAATCTAACCATGGGAGTTTCAAATAAATAGGGCAACGAGACGGGCCAATAAATTTAGCACCATTAAATATAGCAACTTTACGTGCAACGGTTCTTTTCATAATATTGATGGGATATCGATTAGCAAGACAAATATTAGTAATTTCACCAAGTTCCGCATCGAGTCGTGTTAGTGAACAAATCATAAGTGCTCGATGAGTGAGAGTACCTATAATATTTATTTTTCTTCCTCTTGGGGCGAAAGAAAAAGCAATTTAGATGAAGGCCTGTAAATGTTGGTTTTCTATACACAGAGGTTTCAAACCAGATTTAGACACTAAAATATCGAGGAATGACAAAGAACCACAATCCTCGACCTGCTTAGTGTATTGCAACGATGGATGAAAGTCACAAAGAAGACGAAGAAACTGTTCATCATCACTCCGTTAGGGAAAACAGGCAAAAGTGTCATCAACGTAACGTGTGTAAAAAGCCGGCTTCGTCACTTTGGAAAATAATTGATTTTTCTAAAAATCCAACGAAAATGTTGGCTAACGATGGACCAAGAGGGCGGGCCATGAGTATACCATCAATTTGCCGATACATTATATATTGAAACTGAAGGAAACTGATTTAGTAGCAAGTTCCATCAGTTTAACAAAAATTCATTCAGGAAACTGTGGAGACTTTTAGGGGCCACGGTAAAGATAATCTGCACGTATACCAATGGTTTCATCCAGAGGTGCATTAGTAAACAGACTACTAATGTCAAAGGAAGCCAATAACTCGGTATCCTTTGAGAGAGGTAATTTGTGTATATGAGACACAAATTGGAAGGAATCAGAGATACAATAGTCCGAATAAAAAGTAAGTACGGGCTTAAGAATATCAACTAACCATTTACCAAGTGCATGTTGTGCAGAACCCAACATTGATAGAATAGGCCGTAAAAGAGTGTTGGGTTTATCAACCTTGGGTAAGCCGTACTTTCTAGGCCTTTGAGAGCCGATATCTCTTTAGAAATAAATTTGCTTTTATAAAGTTGAAGAAGCCTTTTCTGATTTTGTATTTCCATACGAAAAGTGTAATCGTGGCTTAAACCACCCTATCTTGAAAAATGTATTTTTATCATCCAAAATGTTACACATTTTGGAGATATAATCTACTTTGATTCAGGATAACAACGCCTCAACCTTTGTCTGGACGAGTGATATAAATATCAGAGTTCGACTTAAGTAATTTCGCAGTATCAAAATGATTTTTCTGCCAAATACAATCGCTAGATTTAGTACGTATAGCAGGAAACCTCCGACCTAATTCACCAAACTGGATGTTAACGCTAGTTAATTCATCAGTGGAAATAGGCGAATGTCTTTTTAGTTGAGAATACAATAGTTCAATCTCACTAAATATGTTGATTTTATCAACGCGGAGAGAAGGAATGGAACATTCTAAGCCGGAAGACAAGCCAAATTTGTCAGTATTGGATAGAGCATGAGACGAATAATTTAATATATGTTTATCCGAATATGCTCTAGTGCCGAACTTTTTGGTAACCTAATTCTGCAAATGTTTATTATATGAAGAAGTGGTTGAGTCATTTTTTTTATCAATAAACAAGAATAAGCAGACTTATTTCTTTGCTACTTGACCAACCCATGTTACTTTACCAACGCGAGCGAGCCACGCTCTTCGTTCGACAACGGGATTTGAATCATAACCGGCAACACCACCAGCGTGGAGAGACATTTATCAAGTAGACAAGGAAATAAGTTTGGTTATTCTTGTTTTTTTTATTTCTAAAAAATGACTCAATACTGGTCACCTCTGATGATGGAATTTTAGTCCGAAATTAATAAGATTAATGTAAAAATAAAAATTAATCTTGCATTGTTAATGGATTATATTTTAAATGTTATTAACAACTCCAGCAATGCTTTAAATAAACGACCAACCCTTATTATTTTACCTATACGAGCGAGCCACGCTCTTCGTTCGACACCATAATTTGAATCATATCGACAACACCACCAGCGCGGAGCGACGTTTATCAAGGAGCAAAGAGATAAGTTTGGTTATTCTTGTTTTTTGATGAAACCAAAAACATGACTCAATACTGGTCACCTCTGATGATGGAATTTTATTCCGAAATAAATAAGATTAATGTAAAAAAAAAAATCTTGCATTGTTAATGGCTTATATTTTCAATTTTATTAACAACTCCACAATGCTTTAAATGAACGATCAACCCATATTATTATATATATATATATATATATATATATATATATATATATATATATATATATATATATATATATATATATATATATATATTACTTTTGTTATTGTTTTTTATAGGTACCTTTCTGAGTACTTTTCCTCTTCTTAAGCGGTACATAATATTGCATTCGGTCGTTCTTTTTAATATATGACGTGTCATTATTTTTTTATTTGTATATATATTTATTAATATAATGTTAAATAATTAAGTATTGTATATGATGCACTTTCTCGTCCTTTTCGACGGATGAGTTTCTTATAGTGCTTATATCAGTCTAGCAAGTAATCTGCAAACAAGACACCAAATGGAGCAGCTAAAAAAACTGTGATTTGGTGTAGCGCACATTTGCCTTGAATTTCGCCCTCTCCAACCTCTCAATGCGACGCAATTGCGATTTGCCATTTTCAAAAGCATAGTACCCGAAAGCCACCCTGCCAGGGATACGGTGAAAACTTCATGTACACATCTATGATGGGTTTGTCAAGCATATATATATATATATATATATATATATATATATATATATATATATATATATATATGTATGGGTATATATACGTATATATGTGTGTACGTATATATACAAGATAATATATATATATATATGTGTATATATATATATAGGTGTATGTATATATGGATATATATATGTAGATATATGCATATATGTGTATATATATGCATATATATGTATATATATGCATATATATATATGTATATATGTATATGTATGTATATATATACGTATATATACATGTATATATATGTATATATATAAATATATGTATATGTTACGATACACGCTACATGTCTACTCATATCATTTTGTAACCACAGTCTTAAATCTTCACGTCATTTATACGTATCTTAAAGTCTCTAAAAAGTTCTCAAATAAATCTCAAGGTTTACCTTATCTTGTGTTCTCTTCTTTGGCCTGTGATTCGTCTAGTCTTCGCTGGCTGTGTCGTCTTGATCGAAGGAAGAGGTCTGTCTCAGACAGAATGAATACACGAGACACGAATTTTTTGAAGGGATATTTCACACCAATTTCTTTATTCTCACACAAGCTTCTTATTTCTTTCTGGTTCGTTTGCTGTCAGGGGGAATCCGGCTTCGACTTTCTCATGCCCCGGCTATTTTCCGGTTCCTTTTGGGATATCTTCTGCCCTCCCAGAACGGGGCCTTACCAGTTTACCGGCTACATGCTCGCACCCGGTCTGAACGGTATCGCCTCTAAGCTCAGACTGATTCTAAAAAGCTAATTTCTTGTTCTCTGTGGTGACGTAATCATCATTCCCACGCACGATATGGGGACAAAAACGACTCACTCTGATCTCTGACTACAAAGGTCACGTCAGGTGTCTAAATTTGTTATGACTATTCTTGAATCAAACACTTCTCCGAACTCACTTCTGAGTCCAGAAACAAAACCTATTTTTCAATAACAAAATTAGCTATTTGATACTAGTTAACCTACTGTGCCTTGCATAATGGGGCCCTACAGTATTGTAACATATATATATATTTGTATATACATATGTATATACATATATGAATATATATATGTATATATATATGTATATATGTATATGTATATATATGCATATATATATGTATGTATATATGTATATATATATATGTATATATACATTTATTTATGTATACATATATATATATATATATATATATATATGTATATACACTTAAATATATACTTTTGTATATATATATACATTTATATATATACATTTATATATGTATATATATATGTGTATATATATGTTTATATATACATATATATATATATATATATATACATATATATATATATATATATATATATATATATATATATATATATATATATATATATATATGTATAAAAACTCTTTCGTAGGTGTTTATAATATTCGTTTCGAGATGAACACTATTTGACTGTGACAGATAAACCGAACTACTGAAGGAAAAATGTCCCGACAGACTTGCATAGATACATCTGAAATAACTATTAACAAATGTGTAATGTTGTTGTTTTATTGAATGCAATATTCTCTAGGACACTGGCGGCTATTTTCGTGCACCTCAAGAGTTTGAAGCCGTAGTAAATTGGTCGAAGTACATTAATAATTTCGATTTTCTTTATAAACCTTCTCGCGTGTTGAGAATCGGCGTTAAACTATTAGACTAAGCGATGGCTTCTTTCTTCTAGCAGAAAATGCGGACGCATTTATGTCCAGTAGCTTTGAAAGACTGCATGTACCAATTCAGTCATTTGTCTGCATGTCAGTTACACGGTCAGTACATCCATTACATTGAGACGGTATTTCCAACGCTAAATATGTTGAGCGAACAGGCTCATCTAATTTTGCATCCCTATAAGTATGTGTGTAGTCCTGTCACGATTCAGTGTAAGATAGGATGTTTCGTGTGTTTTCACGCTTAAGATTGAAATATGATTTTTGTTTGTATGTCATGCTTACAATTTTAAATAGCATTTTTTGTACGGATCTCATTCTTGTTAATGTGAAAGCCGGGGACATTCCACAGTTGTATTTCTCATTAGGTGTGCATTTCTGCCGTGCTGTAAACGAATCTGTGACTGAAAACAAAAGTATCCAAAATTAATTGAAATCATGAGTAAGAAAATATTCTATTTGATCGACTTTTCCACACTTCATATTTTTTAAGGTTTTTTCAGTTTATAAAACATATGGCGTCGGTTTCAAAATAAATACACGTGTTGTCTGGATGAAACAATCGACAACAAATGTTTGCAGAAGTTAATTATCATATTGTTTTTGTACTTTTCTAGGTTAGTTTTCTAATTGCGCATTTGTCCTAGATATTCAAGATGTACGTGTAACAAACATGATTATCTGGGAAAGTCAGTAAAATGCCGTCAAAAATGCAGTGACACATGGATATATTATAGCCGGAATATTTTGTTATATATATATATATATATATATATATATATATATATATATATATATATATATATATATATATACTGATTTTCTTATATTTCTGTATTTTGCTGGGGATGGGGTATCCTACCGAATGCCAGATATTCACCGGCTATTTCAGACACTCCAGGCTAGAGATCGTTTTGAGATTCTAACAGTCAATTTTAGTGCAATTGTTTTTATTCCTCTTGGACTCAGATCACCGAGTATACTAACCCAATAGCTTTTGAAATTGTTTTAATTAGTCCTGTTGCTCTTATGATAACAGGAATGATGAAGATTTTCCAAAGATTCCAGTTTATTTTTATGTCATACATTATACTTTGGTAGTTCTTGATCTTTTCCCGTTCAGCTCTGTTTAATCCTGCATCATGAGGGCTGACTTCAACTAGGGTTGCTACTTTCTCCCTTTTGTCTCATATCACAATGTTAACTTTAACCGCTCCGTGTTCTAGATATGTAGCTGTGGGGATTGCGTAGTCATAGTGGATGGTGTATGAATTATTTCCAACTGTTCTTTCTGGTGTATACTCCAAGCAATTGCTGCTACCCTGGCTATTTAAGACATTTTTACATATAGTCTAGTGGATATATTTACACACCCCGTTGTGTAGCATTGTATAATAGCCATCCCCCAGGAGAATCTTACAACTGCATCTCAGGTGACTTCCACTCTCTACGTGTGTATGACAGAACCTGCACTTATTATTGTTGCAGACACCAGTCATCTTTTTAAAGGCATTGGTCATCAAGGGTTGATCTTGAGCAGCCATTATCATTTTTTAGGTATGTGCTTAAAATATTATTTGAAAGACATTGTAGAGGTGTGTATATAATTTTTTTATTTAAAAAACGAATGTTTGGACATTATTTCGTTATAGCTATGTAATTATTGATTGTCGCTGTAATTACAAAAGAAGTTGAATGAAACAATGTGACACAGGAAAGATGTATACCTTATCCTCTTATTGTGTTTTGAGTCGAAAGATTAGGGTTTATTACTGTGGGAGTAATAAGGACACGGCTAAGAGGATACAATATAAAAAGCGTCAGATTCGAAGAAAGCTATTTTCATACAGGTAGCTGGCCAATAGGAGGCGAGAGCGTATACAAAAATAATTAAATATGAATGTTTTGCTTACAGAGCAGTGCTGTTAAAAGAAATAGAGAACAAAAATCTGGAATAAATGACATATAAAATCGGTAATACTCAGGATAGGACGTAACATCACCTGCCGGCTCGTGAAAATGTGACACTGGTTACATGATTTTCTTCTGCTGTCTCTGAGGCCCGAACTTCGAAAGAGAATATACATTGTTTTGATTTTGTTCTAAATCCTCAGTTTCCTATAACTACACAATATATGAAAAATTACTCGTTACAGGGATATGAATGATTTCTAATCATATCGACACTTATTGATTGTGTATCCATTCTCCCACCTTCTTATTCTGTTCTCGCGGATGCTGTAAGAACAAATCTACAGTATGTCTCTATTCATAGATATATAAAACTTGGCTCGCACGTCTCAGAGTCAAACACTTTTAATAACTATCTATTCTAATTATTATATACATGTGTACCACATTTATCTTACCCACCTTCAATTTTAATAATTATTATCATTGCTATTTCTGGCTTTCAAAGTATATTTCCATGCAACTACTATAACCCTTATACCGCCCTAAAATTGGGAAAAGGGCCGCTCTTTTCTCCAAAGGTCATGGATAGATGTATCAATATCTAGTAATCCCGCAAATCTGTCTATATAAACAGTTTGATCTATTTAAACTTGTTATTCTTTAAACTATCAGACGTCTATTTGACAATTGACTACTGGGTGACAATAATTCCTGACCTTAATTCTGTGGTCCACTTTTTACGACCTTCTGTGTAACTGACTCTGGCTGGGATTTTAGGCCTTTAGAATTTTTGTTTGTTGTCACTGCACATGTTAGACATAGAGGGCTATGTCATCTTTCAAAACCTGATCACTGCCCCTCGTGTGTAAACTGGGCGAAGGACACTGTTATCCTGACCTGCCAGTATTGAGTCTTTTTCATCTTTTTCATAATATCCTTATTGTTAATGGATGCGTATTGGTTATTCAAAGCTGCCCTCTATAAATAGATAGAGTACTCCCGTCCGTAAGGCGAATAACGTGTTGAATAGTTAGAAAGGATTGCTCACAATTATTTTGTTTATAATGTATCAAGGGTTACTTCATATAAGAAGTATCCTCGTGTCAGGGTGTCCTGAGAACGCCCTGTACAAAGAGAACGAACATCCGAGAATGGTGTCTAGTAGCTTTTGTCTTAATCCGCCTGGCATTCTAGTTACCGGTCAGCTTAATCTGTCTCTTCCTATCTCTTATAGCCTGACTCGTAAAAGTAAAATGCATCGTCTTGGTTCTGTTCCTTTCCTTGAAAGAACGAAATCCAAACACAATCACTATAGTTTGCTGATTCGATATAAACACACGCTCTTCTAATGAGTACATTCTGCAACAAAATATAGCGTATGAAGTTTATTCATTTGTATACGTATACTATTAGCAGTAGTTATATTGAAATTAATAATATACATCCTAAGAGTAACATAGTAATCAGGGTGCCCAACATTTAGGTCTTGTCTCGCGCAGGTTTGTCCTGCCTATTCACACTGCGCAAACTGCGCAGACTACTTTGGTTGGACCACGTCCACTGTATGCCAGTTGGTCGCCTCTTTAAGGAAATATTGTATGAAGAGCTATCCTCTGGAAGGAGACCCACCGGACGGCCATAGATGCAGTATCGGAATGTTGTGAAGCACGATTTAGAAGCTGTGAACACCAACGCATATTTCTGGGAGGGATTGGAAACCAATCGATCAACATAGAGAGCAATCCTAACCGAATACCTCACATCAAGGGAGATGAAATTGACAAACATCTCCACAGATAGACAGGACCTCAGAAAGCAAAGCGTCGGCTCCAGTAGACCAGGGAAGCACACCCATGCTGTCACTCCCTCATCGGTCTCAACAGCCACAGAAGCCGATGAAATAGACAACTGGAATGCTAGTCAATGCCTAGCATGACCGATAGACCAATATTTGTAATAGTAGTATTAGTGTTAATATTAGCATATGTGAGAAGCTAACTACATATTCTTTATGCGCATATTTATTCGTGCCAACATTGTGCAATTCAGACCAATGGTTTCTGAGTCGGTAGTAGTAGCTGTAATAGTAGTTGTAGAATCAGCAGCAGTAGTAGTAGTAGTAGTAGTAGTAGTAGTAGTAGTAGTAGAAGATGAGGCGAATTATCGTGTCAGGATAACAACTCGGCATTTCACAGATTATTTATGCGAACATCGCTACAGTTGAGGCCAATAGTTTCAGAGCCGATACATAGTAGTAGTAATAGTTGTGGTAGTAGAAGTAGTAGTAGTAGAAATTTATATTGCCAGGATAACAATTCGACATTTCAAATATGCTTTATGCGAAATTTGGTGCAGTTTAGGCAAACTGTTTCAGAGTAGATGTTAATCTCTTAATTAAATTGTTATTCCTCAGTACAACATTTTTGAAAATAAATCTAATAAAACATCATTTGGATGTTCTTAGAATATCTGTTCTGTGCATTAGTTCTAAATATTTCAACCGTTTTTATTTTAGAAACTAAAGGATTGTATTGTGATTAATATTAAATAACATATTAATTTAAGTTTGTTTACATATATTGAGCATGTAAAAGCATGAAGAGGTTTCTTTACTGAATTATTCCCCTTGAATTGAGTGGCTTACTGTCTTGATCACAAAAATGTCATATGATTGTAAATAATGTCTTTCGTTCAGGCTATTTAATTTTAAAATGAGTGGTTAATTTTCCTATACAACTTTTACATGATTAACCTCCTTCGCATCCTACTTTTTTTTAAATATACAAAAACGGATACTGTTTAATTTTGAGGGAAATAAAGAGTGGTCACTTTCTTGTAAAGGTTTGTGGAAGAGAAGCTCACCATATTCACGAGTGTCCTTTTTCTTTAAAGGTGACACTATATTTATATGCATGTAGATAAGCCAAAATATTGCGCACACCAAATTTGAAAAACGCACCATTCTCTTTTTCTTTCTTTTTTCCTAAGTAAAAAATTATCAACTTTTATCACAAATAGTGAAGTAAGAAGATAGACATTGCACATTGCCATTTTAGTTCAAATTTAATTATTTACTTGTTTTTTTTCACACTAAACTAGTCTGATTTGTGATACTTAAATAGTCCGAAAGTTTTCGAGATGAGAGTCATCTGCTTTTTAACGTTAATTTTCTAATTTTATTTCTATAGCCACAAAAGAATACATTTCACAACTTAAGTGTCTAATATTTATTTACCCTCATCTCTACAAGCAAGTGGTGTTACCCAAGATTTAGCTTAGTGCACAAAACACTAATTCTTCATTTCAGAATGAATAAAAAATGCAAATATCACTCAAAAAGTGTTAGTTTTTCAACTGAACTCTGGTCACTGCCAAAATCACCATCTATATCACTCAGCCTTATCAAAGTGCTTAGCTGAAAAATATATCTTGCTATATAAAGACTTATCTATTGATAAGCATCTCACATAAAAGTCGTGTTTCTCTCCTATACCTAACTTTGATAAATGTACATTGATTTTTATTATTTATTGAGTATTACTAAAATATTTATGGAAAGTAAAAAATAGAACAAATCTTAATATATGAAGAAGAAAAATTCACTAGTCTCTCCTACACTCGATGAACGCAGCTAATTTTACATGTTTAGAACATATACATATATATATATATATATATATATATATATATACATATATATATATATATATATATATACATATATATATATATATAGACATATACATATATATATCCATATATATATATATATATGTATATATATACACACACACTCACATACTGTCTTGACTTAAGTTTGTCACATGATTGATCTATAATACAACGTCATACATTATTCTACATTTTATGATATCAACCATTCCATATTACTAAGGTGGAAGCTGTGTTTTTAAGGGAATATTATCAAAAACGTGGAGTACGCATTATTTGACAGTAAAGAATATATTTTTGGTAACCTGGTTTTGTGAAATTTTTTCACTAGACCAGCTAGCAGTTAAATTACTCCTAAGATATCTTGTGCTAACCAAACTGTTTACTGAATTATTATTTTTTCTTGAAAGACTGGGGGAGGGTAACGTTTAATCCAGTGTGTTTTAATTATATTTGGTTAAAAGCAGAACTATAAAACAAATATTAAAACTAACTCATTTAATGTGCTACTCAACAATTGAATGGAAAATTTATATTTCCGAAAAAAATGTTGGCATTTTGAAGACTTATAGTGCTTTCATTCTTAAAATATGACTATTTTTGCAGAACCTTGAAATCTGTGTTCATCCAAAGTGTTGTATGGTCGGTGGGTATTTCATTTCCTAATGAAATTAAAGATGGCGGTCAGTAGCAACAGCAGCAACAGCAGCAGCTGGTTATACGTAATTTCATTTTGATCGAAGCCAAGTTTACATTAGTGATAAAACTCCATAAAACGTAATATGACACTTTACAACTTGAAAATTGTAGAAATTTAAATATAAAAATAATATATTCAACGCCCGAATAAAACTATGAAGGTCCGTATTCCGAGGGAGTGGGGGTACTGTGCATAACTTGAGTGATCAAAGACAATAAATTCAGGTAAATCTCTTAAATGTCACTTTACTTACATCTTCTCACTAAATATTTAATATAATTTAATACTTCCTAACAACAAAAAAAGATCCAGTTTGTCCTCGATGGCCGTTCATCTCAGCAACATGACATAAATGCTGGTGTACTCCAGGGATGAATCCTTGGACATCTACTGATCCTGATCTTCATGAATGATCTTTCTAATTTCATTGAGACTGAGATAGGAGTATTTGCTGACGACACCAGACCCTACTCTCGTCATGTGGGCAAAACTGACGCGCACATATCTGAGGGGATTGCTGAATCCTTAGCACATGACCTCCAGTTAGTAGTGGGTTGGTTTAAAAAAATGGATGGTAACTTTTAATTCCGCAAAGAAAACGCTATTTTTCTTCATTACCTACAAAAACCCTCTTCAACCATCGATTCTCATGGCAAATAACACCCTGCCTGAGAGTGGATCATTCAAACACCTCGGCCTAACATGAATTGGAATAAATACATTGAATACATTGCCAGGGCTTTTGCCAAGAAGGTTGACTCCCTCTACTGTGCTAGTAAACTTCTCACACTTGACATTATCCTATATCTCTACAAAGTCACCATCCGCCAATGTATTGAGTATTGTTTCCACATGTTGACTGGGGCATCATCTACTAGTCTCTCCCTCTTAGACAACGCCCCAAAAAGAGTCGCCAACTTAATAGGTCCCTCAGTACCCACCAAGCTTTAGCCCCTGTCCTATCTCCGCTATGTTGCTTCCTTGTGCCTGTTTTACTTCAATTAATTGGTCTCTGATGAACTTGCTGCGCTGGTGCCCCCACGACGTAAATTCACTAGGCCAACCCGGCAATCTACCAAATCCCATCCATTCACTGTAGAGGCTCACACATGCTGAAGTGCTTTCTACTCCAAAAGCTGTTTTCCTCGGGCTGCTGGACTCCAGAACTCCTCCCTTCTCCCTGTTTGCCTGACGGGACTGACATGCAGAAATTGAAAACTAATGTAAACATACATCTCGCTGCACAACTCTTAATTCATGTTAGCCCACCAACTTTTACTGTTTTCCTCAGTAGCCCCTTATGTCTACAGTGCCGGCTTGCCTTGTTTGGGGTTAACTATTTTTTTTAAAAGTGGTAGCAATAGTAGAGGTAATAATGGTAGCAATATTATTAAAAGTCATAGTAGTGGTGTAACCGGTTCATGCCATTAAAACCCTGGCATTTGAAAGATGATTTATGACAGATTTAGTGGAATTAAGCTCAATAATTTTAGAGACGATACATATGCTACTTTTAGTAGTAGTCGTAGTGATTGTATTATTATTAGTATTAGTTGCAGCGATTTATCCGGCCATACTAACTTAAGGATTTCAAAGATGTTGTTTGCAAAATGTGCACTTTATCGACCAGTTTTGTTGTTATACTAACCACCTTACGATTAGACAAACAAGAAAAAAACGCGCCATTATAATTAATAATTCATACACGATGAGGCAGAAGTAATCCGGTAGCAAAATAATTATTTAAGTTTAAATAATAAAAATTATTGACAGCTATAAATTATATTACTTTAAATGAAACTACTTGACTGTCCTGTTATTTCTGACTCACACTGTATGGATGTATGTTTATGTATTCCAATTCAGTGTCAAGAAGAGCGGCAACATCGAATAGAAATGCTTGTTTACTTCCAATTTTGACATTTCTATTTGTATATCATGTCGAAGTGCAGGCTGAAAAAAAAACCAACCGGCATGGAGATAATATCTACATCTAAGTCCTTTTTTGTTGGAGTTATGAAAATGGAAATTGTTTTGCCTGATGTCTGAGAATGATTTCTGGTAGAAGTTTTGTCCCTGGTCCCGTGGGAGATTACGCACGTAGAACATTGTTTTTTTGTTATTGTTCTCATAACTATTTCTAACGTTCCTTCTATTTCGAGAGGTCGACGAAAAAAGTGAAACAAAATGTCTTCTTCTATCGGCACGGGGCCAAATCTGACAGCGAGTTACCAAATTTGCGTCATGCCCACCGGACGACGACAAAATAAGAGAGAATTTTTATCAACAACTTTGGTGTGTAAAAGTTCTTCACTAAAACACTACCGTAAGCTACGAAACCATTTATCAAGATCGAAAGGTTCGAGTCTTGGATACACAATTAGATTTGTCCAAACATATCCTACTTTCAACACACACTTCAAGACTTTAGATGATGTCTGTTTTAGATATGAATCGAGGAACGTTCGTAAAGATACTTATACAATTCATAAACAGATCTATACACAAATCGAACATACATGTGTATGTGTGAACTTGATCGAGAAAACACACGCTAGTATTAATTTTGTATTAGAGTCTGTTTAGTAATAATATCGCGTGATTTGCCATTAAGTCGGATATACACAAAGAAAAAAGAGGCGGACCAACAATTTCACCCTGGCGATGTGACGATCTCTTAAATATAGTTGAACTTTAATAAGCAGTATTATTGTTATTTTTAAAAAAATGCTAAGTCTTAGATACTATTACTGTATTGGCGTATCCGGCATTCGCAGTTCGATGTAATCAAGAGTCGAGTTTCGCTTTTGCTATGCATGCCGGCTATACTTATCATAATTTGTTTTTAATACGTCTAACATTTGTAGAGTTAGAATATAAGAGTTAAACAACGCAGATCAAAACTTAACAATGATTTTATTAAGCACGCAAAATGTAATTTTATTTATTTTATTATATTTATAAATCTAAAATTGAAAATTATCGAAAGTAAAAAAAATGTATTTTACAAATACGTTAAGGTTATAATTTTTGGTATTCTTATAGATGACGCACCATGTTTCAGTTACTTCGCGTCGTCAACGTTCGGGCAGCTCTCAGGAGCGCCCCAGAGCTGACGAGGCGAACACTGTCAAACGCTAAGGTAAAGAGTGGCAGGCCATTGTAAGAAACCATAGCTAAACAACTGTTATTAATTAGATGTTTATTTAGCAAGTTATTTCTTAGCTAGTTATTTATTGTCAGAGGAAACATTGTTAAGATGATTTGGTTTGATATTATTGTGGGGGTTACAATGTTGTTTTTGAAATTGTGTTCAATACTTTTATTACATTCTCTGGTCACTGGAGTTTTCTTGTTTACATAAACGTCGAAACAACTGTTGATACGCATTCTTTTTTGTTGAGTTTTCCTTAAAGAACGAACTGTATTAAAGCAAATGGTTTATTTTTCCTAATCTGTTTTCTATGTGTTTTTCTTTTTATGACAGGTTCTGGGTCCAGGTTCAAGATTAGGTCTGCAGCTGGTCAAAAAGTTGTCTTGTGTACAACTTCTGTTGATGGCTGAACTCAATTAGTCCTTCGGGAGATTAAACGAGTTGACGACAATGGTAGAAATTACATTTTGCTATTGAACGGTATTAATTTCTTCCAAGAGTTATCGGTTACTTGCTGTAGACTGATTGTATTCGTCAACTCTCAGGCGATTCCGAGACCTGCCCGAACGTTAACGACGCGAAGCCACGAAAATGTCGTGCATCATTTATAAGAGCATCAATTTGCTTGTATTATTATGAATCTAGCTGTATGCTCATATTCTATGGATAAGTATATATTGTAAATGTTGCAATGTTATTTATTGTAACTATATTTCTTTTAAATATGTTTACACCTTTCAAATGCTGAATACATGAGCGAGGCAAACTTACCATTTAGGTGTAGGTTTAATAACGACAACCGTCGCATTGGACAAATCACACATCCGTAATAGCCAAACATTTCACCACAAATTATAGCCTTAATAACATCAAATGTTTTGTGATAGACACACACGCCCAGTAAAAGTTTGCACGCATACAAACATACACTAATTGAATTGTAAAACACACCATACAAAGCAGTTCTAAACTCTGATACGGGAGTTTCTAATATGATTTTTGTTTTCAGACCGAGAAAGATTTCGTTTTGGAATAACATTTGTTGGCTAAAAGAATGGTTTGTTCTCATGGTAAATTACCGACTAGAAGAACAGCGCATATTTTCATTAAAAAGGGGCCACCATCTGCCTTTGTTATTAGGAAGAGAGACTTCATGTAAACCTAACTGTTCTTTAAGAGAGCGCGCGAACTTTACACTAATTTGAAAATGTCTGATTTTTTGAAAAAGATATATATTTATTCAATATATGTAATATAATACATTTTTTTTACGAAATAAGAAAAAGTGCATCATGTTTAGCTGGGGAATACACTTTTTTATTAATCCAAAAGCCTACATGTATTTTTCACCCCCCCCCCCCACACACACACCCACACACACACCCACACATATATATATATATATATATATATATATATATATATATATATATATAGAGAGAGAGAGAGAGAGAGAGAGAGAGAGACAGGATCTTCTCTTTCAGGCAAGTATTGTTAAATATAAGAGACAACTTGTGGCTGGATATCCTTTGGTAGATGATTTCAATAGTCTGAATCATAATCTTATCATCCTCATTCCTTTGAAAGTACTGGGGATACAAGACAAAACTATGGCAAATTCATCGGTCGATTCCACTCCGAAACTAAGATTCTGATTCGGACTATTGAAAGGATCTACCAAAAGATATCCAAATATAAGTTGTCTCTTTTATGCAACTATATATATATAATTCACACACGGCAATGTGTATGAATAATATTCTTAAGGTCAATATATACCCAATTGTGACCAATTTTTGGGTTTGTCATCAATTCAGTTGTCATCCAAACTTGATGCGATTTTTTCACTAATATTTATTCGTCGAAAGCCTTTTATGAATATTAAAAAAAAAATTTGGTCCCGTAGAAAAAAAAGTGTTCAAAATATGTGTGGTCATCAATGAGAAGGCTAACGGTCCCCATTGACTTTGAATCAAAATAACTTTTTTGTATTTAAAATAAATATTTATTTTCTTTATACCAAAAATGTAGCAAATAGCAAAAGGAATCTAAAATATAGATATCTCGAAGAGTTTAAGATATGGAAGGGTTGAGCAGCTTACACTGACAAAAAACGCCGATTAAGTAACCCTCCCTATAACTCACATAACTTTATTTTAAATTATAAATATAATGTAATTATGGGAAAATAGAAAGATAGTACTGATGAGCTGATTCGATATTTGTTAGTACTAAAGGGAGGGGACATAGAAACTGAGATGTGTGACTTGAAGTAGAATTATTTTTTCAAAGTGATTATTAACTTTTGACGCCAATTTTTTTCAGGAAAATAGGCCAGAAAATACCAAATTAAAAACTGAAGTAAGACTTTTCGAAGAAAACCCCCAAATAATGCCTAATTGAAAATTCTCTTTATTAATAAAGAAAATGAAGAAAAGTTGGCTATATTAAAGATATGAACTCTTAGGTATGCTAGAGATGTTAACGTAAACATTTGATTGTTTTACACCAGATGCGCGTCCGGAAAAATGTTGATTCTTTTGTACAACAGAGGCGTTGAAGTAAAGGTTCAATTCTTTTGTACACCGGTGGCGCGGTCGTAAACTTTCGATTCTCTGTGTACACAAGAATCGTGTTCGTAACCTTTCTATTATTTTGTATATAAGACGTAATCTTTTGATTCTTTTTCACACTCAGAATCGCGTCCGTAAACTTTCGATTCTTTTGTACACCAGAGGCGCGTTTATAAACTTTTGATTATTTTGTACACCAGAGGCTAATCAGTAAACCTTTGAATTTTTTATACTAGAGGCGCGTCCAGAAACTTTCGATTCTTTTTTACGATAGAGGCGCCTCTGTAAACTTTCGATTATTTTGTACACCAGAGGCACGTCTGTAAACTTTGGATTCTTTTATACACAAGATGCGCGTTCGGAAACTTTTGATTACACTTTAGATACTCGTGTGCAACAGATGTGCGTCTCTGAAATTTTGATTCCTGTGTACACCACAAACGCGTCCGCAAATCTTCTATATTTTGTACACGAGATTCGCCATCGTAAACTTTCGATTCTTTGGTACACAAAAAGCACGTGTGTAAACTGTCGAATCCTTGTGTACACAAGAAGCCCGTCTGTAAACTTTCGATTTATTGATACACCAGAGACGTGTCCAGAAACATTTGATTCTGTTTTACACTAGAGGCGCGTACGTTAACTTCTTAACCTGTTAATGCGCGTCTGTAAACATTAGATTATTTTATAAAACAGAGGCGCGTCTCTGAACTTTCGATTATTGTGTACACCAGAGGCGCGTCACTAAACTTGTTATTATTTTGTACATCAGAGGTGCGGTTGTAAACTTTCAATTCTTTTGCACACCAGTGGCGCGTAGTTAAACCTTCGATGATTTGTTTACACCAGAAGCGCGTCTGTAAATTTCAATTCTTTTTTACAAAAAATTAAGGAAGAGATTTTATTAAATAAGTTACCTTTTATTACAATAACTTTGATTTAATATTGTGACATCAGTTAACATCAATAATTGAATTCACTAATGATTTCAAATATCTAGTTATCTCAATTAATATAGTTTTTATTAATAATGAAGGAGAACAAATTGTGATATGAACTTAAGTTCTAAAAAGCAGCTACTACGTAGAACAAATGTTACATGTAAAGCTGCTATTCTTCATGAAGGGGCATTATCTACGGATGGTCATCATACTTGTACAGTAAAAATGGCACTGGAAAATTCGGAATAAATAAGTGACAACATTACTAAGTAAACATCACAGTAAATGACCTAATTGTATTCATCATAAAAATTATAAACTTGAAATTCGAAATATATTTTTTAATTCATTATGAAAAAATTTATATATTGAATTAAATAATGATATTAGTTTAATTAACAAAATATTATAATTTATTCTGTAATTTTAAGAATTATGTCTGAAATATATGTTATTTTTTTCTAACTTAATAAAAACACTGAAAATTGAATTTTATTTGAAATTAATAAGTATTTTGAAATAATCAACATATAATTTCGAAACTTGTTTTGATTTTGTTTTAAAACAATTTACAATTTGTTTAACTAACAGAAATGTAAATTATTCTTATTAATGGCAAAATTATTCTGTAATTATTCTGTAATTATCTTGAAAACAAAGGATTTCGTTCATAAGCTTACTGTTGATTTTACTCATTGTTTTTCTTTTTGAACTTTTTTAACATTTCTTTCTTTCTTTATCCCTTTCTACTTTTTATCTAATTAGTATATGTGTTATATATACGTTTATACATATTCTACATTATTTTTATTTTTATTTAGATAACGTTGGATTTGCTCTATCAATTTATTTTGATTAATTTGATGAGACGTAAAAGCATCAGGATGGCGAGTAATGGCCTTATTTAATTGTCTAAATATTTTATTGTGATCGCCACCTTGTTTAATCATTCCTATTATTAGGTCAGAAATTGGGGGCATAAAATCTACCAATTTTAAGGTAACACGAGCAATTCTCAGAAATTCGGACATAATACTCCCATAAAATATATATACAGGGCAGGTACTATTTTTATGTGGCATCCGCACGATACGAAAAGGAAATGAATTTTTTTATCAAACAGTTTATAGGTAAATATTTTATCTTCAATTTTTATATCCAAATCAAGAAAAGTACCTCGTGTTCCCTTATGTTCAAGTTTAATGTTAACTCATTAGGATATATTTAATGTTTAGTATTTGCTACTCATCGCTATCATTAATGCAAACAAGGTCGTCAATATATCGCCTACATCCATGATAACTATTCGCTCTAGATATATCATTTTTTATTAATGATGATATATACATAAATTCAAGTCTATGTAGATATAGATTTGCCCAAAATGGAGAAGGATCCAACCCCATCGGAATACCTATTGTTTGGAGTAGTACTTTATTTCTTATTTGAAAGTAACTCTCTTTTATAAGGTGACTTATAAGCATTGTCAGACCAGTTTTGGACACACTCGTCTTACTATTTTTAGTTTTACACCAAAAGGCTTAGATTTTGCAAAGTCTATGTATTTACCGTTTCCTCCTGCAAAAGCTAAATCTATAGTATTACCTAATTATTTAATAAGTTTTTTATGCGGTATTTTTGTATATAATGTGCTAACATCATATGTCGAGATTGAGTCAGCATGTTTACGAGACTTAATACGATTTCATTTTTCTTTTACTAGATCGGAATTATTTACCACCCAAAATAGGTTTATATTACTATTAAATTTACTTGTTTTATGGAAATTATTTATTTAAATTATAATTAATTTAAAGACTTTAGATACAGCCTTACTTAAAGGTTTAGTTGTGCACATTTTTGAGGCAGCAATAAAACGGGCGCCAACTGGTGTTTTATGAGTTTTAGGTATGCAATACATACATGGAAGTTTTTTGTACTTTTCTTCTAATTTTAATCCTAATTTTTAAACACAAAACAGTATTGTTTATAATAATATTATCGCCTTTACTATTACGTAATTTATAAGTATCTGAAGTTTCACCTATTATTCCTACTTCTAGCAATAAGCGTTGTATATAATATTTTTTACAGATAAAAGCTATATTATTTGTCGCCTTATCAATAGGAACTATGACAAACCTATTTTGAAGCATTTCAAGCTCCGTAGTTATTTGTGGATTTCTAAGTAAGGGATTTGTTTTTTTAGGGTGTTTAAATTCTTTAAAACGTTCTACTTTTTCATTTACGAATCTAAGTACATTATCTTCCATGCGTCAAATGTAGAGTGTAATAATTTACGTTTTTTGCCATAGATGCAGTGAAATTATCTAACGCTTTAATTATTTCCTTAACACATTTCGCATAATTTAAACATTTAGGTTCTCTATAGTTTGGGCCTTTACTTAGGAGTTTTTTTATTTATTTAGAATGTGTATCTATCGCTAGATTACCGGTAATTATATGCCCTGTGTCAGTATTACATTAAGGGGAGGATTCACATTCACATAATGGTATATACATTTCATCATTATCATTAATATTTAAATTCTCTACAGTTTCTTTATAGTAAACAGCCTTATTCCGTATAGTTTGCCCGAGTTTATATGTTACTATTAGTTTCTGTTCCTCTCTTTTAAGTTCATTGGGCAGTGACTGAATGATTTCTAGATTATTAAATATTTTAGGCAGATTTATATCATCAAATCCTTTATTTTCATACAGGACTACACACACATTTCGAGGTTTATTTTTTATACACTCAACAGGTGGCTTGAATGATTTTGTATCGATAATATCCATGATATACTCATACCATTGAGGAAGTTCTTCTTTCCTATATATCATATCCGGGTTTAATAATATCTTAAGACAGCCGAACGCTTCCGAGTCGAACCTCACGAAAACTGGTTCAAGATCGATATCAGTACCAAACATTATTTTGCTATACTTACTCATTTGTGAAATATTTTCGTGAAAAGTGTATATTTAATAGAAGTTATTAGCTTTTTTAATCCGCAGAAATACTGATTCTGAGCAAAGTTACCGTTTTCGATTAGTCAGTTAGTAACGCAAAACGGCATGGCTACTTTGCTTAGAATCAATATTTTTGGCGAACTTAAAAGGCTCATAACTTACATTTAATCGTAATTGTTTTAACGCAAATAGGTCACGAATGGAAAGGTAAACAACTTATTGTTGACTAATATCTCAAGTGAATTTTCTTAACAACACATTATATCGGTAATTAAATGTGCTTAGTACAATTTATGGATAACATTGTATTAATGCGGATTATTTAGGGTATAATTGGTTTGTTTTTCTTTATTTTTCGTACATTTCTTTTCCATTGTTATTGTGCTAATATCCAGAATTAAGATTAAAGATTATTGTTTGCCAGAAAATAACTATTCTAACACTAGCTCTAACTGTGACACCTGGTGACATTTGCTCTCTTTCTTTCTGGGTTAGTTCGGAGGGTGTTTTGCCACACGAACTTAGGATTACTGCTATGTTTAAGGGAGGGTATGATCCGTGAGAAACAAATAATTAAATCAAACTGATTATTAAAAATGTTTGCGTACCAGTCGGCAACAGCTTTATTGCTGTTCGCCTGTGCTATGTTTATGTTCGGTCCTAGTAAGTCGATTCTTACAGGATGTAACTGTTTGGATTAGTTAAATAGCTTATCGACGTATGCACTTCCACTGAGAAATGTCGACTTGACCTTGTGTCTAACCTCCTGCAAAGGGAGTATATAGATACTAAAAAGTAAATATCATAATATTCTCGTATTGAAAAGAATTCTCAGATTATCTCACTCTTGTTGTGTGCAAATAGCGCGTGCGAATTGTTCGTGATTAGGCGTTTGTAGACATGTTGATTTTTAGTTAAATATGGGGTATTAGTAACTTAAAAGGATTCGTGCCACGAATGTGTAAGTATAATACTCTCGTAATAGCCCAACAAAAAGCTCTTAAGAAAGGGTTGCTAGCCACAGAATTATCCTGGCATAACACGCTGGTGTGTTCATTAGTTTCTTCAATGTTGTATCAAATTCACTGATATCGAGAGTAAGGGACTTCAGACGAAAGAAAAGTAAATAGGTGGAGCACACGCCCGGTCGTGATTTATGAAGAGACTTTGTATGAACTTTTTACTCCAAATGTAATATATTTATTCAATTACTCCGGATAATATAGCCCCCCCCTCTCTCTCTCTCTCTCTCTCTCTCTCTCTCTCTCTCTCTATATATATATATATATATATATATATATATATATATATATATATATATATATATATATATGAAATAAAAATTGGAACAGTGGACGACCCATGAGCTAAACCTTTCGCCCGATGTGATGTGGGCTTTTTCAAGAGCGGATGAAAAGTGTGATAAAAATGAACGGGAAGTTTATATAATTGGGTAATATATATTGTTCTAGGGTTTGAATTGAGGGAAATATATGCAAATATGTAAAGTGTCAGAAATAAGTGTGCAAAATATATATATGTTTTTTTTTCTTTTAAATACATATATGTATACACAAATAAACCTGTAATTTCAAATGTACATAGTAATATAAAAAAGGAGAAACTAGAAAGAAGATAGGGGGCAAAAGAAAAAAAAAAGAAAAAAGAAAGAAGAAAAATGAAGAAAGAAAAAAACAAAATAATATTCAGGGAATCATCCAGTGTCTAGACGTATCTTATTTTCGTTTAAGATTGTTTTAGAAAGGTTTGGGGAGATACAGTAGAAACTCATTCTTTTTTCTGATGTTGTTTGTAGAGAGGGCTATTACTGCAGATTCTATTATACGGCGTATCGACTTATTATGTACCATCATGATCAGAGTACATGTGTTAAACTCAAAGCTGTGCCCACACTCCATAGTATGAGCACATAAGGCGTTAAGCATGTTGTTTGTTTTAATTGCTCTCTTGTGTACATAAATACGCTTGTCAAGGTTACGTTGCGTGTCTCCAAAGTAGAACATATTACAGTCTTGAAAAGGGATGGAGTATATGCCAGCGTTGATATTGGGCATTATGTTGGATTTAGGTGTTTGGACTAAATTATAAATAGTAGCTGAATTTATTTGTTTATTCCTAGTTTGTTAAGTTTAGTATAAATGATGTTGTTATTATAGTTATAATAACAACATCATAATAATATATATATATATATTGTATGTATAATTAAATGCTGACATTTTGCACACTTATTTCTGACACTTTGCATATTTGCATATATCCCCCTCCATTCAAACCCTAGCACTATATATATTCCTGTCTTTTATAATTTTTAGAACACTTTTCATCCGCTCTTGAAAACGCCCATATCACATCGGGCGACACGTTAAACTCATGGGTTTTCCACTGTTCCATTTTTAATTTCATCCCGGCGGATTGTTTTATCCTTTTATCTACCCATATATATATATATATATATATATATATATATATATATATATATATATATATATATATATATATATATATATATATGCAAACCGTGTTTAAAATAACAGAATCCATCTGTTTAATTAAACCTTCTCTTATTTGCCAATTTTTCCGATGTTTTTCTTTGTATTGAAATACAAAAATATATATAAATGTTCAATAGGTTTCACAGGGTTCACGAACGTGTTCGATTGTTCGTCTAATAATCCTCTGGTGTCAAAAGCAAATGAACAAAGAAGCTGAAGAAAGAAGAGAAATTTAAAAAGACGGTGAAAAACCGCGAATGGAACGTTTTCCGCATTGTTTAAGGAAATCGTTGGCAATTTAAGATTCAGCACTACCCTATCCCGCCGCCTCACCATATATCTTGTAAACTCTAGCATGATTTACCAACATCTACAAACACATAATTGCCTTCCCTCTGACTTAAAATCAAATTCAAGTTAATAACACTAAAATGGTACATACCGAAACCTATTTAAAAAAATTAAAAATACTTGAAGCTATCTACATGAAAACACAACCACCTAAAATTAACAACATCACATATTAAACCAGCTGTAACATTTTGAAATGCTTAACGTAATGCGATATAATTATGTAATGCCATCCAGCGTTGCTGAATTTAAAATCCGGACATATTACATACATTATATTTTAAACTAAGTAAAAGGTAATCGCAGAGAAAGTGTTTAGAAAACAAAATCTTTAAATTCCTTTCGATAAATAGAAGAAAGTTATAAACTGGAAGTTGCTTTATTGTTTCAGAACGTGTACCTAAAGTAAAAATAAAATAAAATAAAATACAGTGAACAATATTCTAAAATTAGTTATTAAATTGCTCAGTAAAATGTTTTTTTTATCCCAAAAAATAGAAAATCACCCCATTCTTTTTTTTAATAAATAAATCAGGGAATAAGAAAAACATAGTTTACACATTATTTTTAAATCAATTATTTTTAAAATTAAATAATTTCCAATGATTACGACCACGTAACACAAATGTGCTTACGAATACTGTAACATTTACACCAACTATTAACAATATAGCTATTCGTACTATTACAACAGCAACTACTACCACGATAATCGACTATTCGTACTGCTATAATAACATCAAACACAATTACTACAAGCAACGGTGAGACTATTCGTACTTATATTAATACTACCAACAACGTAAACTACTACTACTACTACTTGATTCAATAAATGTGTGCTTTAACTCGCCAATGCCCGCTAGTAAAGACCACAACCCGACTACTGGACGTTGTCCATGATCACAAATTGTAAGATGGCCGTATAAGTTTTGTTAACTTATACATATTCACTCTTTTCGAACTATTGTCTTAATCAACATTACGTATCTCCTAAATATGTTGAACTGGACGGGAAACAAAAGAAATTAGAAAATTAGTAGGACTATTGGTTTCACTCGGCGTTATCAGTGATTAAAAAAATTAAGATGAGAGCATTACTTTTGGTAAGGGCTATATAATTAATCTATTTGGACTCGTGGATTCATCAACATTACATATCTTCTTTATATGTTGAATTGGTTGGGCGGTAAATAAAATCATGAATTGACAAGCATAAGTTGATCTACTCAGTGTTGTCCACGATAAACAAATTGTAAGATAACAGTATTACTTTTGGTAAGAATTTTGGTGGGTATTGAGCGAAACCATTTATTCTATTCGGCGTTGTCCGTGATTAAAAAGTATAAGCTTTTGGTAAGGGATATATAGTTAATCTGTTTGCACTATTGATTCATCAACATTACGTATTTTCTTAAGATATTTAAATACAGACGGGAAAATAAATTACGAATTTACCCGGACCAGTTGTTCTACTTGGCGTTGTCTGGGATCAAAATTGTAAGATTAAAGTATTACTTTTGGTAACTAGTATATATTAAATCAATTCAGACTATTGTCTTTATTTACATGATTTATCTTCATATTATTGTGAAATGTGCGGATTGACAAAATATTAGGAATTGACCGAGACTATTAGTTCTACTTGGCCTTTTTGGCTAAGATCAAAGTGTAGTATCTGTTCCGATGGATACTGCACCCATACTGGGATGGTCTTGTCCTTCGGGGCTTGATTTACGCCGGTCAATGGGTATGTCATGTGCAGTTCTAGGAGGTCCACCCTCCCAGGCTTCGCCTCCTCTCTTTGGGGAGGAGTACGTTTATTGCTTACTGTCTGAGGCGCCCCTACCGGGGAATGCTGACGGGGCTGCCCAGACAATTTTTAACCCCACTTTCCTGACCCGACATTGGGTAACATCTTACTTGTGGGAGTAAGATAAAAACTGGCCTTGTTCCTAACTCCTGGGGAGGAGTAAATCAATACTCGGCATTGTTCGGGATCAATTAACATTATCAAAATGATTACTCTTCATTCTTTGATTTTAAGGATACTTTTAGCAGTTGTGTTTAGGCCCCCTTACTAACATGACAATATGATATTTATTAAATAAGGGCGGGGGTTACGAACACTTTTGCTCTACTCGGCGTTGTCTTGGAGCAAATACATTGTCATTATCAATATAATTTCTTTTCATAGTTTCATTGTAAACGTACTTTTGTCAGTGCTGTAAATGCCCTCTTACTAACATTAAAGTATTATATTTTGTAAGGGAGGCGAGGGCGGGTAACATACACTTTTTTGTTTTACTCGGCGTTGTCCGCAATCAATAACATTATCATTATTAAAACTACTGTATTATATTTGGTAAGCGAACGGGGCGTAACAAAATATTATGTTCTACTTGGAGTTGTCCGGGAGCAAAAACTGTTTATTACCGTATTACATTTAAATCTTTTTAGATTATTTTTATTATCAACATCATCTCTCATATTATGATTGTTAAAGCAGGGTGGGGAACGGAATTGCCCGAAATCATGAATTACATTGTGTTTTGTTTTACTCGTCATGCCCAGGCGCAATAAATGTAAGATCACAGTATAATGTTTAAAAATGTTAGCTAGGTAAATAGAATGTAATTATTATTTTTTCAATAGATTAAAGCAGAAAAGAGGAATCCGCTGGGACGAGAATATAGACCGAGCTGTTGAGACGGGCAGATAAATGGGAGACAGGGAAAAAGTGAAAGATAAAGAGACGACTAAAGAGTTAGGGAGATAGCTAGAATTTTATTTTATATAAACATGTTACACACGTTATTGAACTTCTATTTCGTTTGTATTGCTCCGGGCAACGCCGGGTAATTATGCAAGTATAAGTATATATATATATATATATATATATATATATATATATATATATATATATATATATATATATATCATTCAATGATGTGTGTACGTGTGTCTATTTGATATAGAAAAAAAGAGGTTAGAGAATCTAGATAAGATCTTAATGTGCATTATTATGTAAGATTGAACGGAAAGATAATAGAAGTATACTCGACTCTATAAATCTACCCGTAATAAGGCTATCAGGCAGATTTATTCAGGGGTTGTCGAGTTTTCCAATCATTTTTCATCAACTGTCTATGTAAATATGTAATAATTGGAAAATGCTTAGTAATTACTTTCGGCACAACTTTTGATCTTATTTAACATTTCTTAACGTAATCTCTTTTTCAAATGGAGGGGGTTGTAAGAAACTTGCAAATAGTGTTTTTTGTAGTGTCTTGAGCTACTCTTAATTTTATCTGACTGTTTTGAGTAAGCGCTCTGTAGGCCTTTTAAAAACGGGAGCATTGAATGTAAATGACATATAGTAATCCAAAAGTGATCAACACCCAAGATAAAGCATTTGTATAAAAACATAAAAGTGCACGGGGGGAAACGTCTCTCTCTTTTGTTAACTCACGGTTACCCGTGAGTCCTTAAGTCGTATAAATGTATCGAGGAGCTAAATATCTAAATAGGGCAGGGTTATTTTAGTAGTCCTTTGGAGGCATCTTTAATTTTATTTAGGTTGTTTCAGTAACGCCCTAAAGTGGAACAATACGTGTTGTAGTAATCAAAAGTGTTCAACATCTTATATATGGCAGCATTGTCAGAGATAACAACATTATCTGTCTTTTGTGAACTCAGTGTTGACCAGGATAGTTGTAAGCGATCTAAGTTAATTCAAACTGCTCAATATACAGGATAGAGCGTATGTGTTGATTTGGTGTCACCAGGGAGTCATTAATATCCTGGATAGAGCAACCTTACATAGAGCAGGTGTTGTAAACGACGCGTTGCCCTAGAAAAAAGTGTTTAACTGTAGTTTATTATAGATACTCTGTGTTGCGAGTCAGTGTTGAATGTCCTAAGTAACGAAATGGTGTGCAATATGTGGTATATGCTTGATGGAGAAAGGAAAAATAAAAAACGTTGGCCAGTAAGAAACTAAAATAAATATAGCAGAACTTCTTCTGAACATGAGTCTATGGTGAGGGAGGGGTAGTTAAATCTTCAGTCGCACCTCTACTAGACATGAGGCTGTAGTAAAGCCAGAGTTGCGCAATCTACAGTCGCACCTCTTTTCAACACACGTATTTAGTGAAGCAAGGATTGATAATCCCAAAGCTGTACTTCTACAAAACATGAGTTAGTAGTGAACTAGTCAGAGTGGGAGGTTTCAGAAAAAGTCAATGTAAATGAGTTGTAAGGAGTCAGAGTCGGAGGTTTAGGAAGGAGTCATTTAAAAAAAATCCTTCAGTTTTTCCTACGGGTTTATGTTGGATAATGGCCCTGTGGGGACAGACGCACATTGAAGTGGACGTATGTGTGAGAGATCCTTTGGTTTGGCTTGTGCGATTTAGTGCGGGTGGACCCGTACAGTCGAGTGCAGAATAAACTGGTTCTCACAGTCGGAGCTCATAAACGTTGACAGGGTCACCATGTTGACGAAACCTCAGATCAAGGGACAATGTGCACCTGCGATAGGAGCTCTGTGACGTCACGGGCTTTTGTGTGGGAAACAGAGTTTTGTATGTCTGGGTTTTGGAAGCGAGCCGAACAGTCGACTTATCTATGTAGTCTTCAAATGAAATAGGGTATTTAAATCCCATTAGAGAATACAGGCAGAGATTTCTTCCTCCCCCTCCTCGAATGACTAAGGACTTAAGTTAGGAAGTAACTACGATAAAGCAGTAATTTGGTCTCTCCCTCAACGTTAGTGAATATCTCAGAGCCGACGGAATCAAACGCCTTAAAAGAAACAGAATTCAAAGTTTTAAAGATTGTTTGTCTCGTGAGTCGGTCATGAAATTGTTATTGCTGACACAGCGGGCGGCGCTGTTCACAGCAGAAAGAGAGAAGAAAAAATTCAACCACTAGACGACACACCCGTCCACGCGACGAGGAAATAAAGAAGGTACGAGAAATTCAAAGGTAAGCAACATATACATTTATGGTGTTGGGAATGACCGTTTGTTTAAATGAGAACTGCCACGGCTCGTTCCGGGACAAGTATAACAAACGAGAACTGCCAGGGTCCATTCCGGCACGGATATACGAAATAAGAACCGCCACTGGACGCTATGTAACATTTATACTTCATTTTATTCTTCATTTCTCTCATACATTTTTCATTTATTCTTCATTCATTGTTTTTCATTCAATTTTAATTAACTTTTTATTCATTCGTTTTTCCATACATTATCTTTCATTTCTTTTTTCTTTTATTGCCATTCACTATTTCACCTACAATAGTTTTCATTCTTTTTTTCATTCATTTTTCATAAATATTGTCATTCATTTACGTCATTCATGTTTAATTCATTCACTGTGTTCATATATTTTTAATTCATGGTTTTAAATTTTCATTCTTTTTTTTCTACATTTGTTCATTACTGTTTTGCATCCATTTTTTCATTCACTTTTTTCTTTCATTTTTTTTATTTCAATATCTGTCATTCATTTGTGTTATTCATATTTTTCATCAATTTTTTCATTCAAATTGTTTATCAATTTTGTCATTCATTTGTCATTCATTGTTCCTACTTAATTTCTTTCATTCACTTTTCATTCGTTTTTTTTATTGACTTTTTATTCATATGTCCATTTTATTTTCATTTATTTTACATTCATTTTGTTATTAAAATTTTTTTCATTTTTTTTTCATTCATATGAATATCCTGGATAGAGCATCATGCCAGTGTTGAATATCCTAGATATACTAAACGTGTTTAAATGCAGTGTTGCCCGGGATAAAGAATTTACATGTATGTTTTATAATTATGCATACGAAGCAACCACAATACAAAATGATTAATATCCTTTATCTACATGCTATTGTGAAATGGGGGTAGTGACAAGAAATTAGAAATTTCCTGGGGCCATTTATTCTAGTCGGCATTGTCCGGGATTCAAAATAGTAAGATTACAGTATTAGTTTTGTAAAATATATATAGTTTATCTTTTCGGACTATTGCATTCATCAACATCACGGATTTTCTTAAGATATTAAAACGATGGTGAGTAGAAATGATTGATCGTTTTTCTCGGCGTTTATTTACTTTATTCTATTACAGAAGAAAGTAAATAAAAACAGAGAAGAACAAATAGTCATGATCAATTCCTTATTAAAGATACATACGTAACCACCTTTCACACAAATTTAAAATCTATCTAATAATACACTACGGCATTTAATGTTTGCACGTACGTTATCACTTCTAACATACTTTGATATCTATATGATATAGTAATAGTCAGACTGATTGTAGGGGGTATATTGTTAATTTAGCTAATTATCAACCTTGCTTCCCCTTTATATACACACTCATAATATAATACGCACTTCACTATGGTTGGGTGTGTCGGCCTAACTGTATTTGGAAACGATATATTTAAGAAATGGAAAATATTGCATTAATACTAAATAATAAATTCCCAACTAATAAAGAAGACTCAATAGCCAAAAATTGAAACCAACTCCTTCAGACCTTTAATCTGAAGTATATTATCATGTACAATTTACAGAGGAAGATAATAAAAGTTCCGGAATCTCTAAATGCACTATAAGACGTCTATGGGGCAGATTTCATCAGGGGAGGGGCGCAGTTTTACAGTCATTTATCATCAAATTTCAATTGAATTATGTAATAATTTGAAAATACTGAGTCATTACTTGCGGAAATAACTTTTGATTATATTTTACGTTTATTAACGTTATTTCTCGTCTACATGATGGAGTGAAAAGAAACTCGGAAAGTGTTGTTTTAGTAGCGCTCTGGAAGGCCTAAAGACGGGAGCAATAAATGTAAATTGTATATAGTAATCCAAACGTGTCCAACATTTTATATTGATCAGATGTGTTTAAACGCAGCGTTGCTCGCGAGAAACACATTTTCTTTCTTTTTACCCCGGCTTTGCCCGGAAGCCATACTATTAATAATCCAGTATTATGTTAGGTAAGTCGTACAAATTAATCAAAAGTGCTCAGTATCATAGACGGAGCAGGTATGTTTAGTTGTCGTCAACACTATACGTATTAACATCTTGCATAGAGCAGGCGTTTTAAATGCAATATTGCCGGGGGAAAATATTATCACTATATTTACTTATACTATGTGTAGCTCGAAAGTCGGGGTTCTATATCCTAAATAGAGAAGGTGTGTTCAATAATACAGTAGTACATTTTAAATGTGGTATATGCTTGATGGGGAAGACAAGTACTGCAGCGTTGTCCGGAAATAAACTAAAATAAATATATAAATTGAAGCGGAAGATAAGTAAATTGGCGTCGCTAGAGAATAAATTAAAACCAATATATATTTTATTATTTTCGGAATAAGTAGGTTGGGAAGAAAATCAGTGTTGCTCAGTAGCAATAACTTTAACACTGAAATAGTTTCCTCAATACATTAAAAAAGAGAGAGAAATAAGCTTGGCGCAGGTAAAAGCGGGTGTACGAAGGGTATGTGAAAAAACGGAAAGAAAAGAAATAGAGAGAGAGAAAGATAGAGAGACGAATTGAGACAAGTAGAATGAAAGAAGTTTCACTACTAAGATATAACACATATGTTTGCCTCTTCTCTTTTTTTGGGATGGTCCTTACCAAAGCCAGGTAGCACTGCTAGTATATATATATATATATATATATATATATATATATATATATATATATATATATATATACATTTATATATGTATATGTTATTCTTATATGTATCTTAATTATTAATATACACATTATTATACCAAAGCTTTGCAAATGAACATTTCTTTTGCTAAGGCTTTTTTGTATATATATATATATATATATATATATATATATATATATATATATATATATATATATATATATATATATATACACTAAAATACACCGCAGTTACCGTATTAGGTTATATTTGATAAAAGCATGGTTTACTTCTTCTATTATGTAATTTGTAATTGAGTGAACAATTTTCCCATCTCTAATTTAGCGTAATATGTATTTATTTCACTATATATATATATATATATATATATATATATACATACATACATTTATATATGTATATGTTATTCTTATATGTATCTTTATTATTAATATACACATTATTATACCAAAGCTTTGCAAATGAACATTTCTTTTGCTAAGGCTTTTATGTATATATACATATATATATATATATATATATATATATATATATATATATATATATATATATATATATATATATATATATACACTCTAATAACAACAGTACATACTAAAACACACTGCAGTTACCGTATTAGGTTATATTTGATAAAAGCATGGTTTACTTCTTCTATTATGTAATTTGTAATTGAGTGAACAATTTTCCTATCTCTAATTTAGCTAAATATGTATTTATTTCACTCTGCTCTCACTCATGTTGATCCACCGACTCTAAAATAGTTTACATCTCCGTGATCACCATTTTACTAAAGTAAAACTAAATTAAATAGCTGAAATATTCCAGCCCAATGTGTCATGGCCACATACATACTATATATATATATATATATATATATATATATATATATATATATATATATATATATATATTATATATATATGTATGTATATTCTATGTAAAATGCTAGTACACTGAAATCATATGCCCTTAATAGGATTAAGATGGGAATTCATATACACTATATGTACAAAAGCAAGTAAATTCCCAAATTTGTACACGTTTATTGTCATTAAGGGTATGACTACATATCAACCAAACCATTTCATTATCACATCACTACAGTATAAATCTCTAACCAGTAAAATAATGTTGTACTCGCATAACCTTAATCACAATAAAAGTGTGAAATTAGGGAATTTCTTTGATTTTGTACATTTAATGCATATGAATTTTCATCTTAACCCTATTAAGTCTTATTATTTCAGTATACTGGAATATTTCATGGGATGTGACACTTTTGTGGATACTTTTGTAAAGGCTATGCCTCAATACAATGCCTTCTCATAACTGATAGAGTTGGTTGTTTGACTAATCAAGGTATATGGTAAGCTGAAATTAAAATGCCATCAACTAGACACTAGAACCACTATCTTTGCCAAAAATCAGCCGAATCCATCAAATGGTCGATAAGATATAGAATAAAGTGTATGAATACTAGTCATTTTAAGTTTTTTTGGAATTTTCTGGAAAACTAAGGTATATGGTAAACTGAAATTAAAATGCCATCAACTGGACCCTAAAACCTCTATCTCTGCCAAAAATCAGCTGACCCCATCAAACAGTTGATGAGGTACAGGGTGGCACATACGTACGTACGTACTTACGTACACACAGATAACATGAGTTCATGATTGAATTTCCTGATCTCTAAGTTTCCTTGACTAATTATACTGAAATGTACACACTTATAGAACCTATCAAATACAAATGTTGTGCAAAGTTTTACCTAATTTGGTGTGTTGGTTTTTGAGTTATGATTGATCAAAGAAATGAGATTTCCAGCATAGGCCATTCGTAAAGTATATTAAGGGATAGAGCGCTCTCGCGCCTCCCTTGATATATATATATATATATATATATATATATATAAAAGAAATGAATGATGAGAATACAAATTGAAAAAATAACAATATTTATTAAATCATCAAATGTTGTTATTTTTCCGATTTCTATACTCATCATTCATATATTATCATAAATGATCTATCTCGTAAATTGAGCATTAGCTTTTCTTTATAGAATGATTTTAAAGATAATATTTTACCTTTATAATCCTTCAATTATATATATATATATATATATATATATATATATATATAAATATATATTTATATATATATATATATAATACCCGATCATGTAGCTAAGGAATAATTAGTAGGGTAGAGTATATATACTCGGTTATGCGGGTAATCTAAGACTAGGAACATTCTAAAATAATACTGTCGTCATTGTGTCATCTTTTCTATATACAAACAACGTCAGTTCACCAGCGATGAGGTTGTTTTTTCTAAAAGCTATCGTCAAAATATACTCTTTAACGTAAGCTAGCTTTTATGTAGCTATTATTCAATGTCCTTCCTTGTAAGTATATATATATATATATATATGCATTGCTCTCCTATCTTCTCTAACTATAATATATCTTTGCTGTGGTCTTAGTTCGGTAACATACATTTAATTTCAAGTCGTCTGCCGTATTTTTAAATTATTTACAGCAGAACCATTAAATTCCATTACGAGAGTTTCTTCAAATGTGAAATTCATGAGAATAAAACTCTAAAAATAATACAACACAACAATGCACTATAAACAAAATAATAAAAGAAAACAAGGCTAAAATGGTTAATGGTTGCGGCACTCTTCCCTGGTTTTAGCAGACCAATTCCTTTCGATTTTATTGATTTATTGTCTGTTTTGTTTTTAAATAGAATTCCAGCAGTTGGTTTCATTTAGTTTAAGTGACTTTTACTCTGGTTAAGATTACACGGAGACACTGTGAGACGAACGAGCACCCTGCCATGTTTCTTAACGAGATACATTTGTATATATATTTATTTAGGACGTCGCTAGTTTTAAACCTTAATTTATTTATCTTACATCATGAGACGTGCATATTTTAAATATCGTCGCGTCATCATTTGGGTATGTCTGTGAGGTTTGTACCAATTTTCCTACGCAAACCCCAGTTAATACGCTATGTTAAAATACAAAAAGTATAAATTATAACAAGATTTCATCATATAAATAATTGAACATAGTAGCTGTGATTATATATTTTCATAAGCACTGTGTTCTTTACATATTCTTGGTTTACACCATTGATTTTTACACTCTCAATCTCGTTACACTACATGGCAATTCATAGAGCAGCCTCTGTATATATATAGATAGATATATATATAGATAGATAGATAGATAGATAGATAGATAGATAGATACGTACACACACATATATGCATAAGTAAACACATTCCTTATTAAGAAAGAGAGATAGATAGGCAGTATACTAAGATATACAATCACTCGCTCTTCCCTCACCCTATTGGTCTTTTGAGGCGGGCGCTTACGTCTACTTTCTCTGCATGAAGTCTAGTTGATTAAAGGGGGCATGTTACTCTTCAACACAACTGATGTCAGATATCAACTTCCGTTATACATCAGGATAATTCTCTGATCTCAGATCCGTCAATCTTTAAGCGAGTGTTATTACTTCACTCTTGAAGCGCTTATTCTTTTCATTCTAGAATCATAGACGCACGCCCTCATTACATTACACTTTCTTACACTTGCATTTGCTGCGGGTAACATTTTAATTTCCCCATGCTGAATACCTGTTTTGAAGGCATGCAGACCATAAACACGCCCCTCATGAGGGAGCAGAGAGATATCTAAAACTAGTATATATATATATATATATATATATATATATATATATATATATATATATATATATATATATATATATATATATATATATATATATATTAACGACATGGACAGTTTTCGCTCGACACAGATTGATGACATTTTCTAATAAGAGCCTTTGGGTTAGGTTGTAACTGGCAGATAAATTCACCATAGTTATCATTCTCTATACTTTAGCTATGATTTCAGACAGCCTTGCATTGTGAAATTGCAAGAAGAAAATATGTGGAAAATATCTAAAAAAACAATCAGACATTAACATTATGATTAGATTAAAAAAATAAGAATACGCTTCATTAAACATTCATACTACATATTTAGAATTTTACAATTATATTTTGGTATCTATTCCTTTAATGAATTAATAATTAATTTTAACAGGCTTAAATGTAGCGTTTCTATTACACACCATCAGTTTAAAATCAAGAATCCGATTATAAAGATACCCAGAAAAAACGTTTCAATCACAATTATCTATCTATCTATCTATCTATCTATCTATCTATCTATCTATCTATCTATCTATATATATATATATATATATATATATATATATATACATATATATATATATATATATATATATATATATATATATTTATGTATATATATATATAGATTTGATATTAAATATATTAATATCATTTGTTCTTTGAAGGTAATGGTATTTCACATTGCTATAACTTTTATATCATGTGATAACTAATTTGCATACAACATTATTATTATTATAATTATTATTATCATTATTATTATTAGTATCATTAGTATTAGTAGTAGTAGTATTAGTACTGTTATTATTTTTATTATTGTTATCATTATCATTATTATTCACTAGAAGTTGTTACTATTCACACATATGTAAATCAGACGATTGAAAACGGTGATCACTAAACTCTGGGCGATAAGAATTCATCCCCAGATTCTCACCACAACCCGTCCACTTCGAATGCTATTACAACTCACGTTTTCTAATCTGTTAGCCATTGGTATTGATCCTTGGCTTTTAGATTTGACTAGCACTTAGCCTTAATTTTCTGTTATTTTATTATTTCTTCTTCTTATTATTATTTATCCACTAAGATTATTCACACAAATCATCGTAAGTTATTGCTCACTAAAAATAACTGTTTTATTTCCTTGGTGACTGAATGACAACAATATTCCAAGATTTCCAGTACTCTCTACCGATAATCATTGCACAGCACTGAGTGTTATGACAACAGTAGCATGCAATTGATTCCCCGCTGGCATTAGTCATTGGTTGTCTCTGGTATGTGGGTGGCAATACACTTCAAGAAATGTTCCAGAACTATTTGCACCCTTCAATTTGACGTCTGGTTAGTGCTCTCTTTCATCAGTCTTTCCGCCCTCCTTGATCCATAACCTATGGTATCAAGCGAGGCCGGTGCCATCACAGTGCGTGTGAACTTGGGGGGGGGGAGTTTAGAAGATGGATTACAATTAAATTCCCATCTGAGTCAAGTTGTCTTATGTCCATGTTTTTAATTAGTTTTTCTATTGCAACTTCCATGTGTCTGGTTAACATTCATAGGTTATGTAGATTCGTTTCTGCATTCGAGGATTTTCCTCAGGATTTCAGCTGTGTTCATCATTGCCGTAGAGTCTCGGTCTTTCTATTTTCTTCTAATGTATCCTATTCTTCTTTCAATTTTTTCGGAATTAATCTTAGTGCTCCTACGAATATTGGTATTATCTTAACTTTCTTCATGTTTCATATCCATTTCAATGTTTTGGTTCGTTTCATGTATTTTTTTTGTTTTGTTTTTCTGTCTCCTTGAATTTCACCTCAAGTCATCTAAGACAGAAACTAAGAATTGTCCTTTTTCCTTTTTGTTAACTATACTCCCGTATTCTTTGCTTTGTTAAGTTTTTCAGTATTGTCGCCAGTGTGCTTGTAATATTCATCTGCTTGTTAACAATACAGTCGTTTAAGTTACTCTCATGGTATAGTCTTTCTTTTTTCTCCTTATTTCCGGCAAGTTTGCTTTATTTTTTTTTATTATATTATTTACTATTTCATCGCTTCGTCCACAAAGTTTACATTTACTATTTTTCTTGTATAATTTGGATTGTTCGGACTACTGTACCGATCTCTAGTCTTATTGTAAAATAATCCAAATTATATAAATAATCAATCCTTATCTAAAGATTCAGAAACATGATATTGTTTTCCTGTTTTTTCTATTTTAGCTTTGATATAGTTTGTTCTAATTAAGTTGTTCTGGAAAGTTGTAAGTAGATATGTTGTTTCTTTGTTAAAATGCCATTTTCATAGCCATGTCTCTGTGTTTCCGTGGGTCTTTTCAGTTGTAATTTTTTTATGAATCATGTTGCTGTTTTTCTTCTCACATTTCTTTCCTCCTCTGTGTTTTTTCTCATTTCGCTGCTTCCTGTATTGTTAATTTTGACGGTGTCTCTTACTGCGTTTATCAGTGTTCTCTGTTATTTTCAAGTTACCCTATTCGCCTGTGAACGTCAGTAAGTATCATACATTTGATGTAGTGTATTGTGAATTGTCATTAGTTTCCTAGTTTATTGTCTAGATGCTTAAGTCCGTTTTTAATGGTAAATAATATTTTATTTGTGATATTGTCAAAGTGTTCATTTATGTTATTAAATAATGTATACACACACATACATATATATACATATATATATATATATACATTTATGCAAACATTTTTTTAAATAAAAGAATTCGTCTGTTTCACTATACCTTTGTTCATTTTTTTCATTTTCTAAGTTTTTTTTTTGCATTACAAAAAGAAAATTGATAAATGTTCCATAGGTAGCACGAACGTTTTCAATTCGCCGTCGAATCATTCAGATGTCTCGAAATAAAATGAACAAAAACAAGCTGTAGAAAAAAAAGAATTTTGGAAAACATAGCGGAGAGGGCGCACATAAAAGAACGTGCTCACATTCTTCTCGAGACGAAATAACCTTTATTGATAGCAAGTCATCAGCACATATTAAAGATACTAGTAGTTTAAAGTTGAACAAAAACATCACAATTCCAGTATTATTAACAATAAATTACCCATACAGTAATTTGAGAATAAAGAGGGGTGATATAACACAATTTATATCTTCGAAAAGTCACCATTAATAATAAAGCCACATAAAAAACACAATGGAAGCAAATCATTTTATTTTATTTCGTACATCTAAACTATTCTGTTAGTTTTCCTCTCATACCTAAGTTTTAAATTTAATTTCACTAGAATTTATACGCTTAAGTTTTAAATATTATGATCGTTGTTTTTCATGCTTCTGTTAGAAATATAATTTTCCTCCTTTTATACGAATTTAAATTCAATATTATGCTTGTTTGTCTGCCAAACAAGAAATATAATTTTCCAATGGTTATCACGCTTACGTTTTAAGTGTCATGGCTGTTTGCTTCCCACACCAAAGTTTTACATCTGATGATCATGGCTAAACGTGCAGATTCAATATCGTATTTCAATGCATAAAGACATGTCTCTAAGAGGCTCATGCTCCAGGCTGATCTTTAACACTGAACGGCGTAATACCATTTTCGCTCGTCTGTCTCACTAAAATTTAGTATTAAGATATTCGTCAGATCATACGGCTTAACGTTGAAATAACATTTTGTTCGCATGTCACGTCAGTAATAGCATTAAAGTTTCGTCCACTCATCCTCATGAGAAAGATTTGCCATTCCATTGTAGACCTGCCTGTTATCACAGTTATGTCTGAAATAGAACCTTTATCGATAACCGCGCAGATTAAGTCAAAGCAACTGAAGAATATCGTTTTTTTTCAAAAGAAAATTTAGCTATCAAAATACTCTTCATAGACTGTCATACTTTGATCTAAAGACTTGTTTTGTTTTTTTAGAGATTTTTTTTCTATTTCAGAAAAAGGTCCATGCAGCTTTTGAGAAGGAAATGGTTGTCAAAGAACTTGTCAGCTGTCGTCAGGAACTGGCGTTTTGTCGCAGGAAATTACGCTTAAGAATCGTGAATAGTAACACTTTGGCTTATTCTCTGTCCTTGTGAGTTATTTCCGCTATAAGACAGCATGGAATTGCGTATGAAGAAAGTTAGAATATCATGTCGATTAGATTAAAAATCTAGGGTATGTTTTAATAGTATATATATATATATATATATATATATATATATATATATAAATATATAAATATATATATATATAAAGATTAATGTTTTAGCATACACTTTTAATACTTTATATTTACCAACCTCATTCAAGTAAAGCTTGATATATGTCAACCAGAAACAACATACTATATATCATTAATCAAACGTACATTACACTCCAAAAGCTTATATTTTCTTTCTTACAACATATTTTTCAAAACATACATTTAAGTGCAAATTATTTTACGAATTACTATGCTAATATTGAATCTCTTTATAAACATTAATTAAACAGCTCTTAATTTGAAATATTGTGACATGATAGACAAAACGTACAGAAGAAAAACGCTTTGAACTTACGTGCGTGAAAGCAGGTCTGCTCAGTTGAAATTAAGATGGCAGAACTCTTGAGGTCGCACGTTAGTTCAAAGTCTTCCTTTTGAACGTTTTTTTTCTTTCATGTCACAATAGGTAGTATAATTTGCTATCTAATTAACATACGTGTGTGTGGTGTGTACAAATTATGTGGTAACGCTGAAAAAAAGTGTCACTTTTTTACTAAATGTTCACAGATACGGTAAATATGATAGATTGTTTTGAGCATACTGAGAGAGAGATTGCGATATGTATATATATATATATATATATATATATATATATATATATAGAGAGAGAGAGAGAGAGAGAGAGAGACAGACAGACAGACAGACAGAGAGAGAAAGACAGAGAGAAAAAGAGATAGATGGAGAGAGAGAGAGAAATAGATAGATGGAGAGAGAAATGGAGAGAGAAAGAGATAGATGGAGAGAGAAATAGGGAGAAGAAGATAGAGAGAAAGAAAGAGAGAAGCCAAAAATGACATCAATAACTTTCATTAAATAAAAAATAAGAGTAATTAAAATAAGTAAAACTGAGTTTCTTTTGAAAGATGATTAAATACAATAACTATAATATATTAATGGATTAGTTATTATGAATGCCCGGGGGGGGGGGGCTCGAAGATAAGGGTTAAACAGAACGATACACACCACTGCTATATTATTGGAAACAATATGTGTAATTGAGAGAAGTAAAATTGAATATCCAAGAGGGCAGCTCAACAAGAATGGCTATACATTAGACTTGAAGATAACAATATTATTGGGAATAAGCCTCGTGGTATTTTCTCCACATATGTAATGTTATAAAAAAGCATTTTTTTCATGATGGTTCCGTTTGGATTTTGGTACAGGGAGAGATAGAGACATATACAGAGACAGAGACAGAAACCGATATAAAGAAAGGAAAGTACTTTTTATGTGGTTTTAGTAAGGCGGCTTTTTACTGTGAATGTTTTACAAGGAGGGGGCAGAATTTAGAGCTGAGCCGAGCATCTATCATGAAAGTAAAGATACAGTAAGGAGAAGCAAGTGTTGTATTAGCTCAACGCAATACAGAGTATTCAGATTAAAAACTCCCCCGATATGACAGCAGTACTCAATCATAGGATCGATATAGCTCTTATATAGGGAGAGCGTTCCAGTCATCAGAGCAACCGATTTAATGTAAGTCCCCAATGTCAGGTCTGGAGTGAGAAGTATTCAACGGAGCTTATCAAGGAACAAGGAGTCTTTATTTCAATTTGGGCAAGAATGAGGATCAAGTGATGGTGAAATGATAGAAGCTTTGTTTTAGAAGTATAAACGTAAAATGTAATGCTATCTCTATTGTATTACGTGCTCCAACTCAGGAGGGAGAGTCAGAAAGACCTTAGCCATCAATGCTATTCTAAGTGCTGCCATAGATAGTTGTCATCTGCCTTGATGAAAACAACTGATCTCATAATATGAGTTGGAGGATTATTTATGATGATTTGAAACAGGGTAATATCCATCATGGATCCTTGAGCCACACTGGCATTGAGTTTTATGTGCTTCAAACTTGTGCCTGTCAATAATTATGTGAGAACTTCTATCAGAAAGTATTTGATGGTTGAAAGGGCATTTCTAGATATCGCATAGTTTATTAATTTCTGTAGAAAACCTTTGCGTAAAACCCTATCACATGTCTTTAATATATCAAAAGCTATCGCACTAGAAATTAAGCCTGCGTCGATAGATTCGCTGATTCTGTGCGACATCACAGTCAGCACGTAAGATGTCTATCTTTTAGGACAAAATCCATATTTGTTATTACAACACAGATATTTCCTGTGTAGGTGGTTGACAACTTTGTGATGTATTACAGATGTAAGTGACTTACTCATGAGGCACAGGAGACTGATGAGTCTGTGCTGAGATTCAAAAGACTGATCTCTAGGATTGTTGAATGCTCGGTAGACCAACGAAGTATTCTAATGTAATGAAAATCATTTAATCTTTAGGCAACGATCGAACAGTTTTGTAAGTAGAGTACATATTTCTGATTGAAGGCCCACTTTCCTTTTTAGCATGAACGTTCTTGATGAGTTTGCCAATATCACAGAGAGTTATAAAAAATGTTACTTCGATTTTATTCAGTGATAGAGAGAATCTGCGAGTTGATGGGCCTGATTTGAAAGGGTGGAATTTGCTAGAAATTCGTTGCAAGCATTTTAGCTTAATTGGATTATTAACAGATCACTACTGGGCCGTTAATGACAGAAGTATTACATATGTTCATGCATGTATTTGTTATTCACCAAAACACATAGGAGTCAAGCCTCTGATCGGCCACAGTAGAGTCAACAAGTTTGCGCATAGGAGTCTTTAACGTTTTCTGTAAAACTTTTTAAGTGGGCTGTTGCAGTTTATAAGAGACTTTGTTTTCAGAACATCTAATTCGTTGACATCAAGTGAAATAGTGTTTTATGTGTCAATTTATTATGACGGGCTGTTTTAGTTTTGTTGGAATATTTGGGAGAGTATGAAGCTCTTTATACCAACAATTATCTTACTAGATATATATGATGCTATGAAGGATCCATTATTTCTGAAAATTGATTTCGGAAGGAGTTTCCAGTATGAAGGATTATAAGATGTCTCAATCAGCTCTATATTATTGAAGATCTGAGCGATGGAAAGGAACATAAGAGGACTTGCTAAATTTAGTTTTTGAGTTAATTTAAACAACTGAGTGATTTGAGAAACCAAGAGGAGACATGCTGTTTTATGTGTTATGTATTCTTTAATGAAGCACACATTGTCTAAATACAAGCTAACTTAAGTCAATTTTATTTACTGACGCATCGGCCTGTCACTGACAACGCCGTCGCCATCATCATGGTAAATGTGTCTGTAATCTAAAACTGCTCAGAAACGAAAAAAGGCGGGAGCAACGTAGGATTGAAACTGGGTCTTTATTTTGGAAAGAAATTTTCGTCATACGAATAAGAGTCACGCATTAATATTAACTGGAAAGAGGCCAACATTGTTAACTTAACTACTTTGTTACAGAGGAACATTAAGATGGGCATTAAAGACGTGGCGCCATCAACTTTTAAAGGACATAAATTCCTATTTTACTTTATTTTTTAATCACGTCCCAAAGTCGAGTCTACTCGTCACCGCTTCAAAAAGCTGTCTGCCGAAAGACCACGTCTTACTTTCTTTCATACGGTATAGTACGCCACTCCTCAAGAGGCAACATAATTAATCATAACTCATTTAGGTATGAGGTTTCCTTGAAATCACAACTTGAATCTAATTTGTTTTCATTTTTTTCATTTTTGAGAGCGTACTTTTTTCAGATTTTCGTATGAAGTTAACTTGCACTGCCCCACCTAGATACTTAATCCATACTAGCTGATATAATCTTTCTTCACATAGTCTATTCATTATTTGACCGATGTGCACTATCATTGCAAGCTGTCTGAAATAGATCAAGAAGGCTTCCAAAATATCTATTAGCATCGGATAAGCGTGTGTGTTTTCCAAGTAATTAGGTAAGTTTATAGGCAAGTAAAACGTCGTTACAACACACCCTTTCATACTCCGTCATTTTTGAGTGAACATTGAAGTGCCTCTAGGCATGAATCATAGAAGAAAGGTGATCAGTCAGAATCCGTTCAATTTGCTCAGAAATGTGTTCACTAAATGTAACTCCATCAGTATGGGACGATTAAGGGCAAATATTAAAGCGGTGCTGTAAGGAAGTGCAACACAGAATCTCATAGAGTTAATCAGTGTATTTATTAGAAGTATCACTGCCAGATGAAAATACGTACCTGATGTAGGTACATATAGCATGGGAATGGCGGTCAAAACTGGACAAGTTTTAAGTTCATGGTCTAGTAACTTGTGATCATGAAGTGTATATAGAGACTGACGTGTAAAATGGCAGTTTTGCACAATAAAATATTTTAACAATGTTGTGTTATTAAATAGAAATACTCAAGTAAATTAGAGAAATAAATTAGAGAAATAAAGGTTTAGTATACTATATTAAATAGCATTCCTAATACATATATACATATATATATATATATATATATATATATATATATATATATATATATATATATGTTGTGAAGTTGTCCAACAGTCGAGGGTTGGTTTGACAAGTGTATTAACAAAGTAAGAAAGTGACTAGCACTTGGCCAGACAGTTACAAGACTGTGCTTTGTCTTCTCTGTGTCTCTGGTGACTCGCACTATTTATAGTGACAACCGGTGTGGTTTCCCCTGTGTAAACGTTATGAGTGTAGAAAGTGGACCTTCGATTAACGTTCGGCATCCTCGCAACTCTCGCTTCTCTTATTTTCTCTTTTAGTCCCTACATTCTTGTGCAATGTTTCTCTCAAAGGGGGGAGAATTGCTTGTTTACTGGGTCGGAATCAATCTATCTAGCACTTATTGTTTGCTAGTGTTTGACTTTGAAGTAGTACTTTTTTAGCTCCTTACAACAAGTTGATGCATGCCTTGTCTTGGGCGATTTCCATGAAAATAAATGATATACATCAGATGTATTCATGAAAACAGATACTATCAATTACAAAGGTCCACCTCGATGTTTAGCAATGGAACCGAATATATTAATATATTTATTTTAGTATTGTTATTATTATAATCCTGTGGGGTTTCTCATATTGTTTCCTTCGAGCGATTAAGCTAACTTTGCTTATGTTTTTATCTGAATATTCTGCCGTTTGGTATTGTAATCTGCAAGGTTATTGGGTTTAATGTGCAGATTTTCTAAAACAATTGCAAATCCGTAGAGTTGTTTTTGATATATATTATCATGAGATGATATCATAAAAAGAAACAGTATATATATATATATATATATATATATATATATATATATATATATATATATATATATATATATATATATATATATGTATATACCCCTACCCAGAACAGATAAAATAAATTCAGCAGACATAATAATTTTGCACCACTTTATTTCCATTTTCAAAGATTAAAATCAAGATTCACTAATTTTAAACCTTATGTCGAGAATCCTTATTATATGATTTTTACTGTGGAGCATGTTAATCTCTAAAACGCTCAAGCTTAAGTGGGCTTACGAAGAAATTAAAATGCATAGAATCATGCCTAAATGGTTATGTATCAAATGGTTATGTATCAAATTCAATGAAAAACTGAAATGTTCGAGTTTTTAAATGGGAGATTGAGCCCATATTATACACTTTAATAACGTTTAAAAATGGTTTTAAAACTTACAGAAATTGAAGTAATATTTATTAATTAATGCTGTAAAATACGGTTAAAAATCACAAGGATTAGAAGTATCTCAATAATCTCGAACAGAGACTACTCAATTGTTTGCCTCTTTAACTACATTAAAATAAATATATAAACATAGCTTACATTGGGATTATTTTCATCATTTTCATATTGCAGTTGTGCTACTAAACTCATATTGCTAATTTTAGTGCTTAATCATGTACATACATATGCAAATACCTAACTTCATATAAATAGAGCTATTGTAAATAATCTGACATACCTCGCACAATAATTTAGCATCAAACAAAAATACATTTTTCAAGGCTGTAAAATGTCTATTTTTTCTAACTATTGTCAAATTGCTTTACCCTGTTCTAAGAGAATAAAATACATATATTAGTTGAAATGTCATAGTATACGACCAAATAAAAATAATTAAACGATTACATCACGAACAACCCTTGGAGAAATAATGTTATGAAAAACCTTAATACATGTCTAGTACATAGTTCATATAGGACAACAGAAACGAAATAGTAATGTCGCGTTGAAACAAACTCGTCAATGTTAGTTTTTATATTGATGGTTAACCACGATAAACGCTACTGGACAATTAAAGTAAATTAGATTGTTAGCTAGACAATTTATTGTTGAGAAAATTCTACTGACAATGGAGGATCAAGTATTGAACCGCATTTAAACGCTGATAGAGTAGGGAATAACTAGCAACGTATTTAATGCGAAAAAATAGGTTTTAGGGGGAAACAAGGATACCTATCTCCCACTAGATTGCGAAGTTGATTATGTATCATTTTAAGGCAGGTGATGGGTCTCTGAGCAACACCTCGTCAAATGGATATTGGCACACATTCTATGTCACTGGACATCTTTATCGTCAGGTTCTCACCTCATGTGAGGATAACATTGGATAGTGTTTAAGTCCTGGATATGAGTTAGCGGACCAATGTTTGTTTCACACAAAGACAACACGCCAGTATATTCAGTCGTCTAAAAATAGTTGTCCAATTTCTAATTAAAAAGTGTTTTCCATAACGAAAGAATACTTTTTTTTTAATTCAATTAGTCTAATACTATTTTGCTTTGAAATACAAACAATAAAGAGCGTTACATAAGTATCTTTAGAACATTCGACTTTTCGTTAATTCATATTATAGCTACAATAACCAAAAAAACAACTGCAGAAAAAGGAGATGTTGGGAAAACAGCCGATATATATATATATATATATATATATATATATATATATATATATATATATATATATATATATACGTGAAGTTGTTTGACGTTAATAAAACAATCCGCTGCAGTTCCAGAAGATGGTGTACAAATTAAATTCCAGAACGTCAGAATCAGCGTCACAGGATGAAATGTATTTACGTTAATCATTGTAAAATGTTGCTACTCGTTTTATACGTACTGCAATTAATTGTAAAATCCGGCCATTCCCGAGAGTGATTGTTCTTTATTATTTGCTTCGCATTTTATTTAATATTTGCTTTGTTTATATATCATGCGAACATATTATATTTAGAGTAAAAACATTTTAACAATGTAAAAGTTATCCAACTTTTTGTAAATAATATTAACGAAAATAATGTTATTAAAGTCATGAATAATACAATTTAAAGGGTCTGATGGACATGTTTAGCGTTGAAAAAGTAAACGTAGACCTTGAGTGTCTAATTTTATTAGCGTGTAATAAGAAGAATAAAAATATAAGAACAATAATAAACGTGCTTATCAATTACTAGTGCATGAAGGCGTACAAAACACATGCAATTTTCTAGCATATAAAGAATAAATTATAACCAGAATTACGCCTATTTTCTGCTTCTAATAAGGATAATGAAACAAAAATATGAGGTAGTCGTGCGATTTAATGCTTAAGCCTTACTTAATAGAGATTAGCTAAATATTATCTGGGTATTAACATTACATAGTTTATTCCAACTGTTGTACCATAGACCAGTTGATGACTTAAATCCTCATCTGATCATGCTGAAAATTCGCATGTCTGTTAGTTATCAAATAACACCCATTCATCAAATTTGGAAAACTCGAAATTTAAAATGCCTTCAACATATCGACCATTAGCTAAATTCGGAAGATCAAGGTCAAAGTCTAAGGGACACGATGAGGGACTTCATTGACTACAATATGTGCCAAGTAGCGAGTCTCTACGATAAACATAACCGAAGTTTTCGCTAAAAGTGTCGCAGTTTCCGTGACCGTGATCTTTCCGTTTCAGCTAGATATCCCTAACTTAAATCGGTTCTTAGTGTTACCATGACTGATATTTTTTACCACGCTTGGTGATGATTGATCAAGCAATGTGAATGCGAGGCTAACACAAATTAAGAAACATAGAAACCTACAAAAAAAACTTGACTAAAATCCTAACCTCCTTGGCGAAGGAAAAAAATTAGAGAATCGCGCCAGCCAATTATTAGTTCATAGATTAACATTCGAAAATGAGTTGTATGCGTTTTAAAATAATACCGCGTGTTTTCTGCGTTATACTCATAACAAGAAAAATAACAGAAATAATAGAACATCTCAATACATGATAGCCAGTTTATGGGCATAATTCGTGCATCTTTTCCGTAATGTATAAAAAAACAAATAGACACTGGAATACATCATCATCATCATCATCATCATCATCATCATCATCATCATCATCATCATCATAATAATAATAATAATAATAAGAAGAAGAAGAAGAAGAAGAACAACAACAACAACAATAATAATAACAATAATAATAATAATAATAATAATAATAATAATTATAATAATAATAATAATAATAATAATAATAATAATAATAATAATAATAATAATAATGCCGTAAAGGGAAAAGCGGGGCGCATTACCTCCTATACATCGACCAAAAGATCCTGAAGAAGGTAAATAACAGGAAAAAAGAACATATCCATGGCATGGATTGACTACAAAAAAGCTTACGACAGAATCCCTCAAGCATGGATAATGGAATGTTTGAAAATATACAAAATACCCGAAAGGATGAGTAATCTTATTAAGAAAGCAATGGAAACATGGAGACTGGAACTGGCAGCCGGAAGACAACACCTGACTGAGATAAAGATACAGAGAGGCCTCTTCCAAAGAAAGCTCCCTATCACCATTACTGTTTATAATAGCTATGATTATTTGCAAAAAGCAAATAGGACTTGGAAAAGCTGATAAATATGCCCAGAATCTTCAGCCAGGACATCCAAATGGAATTCGGAATGGAAAAGTGTGCACTACTAGAAATAAAAAAAGATCACTGGAGACAACAGAGACAAATTATATAGCAGGAATCTAGTAACAAGAATAAACACTTGGGCAATAGCTCTAATAAGATACTCTGGACTATTCGTAGACTGGACCAAAGAGGAATTCAGGCACGTGGACCAGAGGACTAGAAAATTTATGACCATGCACCATGCACTACACCTAAAAGACAATGCGGACACACTCTGCATGAACAGAAACGAGTGGGAAGAGAACTGGTAAGTATAAAAGATTGTGTGGAAGACTAAAAAAAGAGCTGGAAAAATACATAACTCAACACAGGGAAATACTTATCACTGCAGCAAGAGACACGGTTCAAACGAACAACTCGGGAAGCACAGAAACCAGAAACAAAAGTGCAAGAAAAGAAAAGTGGGAAGAAAAGAAACTACATGGACATTTCAGAAGACTGACAAGAGAAGAAACCAACGAAAATAACTGGGTATGGCTAAGAAAAGGGTACTTGAACAGAGAAACGGAATCTTTACTGATGACTGCACAGAACAATGCAATTAGGGCAAACTACATTAAAGCTAAAATAGATAAAACCCAGGAAAACAGTAAATGCAGACTGTGTGGACAAAGAGACGAAACAGTAAATCATATAATAAGTGCATGTAGCAAAATAGCCCAAAAAGAATATAAGAACAGACATGCCTGTGTTGGGAAGAAGCACACCTAGAACTGTGCAAACAATTGAATTTCGAATACGCAGACAAATGCTACAAGCATAAACCAAAAACAGTATTGAAAAAAGAAACACACAAACTCATCTGGGATACGGATATACAAACAGACAAACTCATACATACAAGGAAACCGGATGTTGTAATAATTAACAAGAAGGAACAATATTGCAAAATCGTAGACTTCGCCGTTCCAGTAGACCACAGAGTGAAAATAAAATAAACGGCAAAAAGAAGCAGATACACGGAACTAGTCAGAGAACTGTAAGGAATATGGAGCATGAAGAAATTAAGTATAATACCAATAATCGTACGAGCACTTTGGAACAATCCCCAAAAACCTGGAAAAAAGACTGGGAGAAATTGGAACCAAAAGGATCATTGGAACTATACAAAGGACAGCAATGATCAAAACAGCTACAAGCTTAAGAAAAATCATTGAATGCGGAAATTAACCCGCAAAAGCCACGAAGGGTTACACGGAATCTACTACAGGAAGAAAACAAAACAACCGAAATAACACATCACAAACAAAGAAACAGAAAATGCAAGAAACATCGCTTCATAATCCCCCACTCTCCCCACCCATAAATTACACCGGCCTCAACTGACACGACACCAAAATTAACCAATGAACACAAATAGCAAGAAACCCCATCAGCCTCCCCCCAAAAAAAAATAAATACAAATAATCAGTTCCCCCACCCCCCAAAAATAAATAAATAAATAATTTTTTTTTAAATTTAATTTTAAAATAAAATTAAAAACAAAAAAAGAAAAAAACATGGTACCACTCTAGGCTGACAACACACAAAATATTTGCATAGGGGCAAGGAGGATGAGAAGACCGAGGAGGAACAGGAAAAACAGATCTCCACTGGAAGTGCAAAGACTGCTGGGGCCTTGGGGAGGCTTATTGCCCCCCAAATCCCAGAGTAGCCCAATGGCCATTACCAGCGAGACATCAATGGTAAACAGCTGTTGTGATACTGCAACTTTATTTGCGGTGGTTATCGAAAAGAGGTGGAGAATACTGGAAATCTAGGGGGGAATTGTTGTCACTCAGACTCCAGGGAATACCGCCGGTTGTCGGTGAGCAATAACTGATGACCTGTGTGAGAACTCCTAGTGAATAAATAATAATAATAATAATAATAATAATAATAATAATAATAATAATAATAATAATAATAATAATAATAATAATAATAATAATAGTTTCTGTCAAACAGCAATGTAAATACTGAAGGAGCAAATAAACTATTAGAATCGCCTGTTTTAAACAAAATCAATCAAAATAGCCATCGGCTTACAGAGTACCAGTTCCGTGATTTAAAAAAATGCCAATATTTTATAATAATTGTGAACCTGTTTCTACCCATGTCTACAATAACAGAATGTAGTGTTAAGTTCAGTTTTTTATTTTTATTTTGATACTCATCCAGAAAGACGTGTTACCGGACTATTACTCGATATCGAAGACTAATTCTCCGACATGAAGCGTTTGTTTCCACGTTAGATTCAATCGGAGTAAAATATTTTTCTAAGAGTTATTTCATAGTAAACAAAGGAATTTCGGAATAAGACTGTTTTCTGTTAATGGCGAATTTTGCTGCTTAAAGTTAACACCACTGCCATATTTCCTTTGAATTTGAGACCGAAGAATTATATTCATTTATTTATATGTATGTATTCTTCTATTTATTGTTTTGCTCCTTGATTTATGTTGTAAAATATTGTTGTATGTTACGACTGTCGTTCATATGTGTGATATTTGTTTGTCTATAACCTTGTTCTGGGGCTTAGTAGATAGGCCACTAAACTATATTTAAACACTCTACGGTGGCTTAGTGTGTTCATTTGATCGAAATAGGTATATATATATATATATATATATATATATATATATATATATATATATATATATATATATATACCTGCCCTCACTCTATAGCTCTTATAGTGGCTGTGGAGATAACGATGCCGGATAGGATTCAGTACAATTTTCGGATTTTGAGAAATGTAGTACAGTTATACCGAGTAACGTTGATTATTCTTAGGTATGATAAAACATATATGTCTGTGGTTATTGAAAAACATTTATTATGAAAAGTTATGTTATATATATATATATATATATATATATATATATGTATATATATATATAATTTATTTAGATACTGTATATTACATAATTCAGCAATGTATGTAATATACAGTATGTAAATAAATTATATAAATTATATATATATATATATATATATATATAATATACATATGTAAATATGTGTATATATCAATAAATATACACACATGTATGTATGTATATATATATATATATATATATATATATATATATATATATATATATATATATATATATATATATATATTGTAGTAACGCCCGACAGGGAATGGCGTCAACAATGCCAGAAAAACGGTGCATCTTTGAGGGCGTTCCTGAAAAAATCCGGTGAGGGATAGTGATTAACTAAGGCTCAAGGGAGGCCTTACTTTTTTTCCTTAGCAAGTTTTATTTATTATTTATTTATCTGTTAGCAAGTTTTATTTATTTATTTATTCATCTGTTCTTTTTGTAATGTTATTATTATACCTGAAAAAATACGAAAGGGGTGGCTATATAGTTTACCGTTTGAGCCTGTGAAACTTGTGTGCTTTTTCTTGTCGTTTTTGGGAATAAAGTTATGTATTGGATTAATTGTTCGATATAGAGCTGAAAGAGATGATTCAAATATGTTTTTATGGACTTAACGTGTTTGTTTATTTTTGTTTATTGAATTGGTGTTGTCGTATTTTCTGTTCTTTTTGTAATGTTATTGTTATATCTGGTCTGAAAAAATACAAATAGAACGGCCCTATAGTTTGCCGTTTGGTTTGTAGAATTAGGGTGCTTTTTTGTTGTCGTTTTTGGGAATAAAATTATGTATCGGGTTAATTGTTCTATATAGTGTTTGAAAGCATGATGCAATAATGTTTTATGGACTTAACGTGTTTGTTTATTTTTGTTTATTGAATTGGTGTTTTCGTATTTTCTAGATCTTAATGGAAAGCGGTGTTTCGTTGATATGTCCCTGTTTATAACCAGTAGCGTTGAAAACAAACACAAAAAAAACGAAAAAAAGAACAAAAAAAGAACAAAAAGTGGTTATAAACAGAATGATGTATTCTATCTGTTATTTCCGTTTGAGGGGTATAAGTTTAGTCTCTTTATTAATGGTGTGTTAATAATATTAATATTTATATTTGTATTTATATTTATATTTATATTTAGTGTAATTCATTAAATTCCTTATCTTGTTATTTCACTCGTACCTATGTCCATGCGCATCGGCAAATACACCTATATACACACATGAGCATGGAACCACAAGCATGCCTATACACAACTCTGCACATGCGTGCATGTACACACATCTTCGTTCACATGTACGGGGTTTATTCATTTAATATTTTTTTATTTTTTGTGTTTTTAATTTGAACTTTTATTTATTTTATTAATATTATTTTATATTTTATATTTATTAATAATCTGCTCCTATACATACACACGCGCACTCGCACACATACGTACGCCTGCACATTCATCTTCATTTATACAGGGGTGGGCGGGTGATTTGAGAATCTATTACATGGATTTCATGAAGTGGGGGTGGGTGAGGGGTTTATGGGTGAAGAAAACTTTGTGGTGTATCTGTATTCCCGTGATAGGAAGGTCACGTGGAGATGGGGTATATGCTGATAAATATATAACCAGCTATAGATGGGGTTAGTTTTAGTATGGATGATGTGATTATCTCTGGTGAAAGGGTGGGGTGTTTATTGATGAATGTTTTATCTGGGTAAGGACTAGGTTGTATCAGGGTAAGCAGGGTTTATGTAGTCGCGCCCGTGGTGTGTTTAACATATATCTTGGGGGTGTATTTTGTACGTAATAGTAAGATAGGAATTTTGTTATGGGTTTAGGGAGGTCTTGGGGAGATTAGTTTTTTTATATGTTTTTAAGAAATACTTTACTATCTTTTTAGAGGGGTATGTGGTTTAAAGGGATAATTGGTGGGTTATGTGATATTGTTATTAGACCATTGGGCTAGCAGGAATTATATATATATATATATGTATATATATATATATATATATATATATATATATATATATATATATATATATATATATAAAAAACTGTATACGGCCTCAAAACCATACAATCAATTTCTCTTTGATATATGCACATAATAAAAATATGAAAATTAAGTATGACTAAATGACCTCGTCTTTCATAGGAATTGCGGGTTTACGTAAAATAACGTTTAGCAGAAGCTGCCTAGTCCAAACTAAATTATATTATCAAACAGTGACATACTTTTCTTGATAATTTACGTGCTTAACAAAACTTTATATTTAAAAACGCTGTCACTGGATAATGGCAGATTTTTTAAAAATCTATTTTTTAAATGTATCCTATCTTCACATATACGCTTTTAATCACATCGCCAATTTCACATTACCGTCATCCGTTTTTACTAGACTAACTGACTATACATATAACAGACTGAATACCACCTTTGCCACTAACTTGTCTAACGTTTCCATCACAACATCTTCTTCCTTTCAAGAAACATTTTCCTTTAACCAACACTTCTTAACTATAGTTTCACACTTTTTTCGCACAAATCTACTCGTCCTTCCTTCCGCCATGGCAACATTTTTGTGCTGCCACCTGCAAAATATGTGAATTATTACTTCAGCATGTCCTTGTAGTAGGTTTGTATCTGTGATCCAAGCAACTATATATTTAATAAGCGAAATATCAACATCCTCTAATATTTTTCGTTTTTATTATTTGTAGCTGTCTTTTGCAGATATATATTCCTTTATTTCACTTTTTTCATTGTAATTCTCCTATAGAAACACATACATACAAGCAAATATATATATATATATATGTATATATATATATACATATATATATATATATATAATGTTACATATCTCTCTATCTTTTTCATTCTCTATTTCTTCCTCAATATATATATATATATATATATATATATATATGTATAGTCAAAAAGAGATAGAGGGAGAAAGAGATAGAGAGATATATTTTATTTAATTGTATCTTTGTTCTAATAAATGATGGGTATTTTCTTTGATAAAATGAATCTTCTATTCTTTATATTCCAGTGTTTTATTAACCTAAGTTATAATTGTCCCCAGTGACCACAGATTGCATCGAACAAATTTACAATGGTGTATATATATAAATTCGATAAATTAACCCTTATTGAACATTACTTGAATTCTCTAACATGCCAATCGATGTTACATGGAATTTATATATATATATATATGTATATATATATATATATATATATATATGTATTCATTCCGTGTTAAGTCTGAGAAATAGCGAAATTGGAATACAGCATAGAGAGATAGACACCGATTGTTCCTTTCGATTTTATTTTATTTTTTATCATTCTTATAATTTATTTATAATGTTTCTATCTTGTTCAGATGGTTCAAATATGTCTCATAGAAACATGGTGACAAGAGGGAGGCGGCGATTCTGTTGACATCAAAGTGAAACAATCAGAATTAGGAAAACTCCTAACGAGGTGACAATGACTGCGAGATTCTTTTGAAACCAGTGCTGTCAGTCGTTTGTTATTTGATTGGATCATTCCGGCGAGAGACGTCAGCAGAAGCTAACCAATCAGGTTCTAGATAATGTCTTTTGTGAGGGTACACTGCGCAAACACTACAACAGGGCAAGTTGACCTCCTCAAGATATATAAAATATAATGTACAAGCAGGCCATACTGCGGCGCACATTGGAGGCTTCGAATAAATTATATAGTTTCCCATTCTGAAGCACACAAGCACACACCCACTCACACAGCACCACTCATATATATATATATACATATATATATATATATATATTACTATTTCATGTATCCACATAACATTTCATAAGGAGATATAATTCTATATGTATCAATTTTTAGGATTTACTTCAACAGTGCTCGATACGTAAGTAGAGCTAGGTAGTACTCTATTAAAATATATTTCTTGCAATTAAGCTACAAAGAGGCTCCCGCGTTTCATCCCCGGGGGGAATCTTCAGGCAAAAAGGCATGGAGTTATTTTTGCCGTGTGGTTTTATATACACGACTAGCTAGTTAACAAATCAGATTATGTGCTGTTCCCTTAGCAATTGTTGAGCTTTCCCCGAACAAAGGTGTGGTTAGTGTTACTTCCTTCCTATATCCTGTTTTATTGTTCTGTTTTCTATTGATTGGTCTATATCATGTTTTCTTTTGTTGTATCAATATAATGAGTGAATTTATTTTAACACGTGGTTCCTTGTATTTCTATTTTAGGTTTTTATTTTTAAATTGTTAAGTTTTTGTTTAGTTTTTGTTAATTTTTTGATTCATCGTTAGCCTAAGGAAAAATTATTTCTGTGTAAGCAGCCGATTGATATCTCACTTCTACAGTTTAATAGATTTCGAGGGTCTTTAAAGTTTATGATTTCAAATTTTTCATTCAGGCATAATCTACACGGGTCGTCTAAATTTCTATATGTACTGGCCTGTCGTATTGTTTTCTACTCAATTATTGGTAAGCGTCCATTTTCTTTGAGCTCCAAATAGTTGACTGCTAATGCTGTTTTAAATCGACGTTCTCGATTTTTGACAGCGGAAAAACGCGCAGGTAACGTTTTTCTCATTTTTCTAGGCAAGTCGTTGACGATTTAAATTCAGCGACGCTGAAGTTTCATCAGAGAATAAAATCGCATTACGTTATATATATATATATATATATATATATATATATATATATATATATATATATATATATATATATATATTGTACATGTATTGTATTAGTTTATATATATATTTATCCGTTGAAACTCAAGTGTTTTTAAAAACTGCTTAATAACATGCAGTGATGTTTATAAATATACATTCTTATTTATACAAACATTATTGGTTACATATGTGCATACATGTTTCTGTTGCATTTTTCACAGAAAGTCTACCTCATCCGACCAATGATTCCAGAGAAGTGGGATGGATTTGGAGACCTTTCTTCCCTACATAAATGTTTGTTTAGGATTGGTTATATTCTATTTCTTATGAATCAGTATCGGAGTACCTATTTTACTTGTTGACTCTTTGGGTTAGTTCCTATTTTTTAAATTCTTTTTATGACTTGCTTGTCCCGTTTCCTTGTTTTATAACCTAATTAACTTGGATATCGTTAAACTATATTTAACCGTCAAAGATTTACAAACCTATTGAAGTATAAATATCGTATCTATATATAAAATACACACATGTAAACAAATTTAATATATACAGTAGTACAAATAAATAAACAGACATAAATATACATACACATCTAAACATGGACACACACTGATCTACTTTCAAGCAAAAATATATCTAAAATACACACGCGCGCATGAATATACCTTCAACATATAAAATAGTTTCAATATATCAAATAATTTCAATACAAAAAATGCATACGCCTGCGCAAGTAAATACATAATGCCACACACATATACACATACATGTACATATATGCACACGTACATACAACTACATTTATATATATATACAAATACACATGCAAACACACACATATATACATGCATATACCCATAAGGCAGATATACACATATACAAATACATACACATTCAAGCATCAATTGATGTTATTAAAAATATGTACATATATATATATATATATATAAACATATAAACAAGCTCAGACAACACACACTTTTATATATACATATATATATATATATATATATATATATATATATATATATATATACGTATATACATGTATACAGGCATACATATATAAAGTGCACACAAATTAATAAATAAATATATGCAAGTACATACATAGAGTATATAACCCATACTATACAAATATAAAGACTACACACAAATATATACGCGTACATCTATAGTCGGATATACAAAACATACATACACAACGTATACATGCATATACATATATACATGCACATATGTATACATACATATCTACGCATATATACATATATACATACACACATAAACATATATACAGCAGTCACATAGCTAAATAAATATATACGTACACAAGAAATGAATACAAAAATAAAATAAAAATACAACTTTTGCAGAGTATAAACATACTCAGATAAATAAGATATCAGTTAAGGTATCCATATCCGTACATACACATATATTTCGATCAAATTATACACACACGCATGTATACATTAAAACATACGCATGTGATCACAACTATATATATACATACATAAGCCATACAATTATATACTTATACACCATAATCGATACACGCACACTTTCATATCCATATAACATAAATATAAATAAATATACATAAAATCATATTATGCGTACAGCCCACTTACACCCACATATGTATGTGTATACAAATATTTGCATGCATGCACACAAAACAGGCTCACATGTACACACACACTATATTTCAGTAGGTAAAACCATCTGTTATTCTTCCAATCTATCTCAGTTTAAATTACTTACATTTACACCTGCTCTTGTATCAATATAAAGATAAATACCATAACGACAATCAAACTAATAAAATATAGCGTATGCAATTACAATAGTTAATTCTTTATATACCTATACACACACACAACTACACCCACATACATGCATATACATATACGTATACATATATATATATATATATGCAGACATATATACACATACAAACACATATACATGAGGTTGTGCTGAAAACATTATTATAGGTTGAAGTGTAGTTATTTTTGGATAATATAGATTGTATATGTTAAAAATTATAAAGACATCAGAATTTTAAATTAAATATGATAATAATAATAATAATAATAATAATAATATAAAGAAAAAATAAAGAAAAAATGAAAATAAAAATAAAATATCAAAATTATGAAAATAAAAATAAAAGATAATAATACAAATAATAAAATAAAAATTAAAAATTAAAATAAAATTAAAAATTAAAAAGTGAGTATGTGTTCTACTAACAATAAAGTAACAGTCAGTAGAGTGATAGTAGTCATTCGTGATCTAAAGTCTGCTTAGCGTGTGCTCCTTTAAATGTTTGCAGTTAAAACTTGCTTCTGACGCGGAGTAATTTTTCTCTATTTTTAAACTTAACAATTTCGACTTTCTCACCCAGGCATAAGAAACAGGTTCAGGTGAGTGATCTACATGTTTTTGCCTCTCTTATTATGCTCCATCTAATCATTGTTTTTTTTCTTGTCTATCAATTTCCAGAATTATCGAGACAGCGAAGTGTTTCTATATTTTTTTATTTCTAAAGGATAATTAATGCGTGTAATACATATCCTTAAAACTCCTTGACGTGATTCCTATATTGAACTTACTATCGCTTAGATTTTCAGTAGTGTAGATTTCCGCACGATATATTGCTGATGCGGTGACGCAATTTTTTGGTAAGGGGCATTCATCCTGTATCTGACAGTTAAAAATGTTAGTGATAGGATTACCTTCAATATCACTATAAGTATCTTTTATGGTGACTTATCTATGAACAACATGGACTCTTCCTCTTTGCTCAATAAATGCCAACGGCAATTAACTCTCGCCGGAATCCAGTAATATAGTCTAACTCTACTTACCAGACGCGTATTTCTTTCCCCTGTACTCTATTTTTAATACACTTGTTTCTTCTTTATACCGTGTTCGTGTCTTCATTTCGGTCCCTTTAACAGAGCCGCAAAAACTTGGCGACGAAGGATTCGAAGATATACTCTGTCTTCATTTTCTTACCACCAGACAACAACTGGCAATCTGGAATTACGTCAAATGTTTTCTATTACGTATAGATCTTTGAACAAACGAAAAGTTTTTCGAATGAAAAAAAATCCAGCGTAAGACAAACACTGGCAAATGCTTGAGGAACTTAAAGATGAACGTGGAAACTGCTACACAAACACCAAAGTTTTAAAACAAGCCTATCCGGTGGACACAGAAGAAGAAATCTCGACAATCGGATTGATTAGGCAAGTACATTCACGTGATTTTTGTTTTGTTCTTCGTCTCTTACAAAAAATATCAACTAAGTTATCTTTTTTCTAGAAGGACACTCGTGAGTCATTATTTTATTCCGGTACTGAGTTAAGATTTTTAACAAAGGAATATAATACAATTCTACCGCCGAAATTAAAAACCTTATTTTTTTGGTCCAGCACAAAAAAAAAATGGGTTGACTTTTATTTTTGTTCTGGTTGAAGAACTAATTACGTTAGCAGCGTAACATAAAATAATTAAAAAAAAACGTTATTGTATGAAGACACAACAGTAAACATGGAAGATTTAACAGCTATGATGTTAGAACTCGTTAAATTCCAAACCGAACAACAGGCCCAAATGGAAGCTAGGTTTCAATAAAAACTGCTTGTCCAACAACAACAAACCGACGAACAACGACGAAAAGCTGATGAAAAACAGCAAAAGTTTGAAAAGCTATTGCTACAAACAATATCGAATAGGGGTCAAACTACCGAGAACAAATACGCATTTTCCCAAAATACTGTTTGGAGTATAATTGATCATTTTTTTTATTCTTCAGAAAACGATAGAACATTCGATTTATATTTTAGAAGCTATGAAGATCTATACAACATAGATTGCGAAAATTGGGCAGACGTTTAAAAAGTTCGATTTCTTCTTTTGTAAATTAGGGACCATCGAACATACAAAGTTCGTTGACTACATATTACCCCGTAAGACCATCGATTTAACTTTCTCGGAAGTGGTTAAGTTATTGACGGAGTTGTTTAGCCCCAAAATGTCCCTTTTTTCACAAAAGATGGAAGTGCATAAATTTAACGTGAAAAGTTTGCGAGGATTACACGACTTTCACATCAGTAGTAAATAAACACTGTGACGATGTCAAGCTTGCCGAACTAAGCGCAGATGATTTCAAATGTTTATTTTTTGTGCAAGGACTGATATCAGCTAAAGATGCCGAAGTAAGACGCAGAGTTCTGAATAAGCTCGAAAATAAGCCGAATATAACGTTACAAAAAGTCGCATAGGACTGCGAGAGATTTGTAAGCGTGACGCAAGACTCGAAAGACATAGAACAATCGGGTATAGCACACATAAGAAAGGTACGACAAAAATCATATCCAAACTTTCCTTCAAAATCAAGTCAATCCAAAAAAAGTGACTATTCTCACTTTTCGCCAAAAACAAATTTCGCCAAGAAAAACAAAACAAATTACCACCTGGCCCTGTTCGCGCTGTGGTGCTCTGAATTGGTATATGGAGTGCCCCTACCGGTTTACAACTTGTTTCATTTGTAACAAAATCACAAGATCAGACGAACAGGGTAACATAAACATCAGGAAGTACGTTCAAGTACAAATCCTTAACGAAAGAATGAAGTTACAATTTACTCCGGGTCTGATTTAACTATCACCAACCTGCAGACATGAAAAAGATTGGGTAAACCAACCCATCGGTGACTGGGAGAAAAATAAAATTCGAAGGTGAGATTATAACTAACGTTATGTTTTACGGAAAAAACAAAAAATCAAAAATGTTCGTTTTAAGAAACACTTGCAATTTATTTGAAACAGAATGGATGAGCCAATTGAATCTATGGGATTTACCCATTAACGCTTTTTACCAAAAAATAGAAAGCCTGACAACAGAAGTAGATACATTAAAAGAAGATTTGAAAAAAAACCTTCCCAGAAGTTTTTTCAAATGAACGGGGTCGATGCAAAAAGATGGCGGCAAAATGTGAATTAAAGGAAAACATTCAACCCGTATTTAAAAAGAAAAAGAATGTACCTTTCGCCTCACTCGAGAAAATAAATGAAGAACTAGACAGACTAGTTAAGACCGGCATTCTTTCTAAAATTGAATATAGCCAATGGGCTGCTCCGACTGTCTATGTGAAAAAGAAAACTAAAGAGATCCGCGTCTGCGCCGATTTTTCGACTGGATTAAATGCATCACTAAAAGATTACCATTATCCTCTTCCGTGCCTAGACGAAATATTTACTAAATTAAATGGAGGAAGATTGTTCTCCAAAATAGATTTAAGTGACGCATATTTACAGATACCCGTGGAAGAAGAAAGCTCGAAACTACTATGTATAAACACCCATCGCGGGTTATACAAATTCGAAAGACTCGCTCTCGGTGTCAAGGTCGCACCATCCATATTCCAGCAGGTAATGGATACTATGTTAAACGGACTGCAATTCGCGATAGCATACCTAGACGACATTCTAATGACTAGTCATACCAAAGAACAACTCCGGGAACACGTCCACAAAGTTGTCTCGCGAATCAAAGAGTACGGTTTCAAACTCAAAAAAGCCAAATGTGATTTTTTATGAAGAAAATCAAATATCTGGGCCACATTATTGACAAAGATGGTAGAAGACCAGACCCAGAACGGGCTACTGAAATTCAGGACATGCCGGCTCCTGAAAATATCGCATATTTACAAAGTTTTCTCGGACTCGCTAACTACTACCAAGTTTTCATACCTAATATGCATAACCTCCGTGCTCCAATGAATGAACTTCTGAAAAACGACAAAGAGTGGGAATGGACAGCTGAATGCACGCAGGAATTCGAGAAAACGAAAAAAGTCCTTACATACGATCTTTTTCTAACTCACTATAATCCAGACTTAGAGATTATTGTCGCAAGCGATGTAAGCTCATATGTCATCGGGGCATGCATTTTACACAAAATGCCAGACGGGACTCAGAAACCAATAGCTCACGCATCGAGGACACTGCTACCAGCAGAAAAGAACTACTTCCAAATAGAAAAGGAGTCTTTAGGGATCATATTTGCAGTCTCGAAATTCCACCGTTACATACACGGTAGATGTTTTACTTTACAAACGGATCATACACCTTTACTCACAATTTTTGGGTCAAGAAAAGGTATGACCGTACACACAGCTAACAGACTGCAGAGGTGGGGAACAATTATTTTAAATTATAATTTTAAGATGGAATACCTCCCCTCGAAAAAAATATGTCAGGCTGACGGATTGTCAAGACTTATCTCAAAACGTAGTGAACCCCTGGAAGACACTGTGATTGACTCCCTTCGAGCGGAAGAAGAAATTAACTCGACATTACGGAACACAGTAAGGAAACTCCCCGTGTCACTGCACGAAATAAAAATGGAAGCCCTCGGTGACGAGTTTATTAAGATGACCAAGACTTAATTAATTGTAAAGGACTAAAAAACTTCAGACATTGTCTCTCTATGCGATGAGGTACTCTTGTATAGTAAGATATTCGTCATTACCAAAACTTATCAAAAGATAATTCTGAAGTATTTTCGATGTTGGCCACCCATGGACTACAAGAATGAAGAGCTTGATGAGGAGCTACATGTACTGGCCTAACAGGGACCAGGATATCGAGAAAATCGTAAAGACGTGCAAAGGCTTGCATTGGCAGCAAAAGCACCTCCGATCAAATACGAACCAACCATCGCCCAGGATCCATATAGATCTCGCAGGCCCATTAGACGGTTTCAACTATTTAATTGTAGTAGATAGTTTCACAAAATGGCCCGAAGTGTCGCGATGCAAAAGTCCAACGACGGAAGAAACCATAAACTTCCTCCACGAATTGTTCGCCCGTTTCGGAGTGGTGGATTGTTTAGTCAGCGACAACGGAACACAGTTCAGGTCCGCTGAATTCAAGGAATTATGTGATACGTTCCAAATAAAACATATTACGACCCCACCATACCACCCGAGATCAAATGGCCAGCAGAGCGTTTTGTCGATACACTGAAAAGAGCCCTGAAGAAGGCTACAGGCACTCCTACGGAAAAAGCCCTACAACAGTTCCTTCAGGTGTACAAGATCACGCCAAACACGAATACACCATCTTCATTATCCCCTGCTGAGAATGTTTTCGCGCAAGATGAGATCCGTTTTTGACAAACTTCTACCAATACAGACAAAACCGGGACGAAAAAAATGCAGTACCAAGAAAATGTTACGTCCCAGTCGAAAAAATATTTTTTTAAATGTTTAAAAATAATAAATCTTCTGGAAACTGGGGACAATTGAGAAGCGGGTCGGAAATATGATATACATAATTCAAGGCCCTAAGTTCTCTCATAAGGGACATTTAAATAAATTAAGAAAACGACTATCGGACGACACCGACAGCGCTCCTCAAGAAGAAAAATAAATTATAGACACCATATATGACACCTTTGACATTGAGATCCCCCAGACAGCTCCGGAACCAAGACAATCAAAAAGGAAGCGAAGACTAACGGATCTGATCGTAATAGACCCGAAAAGGAAACGCTATTAATTCTCCTGCGGAGGTAATACTTGGGAGGGGGTTATGGTGACTTACCTATATACAACATGGACTCGTCTTCTTTGCTCAATAAATGCCAACGGCAATTAACTCTCGTCGGAATCCAGTTAGATAGTCGAACTCTACTTACCAGGCGCATATGTATTTCCTCTGTACTCTGTTTTCTTAATACACTTGTTTCTACTTCATACCGTGTTCGTGTTTTCATTTCGGTCCCTTTAACAGTGCCGCGACAGTATCATTCCTTTTAAGTATATTATTATATTCTTTTAATTATTCTGTCTATGTTATCTGTGCAACTATAACTTAGTTTTAATGTATTCTTATTAAATAGCTTATGGGGGGGCGTTACCAGGTGGGAAGCGTTTGTCTATAAGTTTTAGAAATGTGTTACCAATTTTTGTTTTCAACATCATATTGAACGGGAATGTAAACCAGATTATTTTCCTGCCTCTGTTTCAAGAGTTGCTAGCATTTGTAGTTGTATTTATATATTTTATATCAGCATTTACGTACCCGCTATTCTTTAAGGACGTGTTTTAAATATTTGTATAGTTGTTAAACGTTGTCTCTACGGATGAGTTATTGCTAATTCTACTTTCTATTTGATTACGGATGTACGTATATGGCGCTAGAGTTTTCTTTCATGAAGGGTTTATATTTGTTTTCAGTTAGGTTACACGTAACATCAAGGAAGTAAACCGCCGGGAATTTCAAACTGAAGCCCTAGTTTATTCATTTCTTTATGGAGTATCTTTCTTATACAGTTGCACAGATCACATAGAAAAAATAATTAACAAGCATAACAATAAAATACTTCAAGGGAATGATACTAACAATTGTAACTGGCAGAGACGGGATAAATGTCCCTTACAAAAGAATTGCGTCACCGCATCAGTAATATATCGTGCGGAAATCTACACTACTGAAAATCCAAGCGATAGTAAGTTCTATATAAGAAGCACGTCAAGAATTTTTAAGTATAGGTATTACACGCATAAATTATCCTTTAGAAATAAAAAATACAGTAACACTTCGCTGTCCCGATACTTCTGGAAATTGATAGACAAGAAAAAAAGTAGATGGACATAATGAAAAATGAAAAAAACATGTAGATGACTTACCTTACCCTGTTTCTTATGCCTGGATGAGAAACTTGAAATTGTTAAATTTAAAGATAGAGAAAAACTACTCAACGTCAGAAACGAAATGAGTTTTAACTGCAAAAGTTTGAAGGAGCACACGCTAAGTAGACTTAAGATTACGAATAACTACTATCACTCTACTGACTGTTAATTCATTGTTAGTATAACACATACTCAATTTTTACAATTTAATTTTATTTTTTATTTTTTATTTTAATTTTTTATTTTTCATTTTTATTTTTATAATTTGTATCATCATTGTTTATTTTTATTTTCATGATTTTTACTTTTTTATTTTTTATTTTTTATTTTTTTATTATTTATTTTTTTATTTATTTTATTATTATTAACATATTTAATTTAAAATTCTGATGTCTTTATAATTTTGAATTTATACAATTCATGTTATGCAAAAATATAATTTGTATACACCTCAACCTATAATAATGTTTTCAGCACGTATTCATAGTTACCGCGTTTATATGTATGTGTGTGTATATATTTCTGCATATATATACACACACACACACACACACATATATATATATATATATATATATATATATATATATATATATATATATATATATATGTATATGCATGTATGTGTGTGTTGTTGTGTGTGTATATGTATAGGTATAGAATTAACTATTGTAATTCCATACGCTATATTTTATTAGTGTGATTGTCTTTATGGTATTTATTTTTGTATTAATACAAGAGCAGGTGTAAATGTAAGTAATTTAAAGTAAGATAGATTTGAGCAATAATAGATGGGTTTAATTACTGAAACATAGATATGTGTGTAGATGTGGGCCTGTTTTGTGTGCATGCATGCAACTATTTGTATACACATAGATATGCGTGTGTAAGTTGGCGCTATGCATATATAATGATGTTATGTATATTTATGTATATTTCTGTTATATGGATATGAAAGTGTGCGTGTATCTGTTATAGGGTATACGTATATAATTGTATAGCTTATGTATGTATGTATATATATATGTGTGAGCATATGTGTATGTGTGTATATATACATGCGTGTGTGTGTATAATTTGATCGAAATATATGTGTATGTACGGATGTGGATAGTTTAACTGATCTCTTATTCATCTGAGTATGTTTATACTCTGCAAAAGTTGTATTTTTTTAATATTATTGTTGTACTCATTTGTTGTATACGTATGTATTTATTTGCCTATGTGACTGTTTTATATATGTTTATGTGTGTGTATGTGTATATGCATGCATGTGTAGATATGTATGTATACATATGTGTATGTATATATCTATATGCATGCATATGTTGTGTATGTATGTTGTGTATATCCGGCTATAGATGTACGCGTATATATTTGTGTTTAGTCTGTATATTTGTATAGTCTGGATTATATACTCTATGTATGTACTTGCATATATTTATTTATTAATTTGTGTGCACTTAATATATGTATACCTGTATATATGAGTATATATGTATATATATATATATATATATATATATATATATATTGTCTGAGCGTGTGTATATGTGTATATATATATGCATATATACGTATATATTTTTAATAACAACTATTTATGCTTGAATGTGTATGTATGTGTATATGGGTGTATCTGCGTTATGCATATATGCATGTATATATGTGTGTGTTTCCATGTGTGTTTGCATATCCATATATATATATATATACATTTTTATGTTTGTGTGTATATATGTACATGTATGTTTATATGTGTGTGTATGTTTATGTATTAACTTGCACAGGCGTATGTATTTTTTGTATTGAAATTATTTGATATATTGAGACTATTTTATATATTGAAGGTATATTCATGCGCGCGTCTATATTTCAAATATATTTTTGCTTTAAAGTAGATATGTGTGGGTATCCATGTTTAGATGTGTATGTATATTTATGTTAGTTTATTTATTTTCTACTTGTGTATGTATTACATTTGTTTACATGTGTCTATTTAATATATAGATGCGATATTTATACTTAAATATGGTTGTAAAACTTGGAAAGTTAAATAGAGTTGAAAAGAATTCCAAGCTAAGGAGGTAATACAACAAGGAAACGGGGCAGGTAGGTCATAAAAAATAAAAAAAGATAGGAATAAACTTAAAGAGTCAACAAGTAAAATAGGTAATCAGATACTAATTCATAAGAAATAGAAAATAACCAATCACAAACACACATTTATATAGGGGAGAAAGGTCTTGAAATCCATCCCACTTCTCTGGAATCCTTGGTCTGGTGAGGTTTACTATCTGTGAAAAGTGCAACCGAAACATGAAACATGTATGCACATATGTAACAAATGATATTTGTATGAATAAAAATGTATACTTATATATATATATGTATATATATATATATATATATATATATATATATATATATATATATATATATATATGACGGTTTTACGTGATCTCTTTTAGTTTTTCGATTAAAACATGCATTTTCATGTGCCATTCAGATTATTAAAGTCAACATTTACCAAACCGTGACTAATGCTTCGACTTGTCATTAATTCAGTTGTCATCCCAACCTTTTCGATGTTTGCATTACAATTAACTAGTCCCAAGTCTGTTTTGAACATAAAAAAATTAAAATTTTGTCCAGTAGAAAAAAGTTATTCAAAATATGTGCGGTCATCATCGTGTAGAATAACGTGTTGGAATAACCATAACTTTTTTTTGTTTACAACTAATATTTATTTTTATACCAGAAATGTATCAAACAGCCCAAGGAATATACAAATATAAATATCTCGAAGGGAGTTGAAGATATGGAAGTGTTGAGCAGCTTGAATTGACAAAAATGCCAATTTACTAACGCTCCTCATGCCCTTTAACTCGAGATTATCTTTTAAATTATGAATATAAAAATAGAAAGATAAAACTCCAAGGGATAATTCTAAATATGTTAGCATTAAAAAAAGTATTTTCAGAGCTGTGGGACTTTTAGTAGAAAAATAAAAAAAAGTTATAATTGACTTTTGAAGCTAACTTTTTCAGGAAAAAAGGCCAAGAAAGGCCTAACTGAAAACTGAAGCCACACTTTCAGATTAAAAAAAGCCAAAATAAAATACCAAAGTTAAAATTCTCATTATTAATGAAGAAAATAAAGAAAAATTGGAATAGTAACTCTTGGGTATGTTGAACATGTTAACCCCCAAATGTCTGTCTCTTTTTTTCTATTAGTTTCGTATTGTTTTGTTAGCGGTTTAAGCACATGTGTTCCGTATGAATTGCACTGTGTGTTTCTTCATGTATGCTTTTTGTGGAATTTTTTTTCAAAATATGTATATAAGTATTGTTCTAAATACACAATACTTTCTACAGTATACATATTAAAGTATTATATCGCACTGGAAAACTTTAAAGAATATCTGAACATGTTATATTAAAATAATTGTTAATACATTTGAAGATATATACCATCGGCTCTCCTCCCCGAAACAAAAATCATATTATCCTTTTTATAGGCGATAACGGGTTGGAAATGAAATGCAATTATTTAAGAATTTACAGTTTTTTCATATAAATTCAACGTAAAATTATCACCCATTTCTGGACGATCGCAATCGGAAGAGCGTGTTCAGAGCATACAACCATATTTTTTTGCAAAGAGATATAAAGTGTGTTGTTGTATTTGGGAGGCAGTTATGAAAATCTATTAATCTTACTACTAACCATAAGTCTATGTGGAAAAAAACGTCCCTTAAAAAAACATTTAACTCTATCAATAACCTTTGGTCCGGGTGGCAACCCACACAATTTAACTAGAACGGATAGATGTTTACTTGGCCTTTTAGCTATGAGAAACATGTAGTATCAATCTTTGTATAGTTTTGTATTTTGTGTGCAAATAAATATTGCAAAGTACAGTATATGTTCTGATACTACACTTCATCTTTTATGTCCTCGGTCAGTAAAGGATAACCCATTCTAGACTAAGGTAGTTTTCATTTTTGTAACAATCAATGGTTCCCATTTTTAAAGATCTGGATTTTCCACCCATTAAAAACCGACCTTGTGTTTACATCGATGAAACTGAACATTCGGCAAAGGAAAATTCGGCAAAGGAAAAGTTGGCAAAGGAAAATTCGTCAATTTTGTCAAAGTAGGAAATTCGGTAATTATGAAATAAATATCGATTGAAAATATTTTTACAACCGTTCTTGCGGGGAATATATTTGTATATACGTGGCTACCCTCACACATCCACTAAAAAACACTTCTTGTGTTATCTTGTTGGTACTTGTGCAGTTTATGAACAGGGTTATTTTCTAGCTAAGATTTTCAAATTGAATTATTTTTTTACGATATCTATTGTTTATTAAATTGTTAAGTGAAAATACAGAATCGTTACGAAAACCCATCTGTCCGGGTTTGTTATGGCATTCTAACAAAGATTATTATTTTAACCTGTTCTATGAACTTGAAAAATTACAATTTATTTTCAATTATTATATTATATAAATAAAAAAGTAGTAAATAAAAATCCTATTACGAGATTAAATCCATCATAATGCATTTAGGTCTCTTCGTAAACAAGTCAGTTATTTTAACATTTTTTAATAATTAAAATAATAAATCAATTACTTTGTGTTCGGCATTTGAAAGGTATTTGGAAGTATTTTAACTGTCGAATAGAATTGCTTTAACATTCTTAACAAATCTTCATGTATTAAAACACCCCTTTGAATATAATATTTAGAAATAAATGTTTGAAGGATGTACCCCGCAGAAAAAAAAGATTATAGAATATTTATGGTTCATGAATATCAGAGCGAAATGCACACTTAATTAGTTAGTTGATCATAAGCCACCACGTGCGAGACAATTTCGTTAAATATTTAAGTTGACAATTTTGTTTTTAATGAGGTCAAAATCATAATTGACTTGTTGTTACACATGAATGTGTACTCATCAGCGTAAGAAATTTATGTTTTTTAATCTTGAAACAAAACAAAATTGGAAAATAATTTAAACAATTAAAATCAAAGAACATTCCGAAAATGTGTTTTAAAAAACTGGTCTGAATTTTACTAACAATTAATTTCAAACGTCAGGTAGGGAAAACCTATGAGAAACAATTACACACACGGGATGCTAACCGCCACACACTATTTACTATGCGACATCATCGAAGATTTATTTACAGACAATCATTCATCTTCCAGTTTCAAAATAAAAGGTTTTATTATTTTTATTTAAAAAATAGAAAGGTCAAAACTAAAAAATATATGTTGATATTTAAAAAATGTTAATATCATTTTAACATGAGATAGAGAAATAAAATCCTATGGGGACCAATTAAACCTGTAAAGTGACTTTTTAATAAAAATACATATACTGTGTATATATATTATAGTACAACTATTAATAATTTAAAGAAAATTTTAAAAACATATCTGACAGATTGTTTTCTAACATTGTTCTATTACACATCCATCCTTTCTATATACAATTTAAAATACTAGATGAAATAATTAAAATAAATATTATACCTATTCTGATATTCTATACATATGTACTGGCAGTAAACTAATTGTTGTTATACTGATATCTCGTACATTTTTTAGATAGAACGTACATTCTTTTGATCATTATATACATTTTTAGTTAAATGTACGTGTTTTTGTTTTAAATTCAGTGCATTAAAATCGTTGAACTAGTCCCAGAAAAGTTGTATTTATATTACAAAAGATGAGCAAAAAAAGATTTCTTGACATTTCAAATCTTACTTTATCTTACTTAATTTCTGTAATTTAGCTATAGTTAGAACAGTTTTCATTTGAAAGTTTTTTGACACGTAGAAATAGTTTTTTTAGATACACTTTAAGATTATAACTTTCGAACATAATCAAACTTTATATTAAACAATTAAATAGACATACTGAAAATGAGTTTAAAAGTAATTAAATTATTACACTTTAATTATACATTTAATTACACATTATACGTTTCGAACATGATCAAACTTTATCTTAAACAATTAAATATACATAATTAAAATTAATTCCAAATTAATTAAATTATTGTTGTGGACCCGTTTAGGGGTACCAACAATGAAATAAAAATACAACAGGTTTAGATATAATAATAATGAATTGTATTGAACAGAGAAATTATACACAAGTCAGTGTTGGCAGTGCTAGTGCCTAAATGTTCTACAAATGTTCTCCCGGCAAAAGCCGGTATTTATGGTAGCAGGTTGCTACCATTAAGTTATTACTAAAGGGTAGGTAGGTTCACCCACAACAATTATGATATGTTAATTTATTCTTAAATAATTATACATTATTTCATCTTGTTTAAAACTTAGAGATTGAAATGTATTTTTATTACTCTGAAACTTATTCTGAAAATCAGTTTTTCTAAATATATTAATATTTGAATTTAAAATATTCAACAATGTTTTATCTTATTTTAACTTAATCTAAAAATTAAAATTCTGAAAAATTTAGAAATTTTTGAAGATCATTTAATTTGAATTGGAATATGCAATAAGTATTTAAAAAAAGAAAAAACTGAAATTATTAAATATAACTAATGAGTAAAATTGTATTTGATGATTTAAAACGTATGATTTTTTAACAGAAGAATTATTATTATTTTGATAATTTCTTACTTATGAATAATTGAATCTCTTTAAATTGAAAAACAAAGAATTAATTTTATTTACAAGAAAAAATAGAAGAATTAAATAAGAACACGATAATTTAGTTTAGACGGTTAAAAGTGTATAAATTCTAAGCAACTTCATTATTTATTCTGCATTTTTACTTATTTGTAATAACTTCACTTAGTTAAGTAAAACTGTAAATTTATTACTAGAATATTGTAATTAGTGATTTTTCTCTGCGGGCAGTACTGAATCATGTAGTAGGGTTTCCAGAAAAGACTGATGCTTTTGTTGATAATATACGAAAAATATGTTTTTAATCAATTACATAAGTAAATGTATTTTTTAGCTTTTCTATTTATTATTTTCAAATAACATCATCTTAAAACACTCATTTCTAAATGTATTACAAAAGTATAGTCAATTGTGGTTTTGTCGCTATGGCAAATACTAAATTATGTAGTAGGGCTGTACAGAAAAGGGACATGTTTTAAGTGACTGCATTCTAATTATGCACTTTTACATTTTATAAACGAAAACAGTGAAGTTATTTTAATTGCAAGCTTTCTTAAGAAATGTATTTGTAAAATTTACATTTTTAATGATAGAGTTGCAGTCATGTATGTTTTGTCTTTATTGGCAGTACTTACTCAAAGAGTACGGTTGTCCAGATAAAGCAAATGTATCATTTGATATATTCTATTCATAATTTTCTTTGGTTTCAAAATATACACGCACAGTTTTTATAGTTGCTAACTTCATGCTTAAAGTTGAAGTCAAATTTATTACAATATAATTTGTTGTGACTTTGTTTCTATGGGCAGTACTTAATAATGTTGTAAGGCTCTCCATAAGAGGTATTTTTAAATAATAATACTAAATATACTCATTTTATTTTTGAATTATGATGACGAAGTTAGTTACACTTTATTATTATTATTGTTTCATGCAGATAACGTATGAATGTTTAGATTAATTATTTTTTATCAGCGAATAAGAAGTAATAAATCCAAGGCTACTTCACTAATGAATCAGATGTTTTCATTATTGTGATGTCATCATCATTATGTGTTCAAATCAATTAGAAATTGTTACTAATATTTCCACAAACTCAATGTATATGTGACTCAAGGTCTACCTGGTCAGCGATGATTGGAGTCTGGTTATTTTTTCTTGTTTAAATTATAATAAAAATGCATTTAACATTCTCAAACTGCAATCCTAAAAAAAGTGACTACACTGAAAACCCCGGTTGCATGTGCATTAATATTCTCACATATTAACCTGGAAAACTACAGAACAAGTGGAATTAAATCTTAAAATATTGAAACTGTAGTTGAGTTTTAATAATTAAATGTAGAATGAAATTAGCAATGTAAAGGTATTAATACACAATTATGAATTAGATAATTACTTAAATAATGTTGCATTAGCTTAAAGTATCAGTCAAAATGTTAAGAATCCATTAGCGTTTGCTCTTTACCACAGTATCTGGAGCGGAGTGTATTCTGCAGCTCACTCCTCCCAGCTATAGGATCTGCTTGTATTTTACAATGTATCCATACTGCACAGGTACGAAATTTGCAGTTGTTTGTGTTACATGCAAATCACGTATTATTTTATTTTAATAAAAATAATTAAACCAAACTTTGACATAATTGAATTACATTCAACTTTTCCTAATAGTTAGCTCTTTCTAATTGTAATCACCATTTTGTTCCAACGTCTGTTTTTTTAACTTTTCCTAATCGTAGTAATTTCTTTTCATTTCTTTCAAGAATAAACATATTTTTTTTTATTTCAAAATTTTCCAAAAAAAATTTACAACTTTATTTAAAACGAAAATTTTAAAATGGGGTTATAAAAGTGATCAAATGCTAAAAGTTTAGTAATTAAGACACTAAATCTTTGAGTCACTAAATCCAGTGACAAATCAATTATTCTAACTTGTTAAATTTGTCTAAGTCATCACTTTTTCGGTTTACTTTAGGTTACTATTTAGACGAAATCCTCTGTATAATTAAAGAAAACATAGTCGGTGTTTCATGTCATTCGTTTTTGAATTAAAATACCAATAGCAAAGAAAGAGCTTAGAAAACACATCGCCATTGTAGCAACGTTGTAATTAAGTGTGATTTTATGTAAATTGAATTCTACAAATCTCAATTCCAGCTTCAATATTTTAAGAGTGAATTCCTCTTGTGGTCTGTACTTTTCCAGATGTATATTTTAGAATATGTATACACATGCGTCCGTATATATATATATATATATATATATATATATATATATATATATATATATATGTAATGTATATACATATATTCATCTCTTTATTAATCTCTCTCTCTCTCTCTCTATATATATATATATATATATATATATATATATATATATATATATATAAATATATATATATAAACGTGTTTGTAACTGATTAGGTATGATTCTATATTAAACGGAGAAGAGAGGAATAATTACTTCAGAGACCCTGTGTTAGATGGAAATATTATTGTTTAGTAAAATCATTATTTTTATTTTCATCTTGACCTTTTTTCTGATAATTTCGCCCGATGCAACGAGCTTCATAAAAGAGTTACACAAATACAGAAGAATTAACCTTATTTCTTTTCGTAAGAAACCTTACTGGTCTTGTGGAAGTGGAGTCCTGATGTGTGGAATAACGATGTCTATTAAATATTAACTTTGAATAGAACATGGTCGCAAACAGGAATACACATGGGAAAGTTCTTTTTTACGCATCTTTAAAATGTACAACTTAAAAGAAGGAAAAATACTCCTTCAGAAACCATGTGTTAGATGCGAATATTATATTTTATTGAAATCAAAATTAAGGGAAAAAGGTCAAGATTATAAAAATGATTTGGGTTTTAATAAAAAATAATATTTGAATCTAACGCAATGCATCTGAAAACATTTTGCCTCTCTCTTCAAGTTTTACATATTCAAGATGGTTAAAATGATGAACATCCCCATGTATATACTAAAGCTATATATAATAACGTTATGCATAGACACATGTTACTTCATTTATAGGAATGATTACTGAGTCTAGAGGTCGCGAAATTCGAAATTTGACACCCAGTTGTTGGCGTCTGAGTTTTAAGTAATTGACCAAACGAATCTACACATGTAAGCGGGAGAAATTATATCTTTTTCAAATGATCCCATTCATTAATTTACTGTTTTACGGTGTTGATAAATGAGAGAAATCAATTATTTTTTTATCTTTGACAGCAAAGTCGAATATTTAATAGGATAATACTTTGTTTAGCTAAAAGAAAGATACAGGTCGTAAGAGATAGGTAAATGTACTGATGATATAATGATGTATTCCCGGTCGGAGGGCAAATCGAATGACGGCAAAGTTCCTTATCTTTAACAATTATAAGAAACGTTTCTAAGCACTGATTGCAAGATCCGATGAAACCGTTCTCGAGAGTCAAACGTTTAAATCGATCGACTTGCGATTCCCATGGAACATAAAGTGGAATGCATACATAAAATATGCCACAGAGTCTGCTGTAAAGAAGATAGGCTCCTTCCAGCGAGCTATGACACTTCTCACACCTCTCAGTACTCTATATTGTTATACACTTACTAGTCGTGAATAGAATATTATTGCAAGATCCAGGCTAGACCGCCAACCCTTAGCCGATCCCTCTTTTGGCAAGAGAAACCTTCCTTAATAGGTTCCGCACTGTGTGCCAATATACATCCTCCCTCGCAGCTACGCAGTGTTTCATCCTTGTACTTCTTTGCAAGTACCTCAACGGAATGTGGTTCTATTTACTTTGTACATCTGCCTCATATCGAAATGTGAATACGCAGACTAACCACACTACCAGCAAAATCCAACCATTCATCGTAGAGGTCCCTTGATTCCGGAATATTTTCTACTCTAATAAGTTATTTCCGGGCCGCTTACCTATGGAATTCAGCGTGTACCCCATGTTTCCCTAATCGTAGCAATATACATAACTTTAGATATAATGTCAACAACAATCTTGCTGTTTACGGTGTTCCCCCATATAAATATGGCATTGATCACAGTAGTGTTATACATTTCAATGGCAATATACCTTATTTATGTAAAACAGAAGAGATAAAGTAAGATTACATATATATATATATATATATATATATATATATATATATATATATATATGCAAAAATCGCTAAGCAAATAACGCGACAAGAGTGACACGTGACATCACATTTCTGAAACAGATGGCAAGAGAAGCTGAAGAGAGCCGGATGGTTAAGTATTTCCGTGCTCGTAACCGACGGTACGAATGTTGTACTAATTTCTCTGTACCAAAACAAATATATATATATATATATATATATATATATATATATATATATTTGAAGATAAAATTTACGGTGTATCATAAAAAAGAAATGCCGTAAAAGATAAGATGTGTGAAAAAAGACACACCGAAAAAAAAAACAGTTGTTTACACATAAATACTCATCAAAGAAAACGGTGGTTTTTACCGGTGTCGTTCGAGTCAACAAACCTCTTCTTGATCCGAACGAAACCGGCAAAATTTCTCGTTTTCTTTGATGATTTGTCCTGTATTTTAAATTTGTTTATTTCGTTCGTCTTTTTCACATACACACACATACAAAAATACATACACACATGTATATATATATATATATATATATATATATATATAAATGATACTTCAAAGATATAAATAATATATAATATCTCTAATTAGTGAACTATCCGAATAAAGACAAAGTCCAATATATTGGATAAATCATTTATAATATTGGATTAAATGAAAGTATAAAATGAGAAATTAATCAAACTTCATTACATATCAAAGTTTAAACAAAATGTACTGTAAAGCACTTACTCCATGGATTTTCAAAGAAAATCTTCTCCTCAGAGGACTATTACCGCAATTACATCACTGCGAATATAAGATTTGCTTTGAAAATATACACAAATATATAAAACATAAAATATAACGGCTAAAACACATTTTCTTATCTTAGCATACCCCATCAAGGTACGAAGTGTTTTGATGTTGAATCTTTTCGCTTTATCAAAGTCAAAATGTTTTTAAAGAAAGTTCTTTTCATAAAAAAGTTTCTAAAGTCCAGGTAGTGAACATTAATTCAAAATCAAAAAAGTTAAAAATTTAAAAATATAAAATATGTGTGTGATATGCATTCAATGGCTGACAGTTAAGAAACGCCCAGCGTTAAATCACTGTGTAAGTAACATTAAAATGATCAAAACAGTACAAGGATAGACAATGCAGAAAATAAACTTTCTCAATGTTCGATATTTGAGTGATAAATTTAGGGTTCCAAGAAAGTGATAATCAAAAAAGAGAGAATAAAGAGAAAACGTAGAGAAAAGAGAAGGTAATAAGGATAACCATCCAGTTAATTTCTAATCTCAACGCATTAACTAAAGAATTTAATTGAAAAGAAATTGCGACAAATTAATTTTAAATGTATCCACGAATCCATCTAAGCAGATATGTCTATGTGGCAGTTGTACAAGCATGTGTACTGTTATTTAAATTTTTACACACAGATCAAATTTGATTTGTTGAGGAAAAGTTGAAAGTCAAAAAGTATTTTCTCTACAATGTGGCCTAACTATCCATTCACAAGCGACGTGTTCGTCCGTCGTTATCTTAAGCTACGATTGAAGTATTATCGCATCGGCGGTCCCGTCGCTAACCCCGCCATTAAGTTAAGAAATATCATCATCAACATTACACATGCTTTATCAATGAAGTCTACGCATTCCAATAAACACGTCCTGCTTCACTTTTATCAGTCAGGCAAGTCGAAAACGCTCAGATTGAATGTCATATGTATTTCTGTTTGCATTAATCTATTATATTTTGATAAATAATATTGTTTTCAAAATATTGACCACATGGAAAGACAGATACTGGTCTTTTTTGCATCTTCATTTTTTCTTGTTCTTGTTTGACTTCTTTTGTTTTTGCATGCTTTATACTTTTTATAGTTCTTCTTCCTCTTTTTCTTCTTTTGATGTGTGTCTTTTTCTTGTTTATCTACAGGTTTTTCTTCTGTTTCACTTCAGGGTTCTTCATCTTTTCATTCTTCGTTTTCTTAGTCTCCTTTTTTTGATATGTTATTCTCTTTTCTGTCTCCTTTTCTTCTTTATGTTCATCTTTTCTTTCTTTTCCTTGAATTCGCTGTCGTCTTTTTTCTTTGGATTTTACCATCCTGTGTTTTTTTTTGGGGGGGGGGGAATTTATGTACGTATTCCTCTTTTGTTTACTTTTACTTTACATGTTTCATATTCTTCTGCTTCTTTTCGCTGTTCTTTTGCTTTACATTTTTCGGTTTTATTTTGTCTTCTTTTTCTCTGTTTCTGTCATGTATTTTTAGTTTTTACTTCTTCCTTTGCTTTTCTCTCTTTAAATTTTTCCTGTTGCGGCAGATCTAAAATTTATGACATTTCAGATGAGTTTAGAATTGAAATAAAACAAATTCTCGGCGACTTGAAATTCAAAGAGCGTAATTCTTCAACGGTGTTGTTCTTTTTAATCCGTGTTTTAACCGATCATTTTTCGTCTTCCGATTCTTAATCGTCTTTTTCTTATCTGTTTTCTGCATCTTTTCTGTCTACTCATCTTACCCCGTGTGTTTCATCCGTTTTTCCTTCTTGTTCTTCTACTTTTTAATCCCCCATTCTCATTCGTATTCTTCTAACCGTTCCACCTTCTGTTTCTCTCCCTTCTCCTTCGTCTTATTTTCTCGCCATCTTTCTCGTCCCCACATCTTTCTCCGTATTCTTCTTTGTCTTCTCAAATCAACCAAAGACCTCCATAAATCTCACTAAAATCATTTAGAATTCACCACACCAAATATACTTTATCGAAAGCGGAGGTTAATGGAGTCATTTCTTGAACTTCATTTTAGGATGGAGATAAAAAAGTACATTCCAAACACAATAAAACACACCAAGAACACAATAAAAAGTTGAATTCAAAAACCATTTCTAAAAGAACAACGCAAACATTTGGCTTTGAATAACATCTTTTTTGAAATATTGTATTCGGTTTATTTTGCTTTTGACCTTCAGAGCTGTCTTTATTGAAAAAATAGAAAACTATATTTATTACTCGTTCGTTCATGCTTGTATTGCCAAGAAATCAATCCTTGATGGAAAAAAACTATCTGTCATACGGACTCCAGCTTGCAATTTCAATTGAAGGGAAAAGATTTATTCGAGAGAAAACCTGTTGTGACACTTGTTAAATCATCCGAACAGATTCAAACGTCCTTAAATAGTTTTTTCTTAACCGATACATTCGCTTATCGAAAATATACATATAGCAACATTTTTGCGGACTATATTATAGTAGTAAAATTGAAATTTATTAGTGATACAAAGTTAGAGCATGTGCGATACGTTTATGTATCTTTATATCATCAGGAGATGTCTGTACTTACGAAAACAGTTAATTCTACAGACTGCGTTTTAATCTTGTCGTTTCAGGAACACAATGTCCAATATAACATTTCACAATGTTCACGTGGTCGCTCCTGCGAATACCTCATTCAATAGGGAAACCAATGTGCACAACAGAATAAAGCTTTCAATACTGATACACACGAATTTCTTTTCATACAAATTCCTTTAAAACGTTCAGGGTGGCATAGGATGAACGCATAATAAATATTAGCTGTACACTTTTAAACTTTAGTGTAGATATTATTTCTCAAGGGTGAATACATTATTATGTGCAGATAGTACATTTTCTTGCATATCAGATAAAATAATCATTTTCATTAATCCATATAAAACTACCTAATTTTTGCATCATAATCTGGTTGTCAAATATTTTGATTAAAATTATATATATATATATATATATATATATATATATATATATATATATATATATATATATATATATATATATATATATATATATTGGTAGGTAGTTTCCGTGGCTTCGTGCCGTCAACATTCCGGAAGGTAAGGGAAGCGCCCGAGAGTTGCCGGGACTATTAGAAAATCACGTTGCAACAGACAGCTGTTAACTTATGTCTACGATGTGTGTCAGCATGTCTTCTGCTTGTTTCCCGATGACCCTTCCTCCTCTGCGTGTATGGCGTCGTCGTCCACAAGAGAACCAGCGCAAAAAAACACTTTCTGTACCATTTGCCTACCTTTGTGTTCTGTACAGGTTTACACTTGGACACTTTAGAATGACAAAAACCAACTAACCCTAACCTTAACCCTAACCCTAAGGATAAGCCCTAAACCCTAACCCAGAATATGTAAAAAAAGAAACAAAACGGTCTGTATTTAATATATGTATTTTACTTCAGTTTCTACGTGTAAGTTTTGTTTTTTGCAACTTTTCTTGGTGGTCTTCGCCTCGGCAAGTCTCGGGCCGTTTCGTAACCAGCCCGAACCTTGACGACGGCAAGTCACGGACACGCTGGTCGTTCTCTATATAAGTACCAATATATTTTCAGTATTTGGAAAAGATCAATACGTGAGTAGTATGAACATCTATCTATGCCAAGTAAACTACACGGATGCCTGATGATTTTAGCGGAAATAAAACGTGGGTGTCTTCGTATATCATATGTTTTATATATATATATATATATATATATATATATATATATATATATATATATATATATATATATATATCCCTACTATTACAACCACTACTAGGATCTACTAACGTGTTGGACACTGTCGAAGTAAAAAGTCAAAATATATAGACAATATGGTGCATCACTTTATACTAATACATGGGTATATGCACGGAATACTAATAAATTATACATATATGAATATATTAAATTATAATGGTATCTATGTCTGTCGTAAAATCACAGTTAACGGCTGATATTAGAGAACATCACACCTCATATGTAGACTCAGCAACTTAGAGGCGATGTCTTTATAGAAGGCAGACGTACGTGAACTTATTGTTCAAACCACAACAATGAAATTACAACCAATGGTTGGACTTTTTAGTGTTCACTTGTAGAACTGGCAACGCAACATATGCTTTACTTTGAAGACAAAATATCTATTATTTGTCTAATTAAAAATGGACTAAAAATATTTGATAAATGTTCACTAATATATATTTACTTTAATATAAATTGGTATTATTTTATATCATGTTTAAGTCTCTGTCTTCATTGTAGACAATATATGTTTTTTAGATCTATACGCCGAACTAATAAATAAGTACTTTAAAAATGTTCCAAATATTTTACACCATCTTTCAAGGTTCAAATCACATGCTACACAGTATTTTTGCTATAGCATTCCAGTAATGTCTATGACTATATCGATCATCATCATGAGCCTGCATAACTTGTATTTGAGATTATTCTATTTAGATTTGAAGTGAAACTATTTAAGCCAATCATGTGGCTGTGTTTATATGTGCTTCTCGCCAAACGTGACTTTGGTAATGCTATTACTACCACATGGTTTAGCTAAAAATAGGTGGGTTGGAAATAATGACAACACTAATTTCACTCTAAATGATTAAGGGTACTGAAATAGGATTGAAACAATATTTACATGATATCACATATGAAGGAGAAATAATATTTTATGATATATGGCATTCTGACTTTGTCTTAATTTAAATGAATTGCTCACACCTGGAGAAGGCCGCTGTTTAAAAAAAGCTTCTCTGACTAACTTTCAGTCCACACCTGAAATGGAAGACTTACGTCAAATCCGTTGCCAAGCTCGCTGGAAAAAAAGAGTGGGATCATTCTACCGCTCGAAAAGTTATCGCACTCCTGACTCGTGGTGGGATGATTACTCGGAATCTGAATCGGCAATCGAAACAATCGGAACATTTTGTGTTATCCGAATCGATAAAAACTGTAGCTTTATTTCAAATTCCAGAAACGATTTTTACTGATTTCTTGTTTGGTTTAAAACTTAACTTTCTATTGCTGGCACAAGTAGAAAAATATAGATGAAAATCTCACAAGTTTATCAACACAATACATAACCTGAAAACATTAAAAAGTTTGTCAAAATGAAAATATATATATATATATATATATATAAATTGAAACTTGCATGAGAACTATCCGCTTCCCCCTCTCCCAAAAAATGAAATTCTACTTTTTATTAGGCGATTTTAGAATCAGAATCCGTAACTGCATCGGAATCGGAAATATAAATCAGAATCGGTAATTGTATCGAAATTGTGAAAAATAGTGGAATCGTCCCATCATTGCTTCTGACGCAATCCTTTAGGTGCATACGAATTGCATGTCTTAAAATCGAGTACTGTTGTAACATCTGATACTAAACCGACTGCAAAATCTTGTTGAGTATGTCTGTTTCACTTTCCTATAGAATCTGTCTAACAGTAGAGGCGTAGCTAGTCTTTCTCTACTCTATCAATATTTTCATGACAGCTTATGGACTGAGCTTCAGGCTATGGTACTCTCCGTGAAACATTCACAAAGTTAACTCGTCTAGCGCCCACGGCTGTAAATGATTTCCCTTTCTCCTCCTCTGAACTAAAAACTTAGCAGAACGTCCATGACTACAGTTTCTTGTCGAGAACTGCCCGTCTATGGATCACAGTACAATGGGACTGCTTCCCGGCTGACTACAACATTCCCGTTTTAAATTGCCATGTAGACAAACTCTTGTTGAGCCATTCTCTCGAATTATCAATTTCTGACCAGTTACAAGTGTTACAAATTCCTTCAATGGTTCACCGATCACCTGTCAAACACAATAACCCTTATCTTTGAGTGGGAGTTGGGCCTTGATAAGCGGTGACCCGTTTGTAAAACAAATTAACCTAGTAACTATTGTATGTATGTTTGTGTTTCTCGCCATACTCTATTGTGATATATATTTTATTAACACATTGTTTAAGTAAGAACGGGTTGTTTGAGAGAAATGCCAACACCCATTTTACACGTAAATATAATTAATTATGCAAAAAAATGAAATGAAAAGGACAGTTAATGATAGATTAATAAGTTACATTAGTTGATGTCATCGTGTAGTTTATGTGGGTGAGTCCTGTAAGTACATACATCTATGTATTGGGGGGATCAAAACTTATTTAAGTCTAAATAATTTGTGTTACTAAAATAGGATTTAAGCAGCGAATGTATCCCCCATACTGATTATTGCAAGTTTGGCCTTAAACACACATGTATATGAATTAATTTGAAAATATTATTTATAAACAATTTTTTAAGTTCTTGCTACGTGGAACCAAGTAAGTGAGTTAACAACAAGATGTTATCTATTATATAATGCAATACTCTAGGTCCCGTCTATTGAGTTCTCGTACGACTTGATAATATGACCGCTGAAATTGACATTTAGAAGTTAATTCACTTCACCATTTTGACGGTTATGCGTGGTAGACACATCGGAAAACGATCTGACTACTGAGTCAAATATTACTTTCGTATTAAGGTTCTAACCGTGTGACAGGCAGGGTTGTCTCGTCTCACACTGATGATTGCAGATTTGGCATGAAACATATGTGTATATGGGTTAATTTGAAAATATTATTTACAAATAATTGCATATATATATATATATATATATATATATATATATATATATATATATATATATATATATATATATATATATATATACGTTCGATCCAATAGCCTTATTAATGCCCAGGAGTTGTGTAAACTATTTAACATCTCATTGTTCAAAAGTAAATTATGTACAAATGAAAGTAGGAACAAATGTTACGTAATTTTCGCGTTACATTTCCAATTTAATTATTTATATCCTTAGTCGTCAGACCAAGACGTATAGTAAAATGATAAAGTTATTTGCTTGTTCGGTGATTGTGTGAACAAAGCTTTCATCTTCAGTCCCAATATGTAATAGCATCTTTTAAGGTTCGAATCTCACAATAGGCACTTGTTATTTTATGTATTGCATTCCAGTTATTTCTCGATCTATATCATGCATGTGAGACATACATGAATATGATGCAAGAACAATATGTTTGATTGCGGCATATCAACGCGTTATCATTATTTAATGTCGTAAAATATACACAGTACCCCATTGATTAATTGGTTAGGTTGATATTTTTGACGACATACCGAATCCTGTTTTAGATTATTTAATGAAGAAAAAACAAGTTGACGTCTATTTTACGACAGATTCTGCCATAACAAAATACTTCTTGCAAAGGTGAGATTAATGTGTTTCTCATGTTCCTGAAGGAGTAACGGATAAGGTATTAAGTAGAATTCAGTCCTAAGTGACTGCTGAAGGTTGATGACTCAATTCTCAGTTAGAACGATACTAATAATACAATTGCGAATGACTTAAAATTCTACCCGGGCATGTCTGACGGAACGAGAGTATGCCACTACCGTAGATTAAACAAAATGTACCGCTCGAAGTTTCGCATGAATTACCGAGTTCAGCAGACAGATTCGCGAGTTCGACAGGATACACCTGAAAAAGGATAGAGGGTAAATCGGCTAAAACGTTGTGAAAATCACACTCAAGATGAGAACAGTTCTCCGAATAATCCCAAGTAATACGAATGTGTTTCTTATCTGTTTTACAGCATATAAACTCGTTTGGAGTAATTTAATGACAAAATCAAATACCTTGTATAAACGTTTAGTTAGTTTAATTACTTGTTTTACGGTATATCAACCCTGATGATTTTTTTCCCAATCCTAAACTCTATAACAGGTCTAAACGATTCATTGTATAATTGATAGGTCTTTAATACGGCATAGCGTCCCTTTTAGAAATATTTAATTCCGAAATGAAAATATCGGATATTATGGAGTAATTAATGTTTTATTCGTCTACGTTCCGGCATATCAACCTTTATGGATTTATCTCTAGCCTAAGTTCAATACATAGTATGAATAATTAATGTATTGTTTGATTTGCGTTTATTCCGGCATATCGATCTTTTGGGATTTATTAACTATCAAAAATCAATTTGATTAGTAAGTTGTGTAAAGCGTTTCATAAATTATTTTTTACCACTTTGATGGAATTTAATACTATGAGACCAAACTGCGAACCGGTGTTAATAAAAAAATCCATCCAAATTATTTTAGGCCGCATAGCTTTTGGGGACATTTTTATTTTTCGGATTAATAAAAATCAGTTTTAATGTATTATCTGTTGTATAATTTTGTGTTACTTTGTTATTGGGTTAATAATTAATAATTACACTATTTTCAAAATATGATGAACATGAAAACATTCGAATTAAAAAAAATGATTTTATTATTTGTTAATTTTTTTTGTTGTTTTAATCCAATTAAAAAAAAATGTTTGGTTTTCATTATTATTATTAAACAAATTGTTGACACCAAATTATTATTTGACAAAAAAGATCTGGCCTAAAATAAAATGTTGGATCTTTTTCGATTACTCCGATTTGCAATTTCCGATTTCGAATCAGGCGGCTAAGAGAAAGTGGGTACTTCCTGTTTTTTTTTACCTATAATTCTACTTCTATATCTACTTCTTTTCCCGACTCTTCTCTTTCTACTGTACCCGATCTACTACAACTGTTACTACTATTTCTAGTACTATAGATTCCACTATTTCTACTACCTTTTTGTCTACTATTTCTTCTGCATCCTCTTATCCATTTGTTCTCCATAGTTTTCCTTTCTTTTTTTACTTTTTCGTTGTCGTAGCTCCTTTTTCTTCTTCTTCTTTTTCTTACATTATGTCTTCTTTTTCTTGTTTTTAATCCGCGTATTCTTCTTTGTTGTGTCTTTCTTTCATTCTTCTTGTTGTTCTCCTTCTTCGTCCAAGTATTCCTATTCTTCTATGTACTACTTCTTTTTTTAACTACTGCTACTACTACTACTACTACTACTACTACTACTACTACTACTACGTCTCCTTTTTATTTCTCCGCTTTATATCCTTTTTTATTATCATTTTTCTTCGTCATCATCAACGTCTTGTTTATCTTAGTCATCGTTTTTTAATCTTCTTCCTCTTCGTCTCTCTTCTTCGTTTGTTATTTATCTCTTATTGGTTCTCTCTTTATCCTATCTCTTGTTTACCTTCTGCTTTGCGGTTATTTCATTCTCAATTGTTTTATATTCACTCACGATGAATCTATATTTCTCCTTCTCCCCCTCCCCCCGCCCCCTCAGCCGAGTACTCTTTCAACTGTCTACTGATACTTTGTCAAAACGCACAGTGGGAAACAACAAAACTTTTGTTTTGTTCATTAGTTCCGTCGCCAGTCCTCCATTGGTCAATTCCGCTATCAAAGACGCGCCGGCTAAATGGATCAACGCTTCAAGTCATCTCCTCGGTGGTCCGAAAATGATTGATCGTGCTGCATCTACACAGCCGTACAATACCGCCAGAGCACATTATAACCTGATGACCCTATCAGAAATATAATTAACCCGTAATATTATTCTCTTGTCAGTGAAAAGTCTTTTAAGAAACGCTTAGACAATCCTTTACCCTTACATCTGCCTCTATCTTTACGACTGTCTCTAATCTGGCCATCCATCTTTTTGGGGGCAACTGACATACACAAGAGTTCTTTAGAACGCTGCCACCTTTCTTTATTTCCTCCTTTTGCATTGTATTTAAAAGCAGACAATCGATACAATAAAACGTAATTATTAAACTCCATTGTCAGGATAGGGGTCAGGCATTGTTCCCTCGGCTTACCGTATACTACAGGCTATATAAAACGGAAGGGCCCAGCATCACTTTTATCTAGCGAATTGGGGGAGTAAGTTGTTGTCGTAAGTTTGTAATACGTCGCTCAATAGACAACTAGAAAAGCTGTAATTTTTTAGTGGCGTTTACAAAGCATCCAATTAAAACCGGTGTATTAATGTTCCCTTTTATAAATTCTGCTGTTTAAGAGTAATTATCTTCTCTTGTTTTATACAGATTCATGAATTATATATTTTGTTATCGCTTTTTTTTTTCAAATATACTTAACGGTATGAAAATATTTGCTATATTAAGAAACCAAAACGTTGGTATGCCTTGTTTGTATCTGTCAATCTGTTTGTTTTCCATCAACTAATTTGAAGTGTCTGATATGTAAAAAAAAGTGTGTACATTTTTCAACAATGACAACAAAAAAAGCTACAAATATTATGGCGTTAATACTATACTCACTTCTACGTTCAACATTACAAAACTTGCGTAGTTAATTTTGTTATCCGAAAAGTCGGACCTACATGAGTTATATCATAGTAATATAGCGCTGTTTTATTAATATAGACAACATAATACTTCATACATAACGTAAAGTAAGAGTGCACTCATGCCATTGATCTGTAAAGTGTTATATCCGATAGCTGCATATACAAATCTGTTCCAGCATCGATTGATATTTTGTTATATTAAGATTCATGAAGAATATGATACATTTAAATTAGAAGACAACGAAGAACACTGGCATGATGAAAAGAAGATTAATATCGGAACCGATTTGTTCTATCAGTAAAGGTTTTCCGGATAAAATTTCATCAGTTTGATCTCGTTGTGTTTATGAAGTACAGCCTTGTGTGGTGTTTGGCACCAGAACTGTCTTCCCAGCCTTTAAGAAGGATGCACTTCCAACACTACAGAAAAGTTTGATAATATATAAATGTTGATGTCAGTGTGAAGCTGACTATATTGGTCGTACTCTTCAGCGCTTGGAAGTCAGAGTGGTCAAGCATACCCCTGCATGTTTTCGAAAATCACGTGTCGTAAAGAGGAGTATATCGACGGACGCATCCGGGTCTCTACAAAGAACATCCGGCGTTTACAGAGCACATCCGGGCGCTCAAAGGTTCACGAGTCATCCATTGGACAGCACTTGTATGACAGAAAAAAGTGTGGTGAAGCGTATTCGGATGTTTTCGCATTGTATAAAAGGCCCATTCCAAACACAATCTCAAGGTGTTGGAGGCAGTACGAGTAACAATGCGAAAGCCATCACTCTGTGGGCAAAAAGAGTTGTCTCAAGAATCGGACTCATTTAGAGAATTCTAAAAATAAAAATACCATTTAAAAATAGTACTTTGCCTATTATGTCCATATATTCCTTTTCGGTTTATAATGGCGATATTCAATCTCCCTGTTGTTTGTTTTTCCTCCCCGACGTTACTCTTTTCCCCGTGTTTAAGCGATATTTGCCGACGTTTCTCTTAGAAAATGTGTCGGTTGAAAAGTACATTGGAGTTTAGTCTGTTAATTTTAGTCGATCTTTTTTTTTTTATTTTGATAGTTTTTAATCAAATGTCTTCCGATGATTAAATATATTACTATACACGTCCTCTCTTTTTCCCCATTTTGTGTATATATATATTGTCCTGGACTCTCTATGAGTCCGATCATCCTATTTAACGACTTGATAAAATTCTGTTCCACAAAAAAATTGTTCATGTATATATATATATATATATTATATATATATATATATATATATATATGTAAATGTATATCTATATATATATATATATATTTATGTAAATGTATATCTATATATATATATATATATATATATATATATATATTTATGTAAATGTATATATATATATATATTTATGTAAATGTATATATATATATATATATATGCATATGTATGTAAATATATATATATATATATATATATATATATATATATATATTTCGGCAGCAAGTCATTTATTATACACGCGTGGTTGAAGAGACAGCCTCATTAGGACGGTTAAGAGACCGAAAGCGCTAGAGAAATGGTCCACGATACAACGTTAGGTGCCATACTCCACCAAGTAACACCAGACACCGACGAATCGCTCGTTGCCTAAAGAAATTAACAAAAAAGATAGCGAAAAGAGAAAACCCGGTGATCTATAACGACGCCTGTATAAAATATATATATATATGTATAAATATTTGAATATATATTTATATATGTATATGTTAATATAGATACATATATATATATATATATATATATATGCATATATATTTTTACATATATAGTGTATGTATATATATATGTATATATATTTATTTTTTAACATATATATGTGTGTGTATATATGTGTATATATATTATGTATATGTACATATATATATATATGTATACATGTATATATGTTATATATTTGTATATATATATATATATATATATATGTATATATATATGTACATATGCATATATATGTGTATATTTATATATATATATATATGTATATATATATATTTGTATGGGCATATGTATATATGTATATATATACATATATGTATATATATATATATAATTATATATATATATATATATATATATTTGTATGGGTATATGTATATATGTATATATATATATACATATATGTATTTATATATATATATATATATGCATATATATATACATGTATGGGTATACATATATGTATATATATATTTATATATATATATATATATGTATATATATATAAAGTAAGAAACAAAAAAGTAGAATGTATGCTTTTAGAAATGGGAACTTATTGCATGCGTGTGTTTATTTATATTCACACTACAGTATTTTTAAATACAACTTTCTGCTGAACACATATTTTCATGTACATCAGCGTGAAGGCGAACATTATAACGAAATGATCTTCAGTAAATGTATAATCGCATGGCCACATAACATGACACGTAAACATATGATATAATCCCAATTAAATTATATTCTATAATAAGTTTAATAATTTACAAGCTTCATTTGATTCTCAATTTGTTGGTGTAAATTGATGTGTTACCCCAACCAACCACACTCTGCTTTCACAAGAACATCCTATTTCACATGGTCTAAATGAATTCAAAACATAAATGTATACTGGAAATAGCCAGAATATATAAACTATGAAAAATATAATGTTAAATATATATAAAATGATTAAAATAAAACATGTGATAATGAAGATCGCATCCGGTTTGACATTTTACCCCTTATCATCTTTATATACACGATAATCGATTTGTTCGACGTAGCTCTGTTTATTCATAACTAGAGATGGAATATATCTGTAAATATGCAGCCAAAATATTCGTATACATTTGACAAAATGATATTAATATATGTATAGATCTATTGATCAAATCCCACCATAATGCCTTTCGCTTCATTGTTACATCAATCACACTACGGCCGAACAAAAAGTATGGAAGTGTCCGTCCTTACCCTCCAAACATATTTTATTACGAAATTCACCCAACAGAGCCAATATCGAAGGATCGTATAAAAAAATATAAAAAACATGAGAATTATAGCGAGGGAAAAGGGGTAAAAACAAGTTCAATAAAATAGAAACAACATTAAGCCAGATGTGATTTTCTCTTGCAAAGGTAAGGTCTCAAGGGCTAAATATAGATTGTTTCTAGGATCTTGATATGATAGGAAGAGTGCGACTAGCTAATAATGGAGAATAAGTTGACACTTTATTTAAAAGCACAGGTGCTGTTATTTATTAGATGTTCACCTATCGACGAACTATAAGTATTATGCAAAACGTCCGTTGGTGAATAATTTGCATTGCGAATTTTTGTGGGCACGTGTTGTTTGACCCGGATGTCTAATCTTTGTTACGTCATCCCAACGTAGTGCATACTGAAACTACATTTAAATAAATAAATAATAGAATTATTGTGATGTGGGGGAAACACATCTTTTCGAATAGAGGTCAAGATCGGTCGGAAGGAAAAAACAACTCGTGTATTCGCAGCAAAATAACATTGGTGTACAGACAAAGAGATTTGTTTGGCGAATCTAGTACTTATGTGACCAAGTCAATGTAGGCGAAGGTAAATAGGGCATCTGTCTACAGAAGTTGATTTGCTTTTGTAAAAATTTGATATTTTGGTTTTAATCGTAGATTTACAACGTCTAAAAGATAGCCATTGTTGCAGAGGGTCTTAGTGATGAATTTAATTTCTTCATCCAGTTTGGTCCTCGAACAAATCTTAAAGGCTCTATGGGTAAGGGTCTTAATAAGATTAAACTTTTGTTTCGTGGGACAAAATGATACCCAACGAGTGTAAAGACCAGTAAATGTAGGTTTCCGATATACTGACGTCAAGAAACCAGAGGAAGTTTTATTAAGCAATACATGAAGAAATGGGAGTGAAGAATTAGCTTCCTTATCAATTGTGAATTTAAGAACTGGATGAATATTGTTAAGAGACGTAAAAAAACGTCCGCTTCCGTTTCATTGTTGAAAAGACAAAAGGTGTCGTCAACATAACGAAAGTAGATATCTGGTCTATTTGGACCAGATAGGAGACCTTCTTCATGGAAAACAACACACATATTTGCCAACTGGCCCTAACGGAGAGCCCATAGAGACACCATCAATCTGTATGTATATAATGTCGTCAAAACTACCGACATTGTAGCAAATTTGATCAACTCCACGAAAACATTTTTAGGAATAGGAGGAATGGGCAGTTGACCGCGATATAAGTCATCAGCACATATATTAATTGTTTCAAGAAGGGGAACACAGGTAAACAGGCTGGATCTGTCAAAAGAACACATACATATATCAGTATCTGAATAATTGTGCATAAAGTTTGAAAATGAAAAAGAATATTTCATGCCAAATGAAGTGTAGTGTTCCAAAACTGGTTCCAAAATAGTGGCAAGCCATTTGGCTACATTGTGTTGTGAAGACCCTATCATCGATAATATGGGTCTTAATGATACCTCGATTCTGTAGGTTTTTGGTAAACCGTACAGACGGAGACGAATAGAACTATATTATATATATATATATATATACTATGAGGATTTATTTAAATATTAAAGTGTGTTTCACGTACAGACCACGTAGTTTCGGTCTCTCTTACCCTCATCAGTGTAGAAGTGGCGCTTGCAGACAGGCGCATGGGACCGAACGGAGTTCGTAGATTCAGGTTAGAATTACGAGACAATCGCCAAGGACCACACAGCCGCGAGAAATTGACACAAATAGTGATTAAAATCAAGATACACTTAACCGGTAGGCGGGGGAAAGTGGCATTGTCGTTTACAGCGGAACTAGCTTATCGCAGAAATGCAAACTACATTTTAAATCTATTGGAATGGTGTTCATCTCTTCCATCGCGTTAGATTCAGCAGGTGTTTGGAGAAGATGCGATGTGTAACACAAATAAAGAAGTGGTTCAACCGATTCAAAAATGGGAGCACATAAGCGTGCCCAGCTGTTGTGGAGTTACTGCGATGAACACAATTCCAAAAGAAGATTTTCAGAGGTGTTTCCGGTAGTGACATATTTGTTTGCATTTATCTCGGATACGATTTAGACAGGCGTGGTATATGTATATATGTGTTTAATTATAATCCATATACGTATATGAATCGACAGAGATAAGATAACTGTTCAGCCTCTCATCTTTTAACTCAACTCTTTACATCCTTACCAATGCGGTCAACTTCAACAGCCATGTAGAAAAAGGATAAATACACCTTTTTTCTCTTTTAAAGCAGACATATAGTAAGTTGTCTTTACTAAATCGCATGGGCATTAACTAGCATTTTTAGATTTGATTTGACGGCTTACTTTATTACTCTGAATGAGACCGCCGAACATGATAATAAATATGTTTAACATTATTCTAATACGTATACGTATGGCGAATGAATATGAGTATTTGAATTCTAATGACCAAACTCTAATTTTTACTCAAATCATTTATTTTTTGAAATGGTACAATTGCCAATGGTCTCTCAATCGGTTCGCAATGTGTATAATGCAACAATTAAACCCAATTACACGCTGCTCTCTAGAAACCAAAAAAGGCATTCATAAGTATGATATATTCTGCAAAATGTTCAGAAATAGTACAGAAAGCTAACAACCCTAACGCGTGATACTTCCCCCTAGGATGAGAGAATTCCCTCGAAGTCCCTATTTTTATCGATCGTACAGGTAATATATATATATATATATATATATATATATATATATATATATATATATATATATATGTATATATATATGTATATATATACATATATATGTATATATATATGTATATATGTATATATATGTATATATATATATGTATATATATATATATGTATATATATGTGTATATATATATATATATATACATACATATATATATATGTATATATATACATATATATATATATATATATATATATATATATATATATATATATATATATATATATATATATATATAAATATATATATACAGGGTCGGGCAGATGAATTGGAACTAATTTTAAATGCTAATATGTCTTTTTGATTTTGATCATATGATTACGGTTTGTTTTAATAGGGATCCTTAAACACTTTATTGTAAGATAGCATCATTATATTTACTCAAATGGGTTTTAATATGGCGGAATTAGCACGAAGAATAACTATATGCGAAATTAGACGCGCCTGGAGTGCTCCTTCAGACATTGTTAAGAGCACTGGCTATGCAAACACGTTGTCTATCTGGTTGTTACTAATTTCGATACCGAGGGTAAGCAATGTGAGTCGCAGAACTATCAGCAGATCAATCAACGAAGACTTTGGGATGAAGTCCTACGTTAGGAGACGCCGTAATCTTTTCACTGCCCGTTCAAAAGCTATCAGAGTTGAAAGATGCCCCAAACGTATCAACCATCTGAAACACAAAGGAGAACATGTGCGCATATTTGTTGATAAGAAAAAGTTCATCGTGGATGAGGTTTTACATCGCCAGAACATTCCAGTTATTGGCTGTGACCCTTCGGAAGTTCCTCCTGTGATGCAGAGCAAAAGTCCTGCTTCTGTGATGGTTTTCGCAGCCATGGCAAGTGATGGAAAGATGATGCCTCCTCATTTCATCGAAGCGGGTCTTAAAATCAACACAGCGGTGTATTTGAACATTCTTAATAATGTTTTATTGCCTTGGATCCGTAGAAACTATTACCCTACGAAAGTCATGCTCATCCAAGACTCGGCACCAGCGCATGGATCAAAGAAAGTCCAAGTTTTCATGAAGGAGATTCTTCCCTTGTTTGTTCCGAAATATATTTGGTCCAGCAGCTCTCCAGATCTAAATGTTTGCGACTATTATCTATTCGGCGTCGCTGAGGGACAGACTAATGTCAATCCACACCCAAATATAAACTCATTGAAGACAGCTATTCAACGAGCATTTCGCAATCTCTATCCCAATAAAATAAAGTGGAGCAGTTCACGGTTTCGTCAAAGAATCTCAAAAATAATTGATGCAAAGGGTGCTCATATTGAATAACTTTGTTCAATAGACTGTAATAATTAAATAAATAAAATGTTAAAATGATATATTTCCATATTTAATCCTTTAAATTATGAATTTTGTGAAAATAAAAAGTACCAATATTGCTGACTGACCCTATATATATATATATATATATATATATATATATATATATATATATATATATATATATATATATATATATATATATATATATACGGTATTGGTATAGCACCTGGGTATGTTTATTTTCATTTTACCTCGCTTCTACACTTTGCAGCCAATAAGATTAAAAGTATTTCTGAAATTTCGTAGAAAGCATTAACCTTAATATTTACATGAAAGAATAAAACACTACTGTGAATGCATTAAAGTTTGTTTTTTTACATTCGCCAATATATATTTGAAAATCATTCGCTGTGCACGTATGCCGAATACGTTTATGTTTATTTTTTACGGATTAAAAAAATGTCCCTTACTTTAAAAAAAATATTTATGTAATATTTATCATATTCATTACTGTACATTCATAAAACATGTATTCAGTAAAGAATAAACACTATAGATGTACGCGAGATTATTACTCAGATATTTTCATTATAAAATATATTGTCTCAGTAATGTCTACTTTGCCAATTCTTAGTTTGTAAATTGTCTTTACAGTTCTCCGTCGACTTAAATCATGAAATTAAAATAAAACAAAATGAAGATAAACCTATGTAAATAAAACAGAACAATTACAAAATAATTTTAAAAAACTGAATGAATATTAAATATAAAATTTAAATTAACAGTTCAGTTTTAAACATTATCGAAAAACAAAATATATACAATACTTATATTAACGATACATTAAAATATAAGATCAGGTAAAGATGAAAGAATAAGCAATTAAAAATAAGTAGAATAATTGCAACAAACATAAATATAATAGTGATGCATGAACTATACATACATTGTACAAGGTTATGGTTGTGGTTGTATACTTGTATGAAAATGCAAAATGGAACTAACATGCTTTCTCGAATATCATTAATACTTATTCTAAGCTAGCTTTGCCTAATCGCTATCCATTCGCAATCGCTTCGCTAATTCGCTACTAGAAATACTTGAAAATAATTTATTTTAATTATAAATATTTCCTTCATAAGTTAATCGAAAACACAACTGTACACCATTTAAGTGTTTTTCCAACACAGGACTTACACTTTAGAAAGGTTTTTAGTAAGTCATTATATTTTTTATGGAACGATTTCAATTAATGATGTACATACCTACGATATTATTGCATATATATATATATATATATATATATATATATATATATATATATATAGATATATAGATAGATAGATAGATAGATAGATAGATAGATACATACATTAATAGACACGGCATCACAATAAAATTACAAATGCATTGCACCAAGCATTAATTGGTGATGATCTGTTTAGAAATAGTTATGCTAGTTAAGAATTCACAGGATTGTCTTCAGATCCTCGGTATTATATATAGACTAATATGAAATATTATTTGGTATTTTTTACTATTAAACCCGTTTTGATAGATATAGGCGAATGATGAATTTTAAAAAATCGCATTACTTTATTTAAAAGAGCCATCGTATATATATAATTAATTGAACCCGAATTGCTAGTTTAAAGATAGCTGAGTCTAATTTCGATGTCATGCTTTTTACAATGTTATAAGTATATGTCTTTAAATCCCCACAATATGTCCGATCTGTTTCAAACGCACCATAGCTGATACCACAAGCCATACCCCAATTCTACACGATAGAAGAGAGAGAGAGAGAGAGAGAGAGAGAGAGAGAGAGAGAGAGAGACAAACAGACAGACAGACAAAGGTCAAGACGATTAGTTTTGAATGGAATAATGAACTACGATATTAGCTTAGGACATAATTCGTTTCAAAGTACATCAGTCAATATGCAAAAAAGTGACCGCTCCTGCACTGCACGCCCATACAGCAGAGGTCATCATAGGGTCACAATCGGTGGTCCGTGACTAAGTTAATGGCCACTCACGTTGGCAGGAAGAGTAGCTGAACACGCTAAAAGCAAAACTCCGGAACCTTTTAAAACTGTAAATGTCCGAAGTACACTTCACGGCTCATCAGAAATCCGTCCGTTCAATCATGAATTCAACTTTGATTTATGAATGACCATATGTTTACTATCATTGTCGTGTTAAGTGTACCGTATTGGTAAGATAATCGATGATATGTTCATCGCTATCCTTTTATTGGACAGTGACATATTTGGTCAGATATTCTACGCTATGGGAGATAATCTCTTGTCTCCACTGTAGCCAGTTTCTCACAGAATGGAGTTGCTAGTTTGTCACTTCTCGACTGATATTTCCATTGGTGGTGCTCGACTGAGCAATGCCACCCCTCTCCCGAAAATATGTCTGTCCTCCGATAAACCTTTTCAGAAAAAAAAACCCTTGCTAACTATGCTTCAAATAACTCGTCTTTATCCGCTGTGTAATTAAAATCAAACATACCTTCCATGAACAAAGTTTATTTTAAAAAAAACTTTCGATCCTCGGAACAAGTTACTACACCATAGTCGTTTTCAAATCCAACAAATATCTCTCAAGTTAATCTTTTGATAATACCGTTTCATCATCTAATTACAAATCTCACTAACCCTTATCGTCTCATGGCTTTTGTAACCATGTGTATTAAAAAAAACAAAATCACCCGTAGCTTAACTATCGGTTGCTTTACTTTCATTATTTTTTATATCAGTGGACGCCAAGCGAAAAAATAAGTGAACCATGAATATACATATAACCACAAGTGAATGCAAAATGTAACTGAAAAATATGAATTGTGGATAATTAAAATCGCATATGCATAGTTTGTCTATTGTCGCAAAGGAAGACACACATGAGTTGGATATTTAGACATTTTATTTCAAGAGAAGTAAAGGCTTCTATTACAAGACATGCTGACTTCGCATCTTTAATATTTGTTCGCAATGTGATTACTATTAAGTATTTGAAATATGAAAAAAGAAAGTAATTGATAAGAATAAGAATACACAACTAATCGATCAGATTAAACTAATGTATGACGAAAAAGAAGACAACTTAAAATTAATTAACTTTAAAATATTAATATCAATTCAATAAAAACAGAGAATGCGTTTCTTTGAACGAAAAGTCAGTAAAGCAATCGGGATTATACTCTGATCTAATTCTCTTACCAACTATGTAAAGGTTTTAAAATATTTATCTCTATTATTATTAGTTATTGATATACATATATATTATTGTTTCATGAAATAAAATTGGCATACGTGAGTATTCTTTCATGTCTTGTTCATTATTATAAAGTATTATAAAGAGTAAGCTTCTCCTTTTTGAATCTGCATAACTAATTATTAAACTGATCGGGGCAATTGTACGTGTATTCATATTTTAGATATGAAATTATAAAATATAACGCACCCCCGCTATACATTTTTAGAGTACACATTTTATTTTCGTCCGAATTCTTGAATCAAAAATAGAAAAAAAACAATAACTGCTTGTAAATTACTGCCGAAGGCGGAATATACAATGCTACCAGCCGTATACTCGTTTCATGTATATAATGGCACAGAAATGCCGCGGATTGAAACATTCCTCCCCTTTTCCAAGTAGCAAAGTGTAATATCTGTGCTGATACTACACCGATACTATACTTAATATTTTCTGTCTTCATTTAATGTGGGATACATCCCTTTAGACTTATGTATTTGTTATTTTTGTTTCAATCCAGAGTGCCCGTGTTTAAGGAGCTCCTTATCCCCACATTTTAAACTGATCTTGTGTCTAAATTTGCTAGAGTGAGGAGGTGAATAAATTGGAACTGTTTTGTAAATTGGTTTGAACTAGTTAAAAATAGTGATGAGTCAGAATATCATTTTTGCTATGGTCTCAAATTAAGATAACATGATTGCTGTATTATTAGAAATATCATTTCAAGAGAAGCAAATGCGTTCATTACAATACTTGCCGTTGACTGGGATGTAGTAGAAATAATGTCAGCTTTTAATGTTTATTTGTTTATAGATGTTTATACTTGTACAAAAACGAAATACACTTTTAGTTGTAAGGGAGACACGTTTTATTAAAATCCGAATCGTCGACATTTGCTTATTAAAATAAATGTCTAATATTATATGTCGTCTAGGCCGGACAAAGTCATTTTAAAATAAATTGTAGCGAAGTACGTTATATATTGTCAACAATCATAAATGCAAATAGGCTAGTAAGAAACAAATATTTTTTTGCTGGTTTTCATTTTAAAAAAATACGATCAGAAAACGTTATATGTTGGATTATAGAATGTAATCTATTCTATCGACGATGTTGGGACAAATTACAAGATACATAATGAGATAAACAAATGACAGTATGTGCCGAAAAATCTTGCATCGATGCTATTTGCGATGTTTTTATTGTGAGAATCAGAGCTATTTTATTATAAGGCACCTAGTATAACCGTGCTTTGCTGAGAAGTGTCAGAAATGATTTGAATTTACGTATATACTCGAGTGTGCCAGTTTTTTAAAATATGTTTTTGGAGTGAGTTTATTCGTTGTAATTTGAAAGGAAAACATGAGTGAAGATAAGCTAATTCGCCTCTTCTAGTTACTGAGTTCATCATACCTCATATTGAGTAGAGTACTACAACCTAGACACCAGTATCCAGACAACAGGATTGGGATATTATATTAAGATTTAACAGAAGGTGTAACACGAAAACTGTCTAAACAAATGAAGAATCCCAATTTAAAAAATACGATTGTTTAACAACTTTCCTAGATATTAGTATGAATATTTACTCAATCGTGAGCATCGAAATAATTAATGATTTTTCTAAGAATAGAAAGGTAATTTATTCGAAATAATTATTTAAACACGAAATGTGTTACATAATTATGTTGTTCTCATGAAGAAATATAGCGCTGGAAAAATGTATTTCCTGAACATTTAAATGATCTAAATAATTTCATAAATAAATTGGTTGGACTAAGCACAACGGTAAGCTAATGAATTCAAAGGAGGATGTTGACGTCTATTTGATGACATGTGTTAGAGAATTTGACCCCAATTTTGATTCATATGTTATATTAATAATACATTAAACTTGTTTACACTTAGTTCATTGATAAGTATGTCTCCCTAAGCATATTTAGCACATAGAATGTTCTACATTGTTTCCGGCACAATAGCATTTAGTCATCCATACAAGAAGTTGGAGTAATTGTCACTTTCACGCTAAGTACTACTGCCACCCACGTTCACCGGGCCGTGTTTCTTACGCTATTATTCCTTCACTTCACAATTTTTTTATATATTTTATCTTCTTTTGTTGTTTTAACTCATACACTTTTAGTACCGAACTCCCGAACGCTCTGTTTAACGTATACTTTCTGTTTGAGGACCTTTTACTGACTATTCCAAAGAGGTTATTTTATATACTAGATTAACGGAATAATAGATTACCAGAATTGCTATATTTCTCGTTGACGTTCACTTCACAAAATTGTGACGCTTTCATGATTAATTACATCTGATGTGTTTCTTGATAACGTTTACCGAACTATAGGGTTTCCGTTGAAACGAAATTACATTCTGGGTGAGGTCTTGTTAATCTAATTATAGTTCATCTGTTATTTATTACAATACAGTTTTTATAATCTTACTAGTACCTTGTTGATAAACACGCATTTTTTCCAATAGCATAGCTTTTTATTCTCGTACTTTCTCTCTCTCTCTTAGTCCTTTCTTCTCTCTCTTTCTTTGTCTCTCTCTCCCTCTCTCTCTCTCTATGAATATATATATATATATATATATTGTGTGTATTTCGGCAGCATTTTTTCATTAAGGCATGTTTTATTAAAGACGACAGAAATCTTCTGTTTAGTGATTCCTTTTTTTATTTTTTCCATTCGTCGAATGATCTTTTTGACGTGTAGATGGAATGAATTGATGAAGGATCCATGTGTTTGACTAACGTTTTCGATTCTCTCCGGAATCATCTTCATATAATATATATATATATATATATATATATATATATATATATATATATATATATATATATATTTACATCTATATGTCTCTATATATAAAATAGTGTTGGTTTTCCCCTTCATAATAAGTAAGATTAGGCGAGAAAACTAATGCATAAATCACATGAAAATAAACACTAACTATACAGCCTTACCTGAACCGTGTTCCCAGCAACTTACACGTCTTTTAACAAATCAAATGAATTCTTATTATTTATTCTACACGACTAACCTATCTAACTTCATGCTCCAAAGAGAGGGTCGCACGCTAATTGCTCTCTATGAATTATAAACTCTTACACTCTTCAGACACCGCTTTGCGATTAATTCACGAGGAAATGCAATCCAATTTCACCGATTTTGAATTTGTCAAACAACCAATCAGCGATTAGCTTACATAAGTATTAGACACATTTTATCCCGATCGCTTCGTGCTTTCCCAGGGGTTAGTCATTTACAGACATCTCTTAAAAACTTTCTCCCATAAATACATCGTTTCATTATTAACATCAATACGCACTTCACAAAATAATATATATATATTACGCGCATTCTAAACAAATCCATCGTCAAAACATACGATTTCATTTCACATTTAGGACGGTGAATCCGTACATATATTATTTACGCCAAAATAATAATTTTAAAAAACCAACGATTTATTAGACATTCAGCAGAGATGTATTTTCTACCTTTTTACCAGCCGAATCAATCTTAGCATATCATAAAATGTTACTGTTTTAATGTTTTTAACGTATCATTTATGAATTAAAGTATACCTTTTTTAAGAGAAACATCCCGTAAAAACATATTCCTATTTTTATGTTATTTTTGTTTATATGAGTATGCTGTCAAAAAAGCACCTTATAAAACTGGATTATTAATTTTCTTACCTGCCAAAAAGGTAGATACGATGTACCTGAGGCATGGATAATAATCTTTCCTTAACACTGTGTACGAACCTGGAAAGCAACACAGTGTAATAAAAACAAATGCGATTTGTGTTGTGCACTTTTCTTTTGTTTTTTGAGAGTTTGTTTTATTACTTTCTTCCCCACGAGTGCAGATTTAGACACAAGGTCCATTACATATATAGGAACAATCCAGCTCAATAAATACGATCACCAGATGTACACGGACACGAACAGTGCATCAGTCTACATAGACAGAATAGATGAAGCGTTGAGTATAATAACTTAAAAACATTCCTTTCAGAGTAGGCAGAAATACACTTTTATTTACATTTTCTTAAAAATAAGATGTCCAAAATGTGTGATTATCGAACGCAACTCTAGGAAAAAAGTTTTTCTTACATTTTATGAACCAGAACAACACCTAAAAACAGATCAAAAGAAAACAACCAGAAGTTCGACAGAATTTGAACCGGCACCGTCAGACAACCGACTTAGGCTGAACTAAACCATACGTTTTGCTTAGTTTACGCTTCGAGTAATTCAAAACGCTTAAATTAAATCTCAAACACACAAATATGATATACATCTTAAGGAAACTACGGCAATGTCTATGTTTGTCTCAGATGTGACCTATTTGCGTTCTGTCGGCTGTTAAATTCATTCTTTTATATTAATCATGGGAAGTTCCGGGAAACGGACATTGCTAGTGTATAATAATAAAAAGTCTAATAACCTATGTGTCTGTACGTCCCTTAATATGAATACAACTTATGAATTTTACCTTAAAAATAAATGTTTTACGTGTTAAATATTCACATAAATATGAGAGTATATTCCTGTATCTATCGCTGCTGACTTAATGGAGGTAAATGCTTTTTCTCACACGTTGAATGTTGAAATGTATCTATTTATAAGTGGTATTTCAAGACATATGAATAGCCTAGGGATTAAAAGATTAGTCCAGCAACATCAAGGTTGCTGTTGAAGTAAACTTCCTTTAATATACTGATCCCTATTACATATTCGAACACGAGCAACGCCGGGTACGTCTACTAGTATGTACATTACGTAAACTAAGAGATTCTGCGATTTAATAGGAGTATCTTCACGTGAGAAAATTAAATAGCCCCTTTGTGTTTCCTCAAATCTAGTCATTGATTGGTTTTAGAATGTAAAATTAAAACATAAGATTAATATTGTAGCTTTTTACATTGACTTATATTACCAGTTTATTGCAGCAATCCTTATTCATAAAGCTCTCTGTATAACGAAACATGCCTCGGATATAACTCCAACTTAAATTGATTTGATAATATTAACCAGAAAATTCATAATATAGTTTGACAATAAATATTAGACCAGAACCATTTTAATAGTTTAGTAGGAGCCACATACTAAGCGTAGGTAATGGAATTGGTGGGTGTATATTTAGTTAAGGATACCCATGAGCGCTTAAGGAATTACCTTGAATTTGAGTGTAGCCTATATAGATGTTATCATTTGCGTTTTAATCATCGAATAGCATAAACGAAAAAATAGAAACAGCTTTCCTGAAATCTTTAAAAACCTTTGTTTAAAAATAAGAAATGATGTAAATAAAATGTGTTTAATCTCCTAGACGTTACACTTAACGTATCTGTTATGACATTGAAACAAAAGAACACGCCAAACAAGGCCATATTGTATATACACAGCGATTCCAACCACACGCGGTCTATTTTGAATTCCATCATACCTGCTGTTGCCTATAGAACCGCCAGAGCCTAATCTAACAGACATATATATTATGTTAACTCCCACTTTCATGAAAATGCGCTGGCAAAACGGGTCACGATCTAAGTATAACTTACTTAAATTTCTCCGACCACTCCATGGGTGGTAAAGAAATGCTAAAATAAAGAAAACACTGATATTATTAACCATAACATGCAATAATAGACATGGGCGTGGATTTCGAATGTATAATTGAGAATATGAAACAAAATACAACCATGCATTAGACAAATCTGAAAGGTTATACCAATAGACCGATTACATTAAATTGTAACACTAATAGAAATAAGAAACGGACACTCTTTGATTAAATTCGCCTTCAAGTAACAATGGATAAACAATAATACGGACACTTTTTTTAGAATTATAGATGATTAATTTAGGCCCCTGCATAAATATAGCAAGCTTTCAAATAAGAATAGAATCAGAATCACTTTCTTTACAGTACCTTACTGAAAACAACAGCTAATAGATTACTTTGCAGTAACATAAATATAGCCCATGAATTTAATAACTATGTTACCACGGACCTTAATGCAATTGTCTGGATAAGGAATCATGTCCATTAAATTGTGCATCTATGCATAAAGCCTCATTTACAAATGTACTGTTCAACAGGGTATACACAAGGGCAATATATGTAATGATAATAGTAATGATAATAATAATAATATGAATGCGACAAATAATAATGATAGGCCAACATTAACAGGCTCTCCTAAAACTAAGCCCATATAAATAGGTTCGACGGCTGTTTTGTAAAGAATAGGATCTCAATACGTACATATAATTTTAGAAATAAATCCCTCTCTAAATTCACATCTTTGGCTCCTCATATGTTCAATCTTAATCATTTTAACATTCCCTGCGACATAAACTCCCAGGTAATTAAACAGATTTGACTTATAGACCCTTGGACAGATATTGTAGACTATCAAGGGGTGCATCATTATCAATAATAAACAAGTAGGCCCTTTACCAAATAATAAAAGAGGAGATTCTACCCACCTATACGTATAATAAATTGTACAAATATAACTAATTTAGGGTACCTTAGCCAAAATTAATTGTCTATACCCTATGTAGTTTATTTTTCACATTCATGGACTGTTGATGGTTGGTGATCCTTAGGTATTGCCACCATTTCTGGATAATTATAGTTATGCATTCCTTCTGATCATTCCCCGAAACTTAATGACTATGAGTATTATGTAAGGCCCTTTGTTATCAACATTTTTAGACCTATACAAACATTGAAACATCATAATTATATTTTACATGCATTAAATCTACACATATAGTATTTTTTTAGAAAGTGTACCCTTTAATAATCTTCAACATTATCCCTTATTTTTACTCAAAACCAATATTAACCTATTATTATTCTACTAAAATGTTCTAATATCATTTTATAGACATTTACAATTTTGAGTTGCACAAAATGGACCACTAACTATTGTTATATATTAAAATATATCTATATATTTTTTAAGACAGTAGCCTTTGTTTGGATCGAATTTATTGTCTTCAGTGTTTTTTGACAAGGATCGTGCAAACACCGGTTTGCTCTATATTGGCTATAGGTTTAAAAAATCATTTGCGGTGTTTATAAGGTTATACCGCTTAAGCATCAATCAATTTAAAAATAATTTCAAATAACCTGATTAAACAAGTTGTCCTTATTTCAGATGCTGTATTATTTTTCCAGTAGGATTCATATACAAATAGTGTTTCCAGACAAGGCCGAGGAATTACATCTTTTTCAGACTAAGAAAAGTGCCCCCCATTTTGAAAAGTATTCCTTGTGATAGCTTATTTCTGGTTAGTGACATTGTTCTATGGCTCTCAGATATATACTTGTATAAGCATTTTCTCTGATTATTGTGTTTTCTTTTTCTTCATTTTCCTGTGCCCTTCATATATATATATATATATATATATATATATATATATATATATATATATATATATATATATACATATATATATATATACACATGCATATATATCTGCATATATCCATATATACATATATATATATGTATATATATATATATGTATATATATATACATATACATATACGTATGTATATAGGTGTGTGTGTATGTCTATGTATATAGTGTAAAGTAAATTCATAATCTGAATAAGCCCCCTCTTCTCGTTTTAACAATATATCTGGTATACATACACCTATATTAGTTGTCTATTGACATACATTTTTTATTTTATTATTTTATTTTTTATCATATGTTATAATAAGTATTATCATTATTATCATTATTATTATTATTACTATTATTATCATTATTTTTATTATTATCGAGTAATATTTTGTATTTGTATTCTCTTTGTATTTATTGTTTTACATTTTTTGTCTTTTTATCTATTTTTATTATTTATTATTAATATATATGTTTGGTTCGAAGGAATATACGAATAATGTTTTTTTCCTACCACCTTCCTTCAAAGTATTGTGTATTTGCTGAATATACAGAATTGTTTGTGATTGTTGTCATCCTCTCCTCTAAGTGAGCTGATCGTAATACCTGCATTAATGGTATTCACTTAACTTTCCATGTGATTTCTATCTCTATCGTGCAGTTAGTAATTTGCCATTTGAATACTTCCAAAGGCAAAGCATTTCTACTTATCTGATATATATATATATATACATATATATATATATATATATATATATATATATATATATATATATATATATATATATACATATATATATACATGAGAAATGAAAATAGAAAAACCAAGAGATATTTTTTCATATATTCATCAACGTTTCGTCTGTATTGTAAGACCTTCTCACGATGATAATTTTAAGAAAAATGTCATGCAAGTACGTCGGCGAATACTTCTGGAAACATCACTAATAACAGCCTCCAACAGCATCAGACAACGAGATGGCTTCTGCAATATATCCCCCTTAATAAGCAAAATTATCCTGACCGAACAAAAACTAAACTTAGATCATGGCAAATCTTTCTTCTTTTTGTTCTCATTTGTACTTATATACAGGTATCCGAATACACACCCACGTACTAACTCCGCCACACATACATTTTCATTCACTACGAATCTAAACCACTTAACCACAAATAAGACCCTTTCCAATGAACATAATCTAGACACCCTCACAAATATTTAGATATTGAAATCCATTTTGCCCTCAATTTAATTGCAAACCATCAACACAGCCGTCATAAAACTGCATTTCACCTATTTCCCGCCAAAATTAATATACATTTTCTCCTTCTCATTCTTTTCCTATCTTTTATTGTCATGTTCACAGCACATTTCAACACATTCCTTCTAACTCACTTATATTCACACATTCCTGACATAGCAAGCTGGTCAATACTCCTACCCTCGAAAGATTTCACACCTAACCACAACAAAATTTCCCCTCTCACCCCTTCCCCATCTCACCCTTTCGACTACTTCTTTCACACTCTTACTAACCCACCCAGCCTACTTTCAAATTATCTTCATTTCTTCAAATCTCTTTCTAAAACTATGATACTAACTACATACCTCCTCTTACCCTAGCCCCTCAAAATCCATGCTACACCTCCCCACGACATAAACCTCAGCCCCCCTCGACTCTCTAACATCCTAAGACAAATTCACTGACACTCCCACCCTCCTCTTTTTCATTCAGAGCTGTCCATATTCATTTCACTCTCTGCCACTGCCTGACCTCTCTCAGCCCGGACCTTGGTCCAACGCTCTTAGTAGCCACGGCTACTACTTTTTCTCATGAACTTATCATGTACACCCAATATTTCGATGTACTTGAATTACATATTTCTTTAAATGATCATCCTGAGGAAGACTTACAATAAAGACAAACCGTTGATGAATATATAAAAAAATATATATCTTGGTTTTTCCTTTTTAATTTATGATTACGTCGGATTACTCTCACCCTTCTTTTCTCATATATATATATATATATATATATATATATATATATATATATATATATATATATATATATATACACTCGTAGGGGGCACGCCACAGGAAGAGTATACGTGATAGATTAAACGTTAGTTTCATACTTTAACGTTTTTTCTTTCTTTGGAGAGTATGGTACTGTTTCTGTTTACCAGTTAAGATTACCATTTACACACAGGAAGTTTCTCAGCAGTAATCTCTACTTCTGTAATGCGGAAGCGAATTTCATAGATCCGACTGAAGTCTCACTTTACTTGCCGACTTTGTAGTACGTGCTCAAATAGGATAATTGAATATTATACACTAGATAACCCTCTGCAAAATTCATGTGTGCAATCTTGCGTTTTGTTGGATACCTAAAACCGATACGATATACTTAGTAAGAGACTGTGTATGATGCTATATTCTTAGTCTACGACATCCTTCCCCGCTACCTGCGTACTAAATCGAACTAACAAATAAACGAGTAAACAGGATAATGGGACACATCCAGCCGTATCCACTTATTTGCAAACAATCATAAAGAGATGTTTATGAGAGAATCCAATGAACTGTGTCATCAACAAACGAAGTGCTGAAAGTTAAAGCTGCTCCTGCTGTTTTCGCAGATGTACGAGTTAATTGGATTTCTGGCCTCGCGTTTGTCACACCTGCCAGGAAAGTTAGATAAACATGCAAGGTTATGTATAAGATGCGTCCATTTAATTTGCGTGTTAGCTTATGAAAATTCTATACACACTAAAGCGTGAAAAACGACAGATCCAGCTACGTTTCAGACATGTCCTTTTATACTGATCCATAAACAAATGTATTATTTCTAACTAATAAATGCATACCACCGATAATGTGTATGTGGTTGTCCATAGCAATGCGTACGTGTGCCGGAATATAGTAGGACATAAGATGTGATAGTTACATTTAAGTTTGAAAAGCTTAACAGTAATTCGTCGCGATATGACAGTAAACATATGTGATCAAAAGACAAGCAGAACACGTTACTTAAGTGTTTTTTTTTTAAGCGACGTTTGGTTTGGCAGTTGCCTATGTGAAGATTGATACGCCGAGCGAAATGTTTGAAAAGAGTCGTTTTTAGACTTAAGCGTGACAAAATACAGCCGAAGACACATTGTATTTCAAGATCGAGAGTTCAACTAAAATATCTATTTGAAAAGTATGTATGTAACTAACATTTGTATTTGAAATGTAAGTGTGACAGAGAATGGACAATGTTTTTTTAATGCATAACAATGGCAAAGAAACGAAACTTCTATTCAAAACCTATGACAGACCAAACAACATGGTATTTCAAACTTCATCGTGATAGACGGAACTATATGTCATTTCAACAGTGGAAACAACATGCTAGTTAAAATGAAGCGTGACAGCCCGATAAAATGCTATTTCAACCTCCAACGTTACATACCAAACAACATGCTAGTTAAACCTCCGACGTGACAGACCAAACACTACGCTATTTCAAACTTCAAAATGAAAGACCACACAATATGTTCTGTCAAACTTAAGCATGACAGACCAAACAACACGCTATTTTAAATTTTAGCATGACAGACCAAACACCACATTATTTCAACCTTCAACGTGACAGACCGGCAAACATCCTATTTCAAACTTAAGCGGACAGACCAAACAACACGCTAGTTTAAATGGCGGCGTGCAAGACACACTAGCATGCTATTTCAAACTTAAGCGTGACAAAGAACAACAACATTATATTTAAGCATGACAGAGTAAGCTGCATGTTTTTTTTTAATTTAAGCGTGACAGAACACATAACACGCTGTTTGAAATTTCAGAATAACATTAAGCAACACACTATTTCAAACTTCAGTGTGACAGACTGGACAACATGCTATTTAAAACTGAAGCGTGATAGACAAAACGGCACGCGATTTGAAACTTCAGCGTGACACACAAAAACACATGCTATTTAAAAGGTCAGTAAGACAGACAAAACAACATGCTATTTAAAAGTTCAGCCTGACAGAACAAAGATCATGCTATTTCACAGTTCAGCATGCCAGACAAAAAACATGTTATTTTAGAGTTCAGCTGGGCAAACCAAGGAGCATGCTATTTCACAGTTGGTTTGTAGATTAGCGTGATCGACTGATCGATGGACAGAACTTCTAATAAAGATATTGGTCAAATACAATATTATGCCTCCATTTAATCTATAACTTTACAAGTTAGATTACTATGAAGTTACAAGTTAGATAACTTGCTTGAAATGTATACGGGCAACACTCTCCAGTGTACTGTTACTACAGTCACATTCGTACTAACCAAAGCTAACATCGTCGTTGTTGATGTTCTAGTCTAAATAGTTCATTGTATAAGTATCAAGGGTGTTTGTATTTTCCTGAAAACAATGTGTAAATTAATGAACATCCGATTTCAATAATGCCACATCTAAGGTTGACTTACCGGTGGACAAACTGACATACCGAACACGATATCTTATTAAGGTGCATACACACATGTGGCACGTCACTTAATATGTCATGTATCCAACTAATAACACAAACTTGGCTTCTAAGGTGATACACTGATTTCGACGCTTTTTTAGAAAGTCGATGTTTATTCTGGAGAACAATTTGTATTTTACCTCAAAATACGAGTCAGTTTCCGAAATCTCTTCGAACCAAATCCCTTTCTTCCTGAGCCTTCTATCGGGGTTTGAAAAGAGTCAGACGTCGCTGAGTGTCTGACTAAAAGAATATGGTAGCCACGCTAGAAGGTAGGATGCAATTTATTTGGCTTTGCCATCATTTCATCAAATTTTGAGGCAGTGCATTGTCATGGTGAAAGAGCACTTCATCTTCTTTATTTTTGCCGGTGATTTCTTACTTCAAACGCACCAATAGTGCTATATAATATTCGCTATTGACGATTTCCATTTTTAAAGATAATTATTGAACAGTATACGTTGCACATCGTAAAGTAAAGAAGGTCAAAACCCTGTCCGATGTTTGTGCCTTCGGTCGCTTTGACGACAGATGATATACGCCCAGCAAATATAAGCGTGACCGCCCAGCCAATCGATGAACGTTTTAGTAGAAAACCTACGACTCATATAAAGAAGTATATTCCTCCAAGTACGAGAACACTGGATTCACTTTCGCTTGAATGCATATGTTAATCACCCCAACTCATCCGCTTACAGCACATAAACACAAACAAAAAATATAAAATGCCTTGCAGCAATAAACGGAACACCTGTTGCGTGTGTTCTTACCGTATCAGTTTACAGTTGATGAGTAAACCTTGACATGGACGAAAATCCATTAACGAATTAAAATAAAACAGTTAAAATAAATAAAATAATAAAGAAATATTTTTTTGTTTAAAGCGGAAAACTAAGTGGATTTAGCGAAGATGAAAAATATGGGCACCTGATAGATTCTGCTTGAACATATTAGAACATAAGAAGAGATGTGCGTGTTTGTAGAGATATTTTTCAGTGTTTGTTAAATATACAAAAAATAAGAGAATACAAAAGCAGGCATTAAGAATATGTGTGTTTAATATATATTCAAATATAAAAGTCACATGTAAACTTAAAAGAAAATAATAAAATGTCCCGGGTAAAAATACTTGCGATGATATTAATAAAAAGAGATCAGTGTACGTCACTATAGTAACACGTGTGTGTAACGTTGGTATTATAACATTTCATTTCTTCTGTTGTTCCGCAACAACAAATATAAAAGTGTTCATGAATTACCACAAGGGTTTATTTGACCAATTATATTTATTTTTGTGAGAATCAAGAATACGATTTGTCTCCACTATTAGTCGTCACAGGTCTTATTGGAATTCAGCTGAACTTGAAAGCACGTTGTTCAAAAACAAATTATATCTGATACGTAGACTTTCGGGAAAAATTGGGCATGAAAGTGATATATATGAAAAACCTCAATAGTATGTATTTGCTAGAAAAATTCAACATGAATTTTTATCAAAATGGGAAGAAAAATACTATAGTGTTATGCTCTTTACAAGGTGACGCCTGAATTCGTGAATGAGTAATTGAAGGTATGCCATTCGAGCAAGGTGTTTGAATGTTGTTGTTTTTTTAAGTAAGGCTCCGTGCCTGCTCGGAAAATTCTGAGGTAAACAATACTACTAGTTTATCTCTAGTTTTGTCTAATTTTCTATTCTTAGAGAGACCCTATTGCCGCGTTAAAGACACATTGTATTTTGCATATGAATGGAACACTGTTGATTGGGTTAAAATATATACATTTTGTACTTGTCGATTTTACCGGAAATGTTGCCTGCAGCCAGCTGAGTATGAACAATGTAAGAACTTGTTTTACGTAGACGTCGTTGGTGAACTTCCGGTTTTCTATATGTCACCACAAACAAACTGGAAAAAAAGAATCATCTTTTCATCAATCACTAGATAATGTATATGTTTTTATTCAAAAATAGAAAACAAGGTTACTTTCGAAAATTTCTCATTTAGTGCATTCATTGTTTAGTCTGGTTTCTAGACTGTATGTATACAACTGTCGGGTTTTTATTACTATCTATTTTCCATGTTTCGTAGTTGCTAATAAGTGTAGGTTAAGTAGACATCCATAATAACGTAACACATTTATATATTAATCACATCGTACAGCAATATCTACATGTATATATATATATATATATATATATATATATATATATATTATTTTTACGCTGTTACATCAAACCATACTAAAATACGCATTCTAAGTGTGCACTTAGTGACTGCAAATCAATTAATTACATAAGAATAAGAGATTCATAAAAAAATTACCTGAGAAGAATTTAGTTTCAGTTTATATATTTAATAAAAATAAATCATGATTAAATTGGAAACCATCACGTCTGGACAAATAACTTAACATGTTATCCATTAAACTGTGTATATCACGCATCTGCCAAGTAGCAGTTATGTGCTTTCATACTAAACAAGCAGGAATACCCCACGTTGTTTGAGATTGAATAATGGGCAGTACCATGCCCCTTTTCACTATTTTCATAGCACCATGTTACATTCCCTTTGTTACTACACGCCGCGTTTCGCCCACAAATATATTAGAAATTAGCCAACATTTTTAAAACCTTCTGAATTAGTGTTTCATACCTATGGTTTAAATTTGATTAAAATCGAATATAGATATTTAGAGTTTTGAGGGGGTTCTGTTTACATGAATCATATAGAGATTCCGCGCATAGACGGGTTCATAGAGAGTCAAGAACCCTTTAATTACCTTCCCCGCAAAATTTCATACATGTAAAATAAATATTATCATAATAGTTCAAGTTTTAAAGGTAATATGGCCCCATAGCTATTTTAGGTTTGGAGACCACGCCCATTGTCTTCCCAAGACAATTTTATACATATGATTAAATTTTACCAAAGATCTGATATATTGTAAGTTTTAAAGGAAACATGTCCTCCTAGGCCCCTTGAGGGTTCAGGTAAAGATTTGAGAAAACATTCCTTGTCTTTTCCGGAAAATATTATATAAAAATACACTTTTCGGTTTTGTGTCGATTCTCTAAATTTGATTTCTATAGGGAACACACAAACATCACATACACACACACAGACAGTAATATATATATATTTTTGTTTTTTTGACGTTGTTGTTTATACATCTGAGGAGACCTAATTAAGGGGTCGAAATAAGTTATAATGTGTACAACCTTAATGTGTGTATAGTGTTTTTCTTTTTATAATTCTATATATATATATATATATATATATATATATATATATATATATATATATATAAATATATATATATATAGAGAGAGAGATAGATAGATATATTAATGTTTTTCTTAAGCGTATCTCAGTGAATGATTAAAAGGCGTAACAAAATATTTCGTAATTTATATTTGAAATACTTTATCGATTTGTTGAAAACTTCATGCTAAGTTATATATATTTTAATTCGTATACTTATTATTTTCGTACTGTGAAAATAACATTTGCTGGCATTTTAAATAATTCTGATGTATAGTTTCTCTTTGTTTGAAAACTGAAATTAAATTAAATCTGTTTCAGTCTTTACTTTTGAAAAACATATTCTATGTTAAAATTATAAATAATACATAAGTCTAAAAAGGAGTTTAGATTAATAGTAACATATTAATAAAAAATAAATTTGGAAATATTTAAGTAAGGTTTAACATATTCACTACGCTCAATTATACCTAATATTACATTTTTCCGGAATAGATTGCAGACTATGGTGCTGGATTAAAAACACCCAGGTCATTCCTATTACTTCTTTTTAATATTCGCAGCAGAGTGTTGTAACCTGAGCCTTGGTGAGTGTAATATCAATGATGGACTTTACTGTTTGCTAACATTAATACTAAAAAGAAAATGTAAAAAGAATTCAACACAGAATTCATAGAAAACTACACATATTTACATTTACTAGTTTATAAGGTACACAGATTGTACGTGGACATTTTTTTCATTTCACGTATGTATGTTCTGACTGTCAAATTTATACTTTCCCTTTGTAAATGAAGAAAAGTGATTAGTGTGTGTAAGAATGGTACGTGCGTAGTTGCCTTGTGTTCAGTGTATGTTCGTGAGGTCGTGTATAAGTAAGCTCATGGTAGTGTTCTTCTTTCCTTCTCCCACTTAAGAGCTGAAGAGACTTCGATTGGAGGAGTTGCGTCTTCTTATTTGACCGGCTACTCTATAACTGAGTTTCGTGATCATGTTTAATAGTTCTAATCTGAAAACAACCGGCTAATTGAAGACTATTTGATTTTGGAAGGTTAAATTATTTTTTCCTCTTCAGACGTAATTGTAGATAAGTTAAGTTATGTATTATTTTTGTAATAATATATTTTCCTTTTTAAGACTAGGTTAGAACATACATATGACAGAAGCATGTCTTGTTTGTTTGTGCTCATCATATTCATCCATGGATATAGGATTTAAAGATGGGTTTATCTTTTATTCGTCATAGCGTCAGATTACTAATGAAGACACTGTAATTTCGAATTCAATCATTGTTTATATTTTATAATTCTGAAATTAAGAAATGAACATGAAGACGAACACTCAGATTTAATCATATGCATTACGGAATAATATATGTTATTCTTTCAGTTTGGCAGTTTGGTGATTCCTATTTCAATCGTTGCACAAAAAGCGTATGAACATAAATCGTTATCTATAATATCACACATATATACGAAAAGAGTTGCAGATGATTAAACATACGGAACGTTTACACGTATTTTAAGAGTTTAATAAAATTAACTGCACTTTTGAAACCGCGGAGATAAAATACATTATCGGATTGGAACTTATCGGGAAAGGTAATCTTGTTAATTCATGTATGGTTTATACATTTACAGAGAAGTCAGATTCCAGCAGACCCGGGCGTGAAATTCGTTTTCGATACATCACAGTATTTGTTTAAGCGGCTCTGGCCGATGCTACAGTAGATCGCGTTTTAACCATTGATTTTAAAAATAGATGTTTAAATATCAAGGCGTATAAATTAAAAGTAATTTCGTATGGTACGGTATTTTCTTCTGTTTGATTCTGTTGTCGGCATTGGTTTCGCCGATTCTTTCTCAAATAAGTGGCATGCAAGAGAAAACACGTGAATGTAGGCAATATGTAGGTGAAAGTATTGCAATGGAACAGACATGACTCGAACAAGGAACACGAAGTTCGTAAGTTCAATTTTCCACGGCAACGTTCCAGCATACGCATTAAAAAGGGCGTTTCTTCCGTCAGAAGCATACATGTGGTATTGCCTGCTAAGTTTGAGATGGCCGTTATATTGGACTAATATGCTTGACTTCGACAGGATGATCGTTGATCTGCCACGTACACATTTAAAATAGCATATTCGTCGGTATGTTATGATGAAGCATTTAATAGCATGTTCGTTAGTCTGCCAGTAGTAATGTTTAAACAAACTTATCCTGAATTGAAACATCTTATGAAATTATGTTTTTTTTAGTTGTCATGTATTGTTTCATTTCAAAATCCAATAGAGTTTCGTTGATAAGAATAGGTTAAGTTTTCAATAGTACCGTCATTGATCTTTCACGGACAATTGTTTAATTATATTTTTGTTTATCTTCCACATTGAATTTTAAGATATAGCTTTTTTAGATCTGTTGCGCTAGTATTTACTATAGCGTTTACGTTGATTTATCACACTTAGATTTAACATATCAGTTTAATTACTGTCTCACGTCTCAGTGTTAAATCCGATCTGATATCGTATTTTAGTTAGTTTGTATATGCTTAATGTTTATTTACAATTTTATTTACCTTTACACATTATGTTTAAAGTGTATTTTTGTTGGTGTGTCTCCCTGACGTTTTAAATAGTGTTTACATCGTTAAACTGCAAGTTGAATCAACACATCTTAGGTGTTGTTCTTATTTTACTTGGCAGGAAAAGCTGAAGGTAATCGTGGGGAATGTAGAGATACATTGTTAATTTCAAGAAAAGATTATACGAAATGAAGTCGATAACAAAAAGTACGGAAGCACAGATGGAGAAACATTCAAGTTGAGAATAAAATAAAATAAAATTTTAAAATCAAACAAGAAAAATTGTCAAAAATTGTTTCAAGATAATAGAATACAACAGGAACATCAGAAAAAGAAATGGACTTTAGAAAGAAAAATACACCAAGGAAGGAAAAATGAAATATAAACGAGGTCTAATGCTAAACGAAAGACACAAAGAAAAACATTAACGTAGAAATAAACATATTAAGAAAGGTATAAAATGAGATAAAATCAAACTCTAGATAGATAGACCAGGGAAATAAATATCAACAATAGAAAAGAAAGAACAACAATTGATTAGACTTTATACCTATCTATATATTTTAGGAATGGATTAGGCTAATGATTGGCTTAACACTATGCAAGCAAGCTAGTACAATATGCCATGCTCTATATTTGAACCCGCGAGTAAAAAGAAATAGTTACAGACAAGGAAACACTTGGCACGGTGAGATAGAGGCAGATGTAGGTAGTACTATCCAGAATTTGGGAAAGTGTGATAGCTTACTAAGAACCTGGATGCTTAGAGAATCTCGTTTCGCAGCTTTTTACCAGAGGTGCATGACTGGCTTTTTGTATTGGTATACTTGCAGCTTCATGTAATCGATAGCGGGTACGTATGATTGTCACATTGGGTAGGTTCAGTAAGCATTTTCAAATATATATGTCGAATTTATCTAACGTAGACAGTGTATCGAATCTTAATTTGCGATATCGAGTCATACCATCTTCTAGCTAAGAATGCCATAAATTGTTGTGCCAACAATCGTTTCCATGAAAACTTTTCAATTGTTAGCCAGCTTATATTCACCGGACAAGGCCGTCTTTTTTACTAAAAATAGAATTGTAGGCGGTTAATAGCCTTGAGTCTAATACAATTGGCAATGTATACTATTCTACAGTTTTGCAAATAAATAATCGCAAAAGGGTTCGTTCCTGGAAGAGGTTGCGCGAAAAAATTCGACATAACACGAAGGAAGAATAATTAAAAAGAGAAAAATTAAGAAAGAACTAACATTTTTGTAAATAAAAAATGAAGATCAAATATTGTTTTATAAATAATATTGGGGTGATAAGATCTCTTACTTGATGTTATGGCGATCGAAGAGACAACGGCCGAACATTTTCCCTCCACTGCGCATGTGAGGCAGACGTGCAATTTGGAACTCGTGTCGTTTCCCTGCTATCTGAAAAATGCTCTTGGGGATAGAGAAGTGTTTTTTAAATGTCGGATGATAAATAGGAACGGTTTTACGAGATCCCGTCAAGTTTGATATTACCTATGAACTGTGAACCGTGTATTCAGTATTCTCGATACGATTTTGTTGAAGGTCCACGTACGTACGTTTTCATTTCAAGATGGCGTCCTGATTTAATTCA
>OY744522.1:124180186-124250186 GCA_963556195.1 Sepiola atlantica
TGAAACATTACACTTTTCTATTTAAACCTTAAAAACTTACATTAAAATTTAAATGATACAACTATGAAAAGAGAATCGTTGACTCGTATAACTAGACGGATGTAGAGATGGGAAGATCCGCATACACTATGTTAAAATTGAAAATTCGGAGGAAACCACCCTGGCGAGCGTCAACGACCACCCAAACCGGGTTGAATTATGGACATGGGGAGTCTGGCATTCTTGTGGGACAACAAAAGAGATACGGATCCGTACAAAGTATTTTATCGAAAGAAAATAAATTATAATAATTATACTATTAAATACTACAGCTACTACTACTACTACTACTACTACTACTACTACTACTACTACTACTAATAATAATAATAATAATAATACTAATAATAATAATAATAACAATAATAATAATAATAACAATAATAATGATAATAATAATTATCATTGTGTAAATAAAGCGACATATTATGTTGTCATCTAATTTACACTTGTATGCATACAGGGCCTCTCATAATATAATATTTGCAGTGGTTATCGAAAAAAGTTGAAGAATACTGGAAGTCGGGGGAGGATTGTTATCACTCAGACTCCAGGAACTACCACTGGTTGTTGTCGGTGAGGAATCACTGACGATGATCTGTGTGAGAACTGCTAGTTAGTAGAAATAATAATAATAATAATAATAATAATAATAATAATAATAATAATAATAATAATAATAATAATAATGATAATGATAATGATAATGCACACGCATGTGGTGGCAGAACCTCAGTTGATAAAATTATGAATGTAAAGTGCCAATAAGGATTAAAGAACGGAGGATAAAGAGAATCAACCAGCCTTCCACTTGAAGCGTGTGGAGAATACGGGAAACATTTGAGGAGCTTATTTCCACTCAACTTCCAGAGAAGACGAGAGGTCATGTCTCGCAAGAAATCAATTATTGTACAGCCGTTGCGATAACGCAAAACGATTTGCAATGGTTATCGAAGGAAGCAGAGCGAGCAGGAACTGTTGGAAAACCTATTTTCACTCAGACCCCAGGGAATATTACTGAATTATTAGTGAGCAATCGCTGATGATATCCTCTGTTAAACCTCTTAGTTAGTAAGTAATCAATAACAATAAAGCTGTTAATAATTTATAACTATGAAAATAATCATAAATTATAATAATAGTTTTATTATTATTGCAATTCTAGTGCTACTGCAACACTACTAGTAGTAGTAGTAGTAGTAGTAGTAGTAGTAGTAGTAGTAGTAGTAGTTAAGACGAGTGATTATTCTAATAGTAATACGCTAGCAGGTTCACTTATTCTTCTCTTCCTTTCTTTTGTGTCAGATTTTCATTTGTAGTGGGAGTAGATGATTTGATATGGGAAAAAAGTGAGAAGAGTACCCGTCCGAATTTTGAGATAGTAGGGGCCTGACGGTATTTCATATGAACGAAAGGAAGGTTGAAGTAAACAAAAGAGACTAGGAGTAAGCAGTTTGATTAGGTTGAACTGAAACACACGATCACATTTCATTAGCAATTAAAAACACACAAACAGTTCTCTTCGTTGGAATCTTTAAAACACGCAACGTAATTCGAGCACTAATTTTCTTAAAACTATATTTTGTATTTTGTTTTATGTTCCATATTTCTCATTTGTCGAACAATACTACTGCTCCAGAAATGATCGCACTCCTGAAGCTACAAATATACGAGTCAAATACGTCCAAATATGGCGTGCCGTCGCCACATCTAAAACGGAACCGCACAGATCATTGTTTCATGCCTTGACAGAATACAACATCGACTTCAGAATCTAGTGGAGAATGTCTTTTTATCTTCCCTACAGCCTCTTTCTCACAAATAGAGACGTTGCTAGGCTTTCTCTACTCTATCGTCATTTTTTAGTAGGTGCTTGCCTGAGCTCAAATCTATGGTTTTACCCTGTAAACCATTAACAAGAAAATCGTCCTGCCACAATCACTGTAAATAATGTACCATTTCTTCCTATGTGTATATAAAAATAAACGGGGCTTTTATTAGCAAAGTATTTAACCAAGAACTACCTGTTTGTTGAACACAATATCACGGGGCTGCTTCCGAGCTGACTGCAATATGGTCGCATTCAAGTTCAATGATAACACATTCTAAAATTGAAACAATCTGCTATGTTTTAACGATAGTCTTTAATCCTCAAGGTGTGTGCCAAACTCATTAATGCTCATCCTTGAGTGACTTTTGAATCTTGATAAGCAGTGACTCATTTGTACATAAAACGTTTACGGGAAAGAGATTTAAATGAACCGTAAATAAGGAAATGAGCGTTAATTCGACAAGTCACGGCTATTTCGATTGTTATTTTGATGTGATAGTGAGGTGTGTTCTTATTTTTTTTTAAATTAAGTACGAAACAGATTGCCTTATTTACAGACGTGTATCATAATTGTTCTTATTATTATTATTATTATTATTATTATTATTATTATTATTATTATTATTATTATTATTATTAGTAGTATTATTGTTATTATCATTGTTATTAATAATAATAATTTTATCATCATGGTAATAATAATGATAATAATACTAATAGTAATTCATATATAAGTAATAAATAACCAAATAACCAAATAAATAAATATAAGGTTACCGTTAGATGTTATTTATAGCGGCAGCTGTTCAGCGTCTTTCATAGGCTATATAAACTAATATTCGTTAGCTTCACGAATGACACAGCTGTCTATATAATTTTGATAGATACGTATCCGTTTCCGGCAAGCATAGGAAGTTCGCATTTATCAAGTCGCTAATCCTATTGCCGATTATTCAGTATCGATAATAAGTCGGTGTGGTGGTCTTGAGAAAAAGATAATGAAGAAAAGAATAAATAAACTATTTGGGTGGGGAGGGTGATGGCACACCGACAGCCAAAGAAGTGATTGAAGGAAAAGTCTGTTGGTGGCATGAGATCTCGTCATAGCAAGCCACTGGAAATCTGGGACAATGGCTGATTGTGTTTCATTGGTCGAAAGACAAATTGACTGCGATGTTTCATCAACTTTGGTATTCAGAAGGCGTGAGACGACGAATTGAAAGCCTCTATTGTTTGTGAATTTACTGATTTCGAGTTGCTTGTCCGTCAGGGAGTAGAGACATGTAAGAATAAATCCGGAGAAAATGAAGTATAATCGATTTATTCCAATGTGCCCCTTAATAATGTTCTAATATTTTCGAATATAAGGACAAGCAATAGCACACGCATATATCTATCTATCTATCTATTTATCTATCTATCTATCTATCTATCTATTTATCTATCCATCTTTCTCCTTTTCTCGTTATGTGTGTCTTACTCTCTCTCTCTCTCTCTCTCTCTCTCTATATATATATATATATATATATATATATATATATATATATATATATATAAAGATAGTTACGTATGTGATTACCTCATACCATTGGTTTCATGCCGCAGCACTTATTGATAAGCTATCAACTTTGCTTTCGAATTGAAGCTTCTTCAGGGGCATATATACATATATAAAAAGAAAGCAATAGAGAGAATAAGATAGATAAATAGATATATAAAAATAAAGATATATGGTATAAAAATTTGTTTTGGCAAGTATGCTACGCAGCACGTCCATGTTTCAATCCCGAAGGAAATCATCGGGCTTCATCATTAATTTAGCCTTATGACTTCTTTAGGGAATGAACCATAGGCGTTTCTGTGTAACTTACTATGGATACATTTTTATACTATGTGTACCAAGTTCTGCGTATATATAAAACACTGTAGAAGTAAATATTGAAAATATATACACACACTATGTTATATTACTGTATCATATTTATAATATTATATTTGTATATACATGAAATAGTAATACATATTTATTCAAATACATTTGGTTAAATATTACGGACAAATAAAATCTTACATAGTTTTAGGGTTGACCTGGCTGATGCAATTACGATAGCGGCTTCGAACACATTACTTTTGATTCGCTCGGGAACCAACCTCGTGAGTTGTTTATCAAATAAACACTGTTGAGGCTCTTGCATATTTTATACCAATTTTAACGGGGCGCTTGAGACTAATCGCATTATAAATAAAGCAGATAAGTTTTGATGAAACATGCCTAACTAGATTGTTTCAATTGCCTACTAGACAGCATCTTCGAGTTTCGTCGGTCTGTATGTGCAAGGGTTTGCCAGTACCACCTAATATGAGGATACTTCACCCTACAAGTAAACCCTAACCAAATATTCAAAATAGCATAGTATTCAAAGCCCAAATAAGATCCCATAAAACCTGGCCATACAGTAGCTCATACGAAGAAATGATGCATTTTCTCCAAGTAATGTTACCTCAAGTAACATCACTTAGCTGGATACTCCACCAGATTAGATGGGTTCTTTTCTTGGAATCCGGTAAGACCAATAGACCACGAGAAATATATACTATAACATAATTAAGCGGTCAATTGGGAAGGGGAAAATAGTTTACTAACTCAACATTTCATAGGTAAAAGAGAACTTTAATCGAATATCTATGTAGCTCATATAGATATCAAGTGTTAGCCCCAAGAAGGGGCCCTTGATTTCTGAGAACTTCGATTAAAATAAAATGAAACAATAAATATATATATATATGTATATATATATATATATATATATAAACATGTATGTATATATATGTATGTATATATATATATATATATATATATATATATATATATATATACACGCACTAGTGAAACACCCGTACCATGAGTGGTATAAGCAATAAATATAGCATCAGTTTTAAAATGTAATGTGTTTTTTCTTAGAGGGTATTGTACAGTGTCGGTGGCACTGTCCTAAATTTTTAAGTTTACAATAACGAGAACAAATTATATTACAGATTATTCTAATCTACCGTATTATGTTTTTAAATATGTCCAGTAATTAACGACATTTTTAAAACTATGATCAATATATTGTAGAATAAATACGTTTTATATCTTTTATTGACGGCTGTGAATTTTCGCCGATTCATATCGCCTTTCTCAACTAAATTAAATACTGACGAAATGCGATATATATGTTGTCGTTGTATTATTTATCGGCCTTTGTTCCGATGGATACTACACCCTATACTCTGGTATCGTCTTGGCCTTCGGGGCTTGATTTACGCCGGTCTATGGGTCTGTCCTGTGAAGTTCTTGGAGGTCCACCCTCCCAGGCTTTGCCTCCCCTCTCTGGGGAGGAGTAAGTTCATTTCTTACTGCCTGAGGCGCCCCTACCGGGGAATGCCGACGGGGCTGCCAAGGCAATTTTTAATGGCCAGAGTGCTCACCTACTCGAGCGCTGGCTTTTCAAGTCCCACTTTCCCAACCCGACCTTGGGTCACATCTTATCTTGTGGGAGTAAGATACAACTGGCCTTGTGCCTAACCTCCTGGGGAGGTAAATACAATGTTGTCGTTATTTAGAATCACTCGCAACAGTTACTTTGCATTCGTTTATAAAATTATCTCAACTGTTTTTTAGTCGTTCTTTAATTTTTTGGTGTGGATTGCCTTCTTGTATGTTAAGTATCTGTTCCGATGGATACTGCACCCCATAGACTGGTGTTGTCTTGGCCTTCGGGGCTTTATTTACGTCGGTCTATGGGTCTGTCCTGTGCAGTTCTAGGAGGTCCACCCTCCCAGGCTTCGTTTCCCCTCTTTGCCGAGGAGTAAGTTTATTGCTTACTGCCTGAGGCGCCCCTACCGGGTAATGCCGACGGGGCTGCCCAGGCAATTTTTAAACCCCACTTTCTCGACCCGACCTTGGGTCACATCTTACTTGTGGGAGTAAGATAAAACTTGCCTTATGCTTAACTCCTGGAGAGGAGTAAATCAATACTCCTCATTATGTAGTAAGGTGAACACCAAATAAAAAATACAACACAAATATGGGTCACTGTAACTCACAATTTTAAAAATAAAATCCGTGCGGAATTCTCGCACTTGTTGGAAGTAATGTTTACAGATTTTCATATATCAAGTTAATTTTTCAGTTCATTTAATAGTTTCATTTGTGCACGTCGTGTACGTTATTAAATTCTTACAAACCGTAACTCCCTCATTTATATAACATTCCTTAAAAAACCGTTGATTATCGTATTCTGTTTCAAAACAGCGTTGAAAGGACAGTTTGGATGCTTGAAAACAGAACACCGAATGTGAAAACAGAAACATTTTATCTATAATGAAATACACATTTTCCAAGATAATAGTGATTAGTATTCATGTAATCGTTATTTGTTATCGGATGAACACATTTCGATTCATCTAATTTAATGTGTTGCCATGTTAACTAGAGTAAAATCAGAACCCTCTTGTTTTTCATAACATTTGTAGAAGTCGTAAATTATTGTGTTTCGCATGTAAATGGCTATGAATGGTAAGTATGAAGGCTTAACACCAATAGAACTGAAAAATTAAATACATTTTGTTTCATATAAAATGAAATACCTATTTAATTTATTAGAACCTGCTTAGTTTGTATTTTTAATAGCGACTTTTCAGATGAAACCATATATTTTGGTGTTATTTTATTTTAATGTTATTTAGTATAACATAATTACGGAACTCTTGTTTCTTTTCATGATATTCGTAAAAACGCTTGAGTAGAGTGTGTTCCGGATAGAGACTGTAAAGGCTTTAAAAGGGATAGCTTAAAAACATCAATGAACACTTCTATGTATATGACATTAAATAATTAAAAAGCGATGATCTGTAGGAATACATTTGTATGTTTTTATTCCGTAATACTACCAGATGCATATATACGAGTGTACTGCATAAGAACACATGTCATCCGAGTGAATTTTAATATCAAATACATATTTCCAAAAATGTGTTATATATCCTTGTATATTAATAATAACATAACGTTATTTAACAAGTATATGTTAATAATACATTCAATAGTGTTCTATTAGTATGTACAATTGGTTGTAAATTTGTTGCCGAAGAGAACGATGTCGTCTATTTTTAAACAAAGTTGCTGCTGATAACAGATAAGACAGGCATGTCCCTGATATGTAGACATATGAAAGGAATGAATGCGAATTAGTGTTTATTGGTCCGATCAACTTGATGCCAGAATAATGCAGAAAAGTTGATTACTCAGGATAAAATATACATTTGTCAGATTAAAAGCTATCGATGACGAACTAAAAGAAAAACATTAATTACACTTTATAATATAGATATACTCAATATTAAACTGTAAAACTATCAACCAGTGATAAAATACATTCAATTTCATATGATCAGTTATTATTGATATAGTTATTTAGTTATTAAATTCATTCTGTGTTAGTTCGGTTATATATATATATATATATATATATATATATATATATATATGTATTTATATATATATATATATATATATATATATATATATATATTTATATATATATATATATATATATATATATATATATATAGCATTGTAGTTTAATTATATAACACTTTTTGTCCACATATGTGCAAATATGTGTCGGCTCCGACATTATTGTAAGTACACCTACTAAGACCGCAGTAAATATAGGGTAATTCATCTTTTATCTGTACACTATGTGCACCAAATTTGTAAGATATAATTCTCGTTTATTGTCTTTATATTTTATTCTACAAGAATAACCATTTAACGATGGCTGTTATGTTTGTTTACAGCATAAACAGACTAATTTATGCACCCTAAATAAGTTGAACTGTAAATAAAGTCGCACAAAAAACCTGTATGCATATGTGTAGCAAAAATATTTAAATACATAGAATTGATGATTAAATACACTTCAGTTGTTATATATATATATATATATATATATATATATATATATATATATATATATATCCCAATACATATATATATATGTATATATTTCAATTTTATTTTTTCAAATATTTTTGCTACACATATGCATACATCTGTTTGTTCTGATTTTGAGAAATGTATGTTAACGTTATCAACTCGACATTCGGTCTCTCTCTCTCTCTCTCTCTCTCTCTCTCTATATATATATATATATATATATATGTATTCCCTCCTCTCTGTCTTTGTCACTGTCTTTTTACTCTTTCTTTGTATATATTCATTTCTCCCTTTCTCTCTCTCTCTCTCTCTCTCTCTCTCTCTCTCTCTATATATATATATATATATATATATATATATATATATATATATGATGTTGGGTACCCATACTTTTTTATAATTATCATTTTCATAATTACTGTTATCTCAGAATGCTGAACGTAACATGATTATTATATCGACATGCTGACAGCTGAATAACATAATAACATAATTCTCACTAAATTATTTTAATTCGGTTAGTTTAAATCAAAGATAATTAACCCAAAAATTTCACGCCTCAATTATTTTCTAATTTTTACTATCATTTTTTTCATTGTAGCCGTAGGTTTTTTTTATCATAATTATTTTCTCTTGTATTTTTGTTCGAATCAAATGCGCTTTCATTGCAAGTGTTAATTATTTCTTTCTTATTATAAAGAATCGAATTAATTAACAACATCGCGTTAATCACTACTCTTGCCGCTTTGAACATCCCTAAAAAATGGCATGCGCGTCTGTCGACCTTGGGTATATTTTCATGAAGGGTGTGTTGTTTAAAAATGTTGCAAAAATAAGCAAAATATCTATACCAGAGTGAAAACGAACTCGAAAATATGTCGGGTGTAAATATAGATGACTGACCTGGGATTAAGTGGATAGCATCTGACTAGGTGTATCCGATTAATAAATGAGGCAAATCGTTTTGCACATCACAGCTATAGAAAAGTGTTTCTGATAATCTCTTTTAATCGCTCATATAATCTCTCTTTCTATCTCTGTGTATTTCTCTGTGTCTGTCTGTATGTCTCTCTGTCTATCGTTCTCTCTCTCTCTCTCTCTCTCTCTCTCTATATATATATATATATATATATATATATATATATATATATATATAGTGTTTTTGCTTGATAATACTTTCTTTTTTCATTTTTTCAATTTTCCGAATGGTCAATTTAGTGTTTCGGTCGAATTGCTGTATGTAAGTTCCGTGGGTTTTTTGTTCTATTTTCTTTCTTTTTTCGCGTGTCGTTTCGGTTTGATTCGTCAAATCATCTCTAGGCGGTGTTAGTGTTGGTTACTTAAGGGTATTTGCTGTTGAGTTTTTATTATTATTATTATTATTATTATTATTATTATTATTATTATTATTATTATTATTATTATTATTATTATTATTATTATTATTATTATTATTATTATTATTATTATTATTATTATTATTATTATTATTATTATTATTATTATTATTATTATAACGGCCAGAAATTTACAACTTAAATTCTTAGCAATTAAACATGTATACGTATGAATCAATTTCTTAGCAGTTAAGCAATGCAACTTTTGAATCTTGCACGTTCTCAGAACGTAATCACGCTCTCATGTAACATCTTAATATTATAGATGCTCCGTTTACGTTGTAAATGACTTTATATATATATATATATATATATATATATATATATATATTAGAATTTATTCCTGCCAGTATAGTAAGCATCACGCCGTTTTTCTGTTTACACTGTGCTTACATAGATAATACAATTAAATATACGGTTAATTTATTAAACGAGGCAAATAAACAAAGACACCCCCAAAGTAAACAATGAGACTTATAAAAGAATTGCTATCCGAACAACTTGCATAACACATCTAACCTATACATTCGGACAGAGCTGTTTTGCAAATGAGATTGAAACACCAAGCACACCACATCACAGATAGCCAAAATAAGTCCGAAAAAGAAAACATATTTTAAATATAGGATCCTTATTGAGTGAGAAGAACAAACACGTTCCATTAATTGTCTGGATGAGCAATCAAAGTTTTTTATCGAAAATATGGATTCTTGGAATGGCTCAGGAAAGACGTATAATGAAGACCAAAGACTTTGGTCTTATGAGAAATGTATTTAAAATTAGACAGTACTTAATATCGAAACCCCTGATATCGAACTGTAAATTTATGTTTGCAAATTTCAGCTTCACAACGCGCCATGATTATGTGTGCAAATACATTCACTGGGTTATTGTAAAAACGTTAACATCTCTGATAGCACTAAGTCTTTGGAACATCTACTAGATATAACTGTCGGGAATGTAATGTATATACAACATTATTACGATAGTATCCCACATCGACTTACCTAAAAAAATTAGCAGTAAAACCCGACATTGGCATAGTAAATAAAGTCGAAAATGTGGAAACCTACGTTGAGATATGTCTTCCTAAACAAAGCGAAACGAGAAAATATGACAATCTATCAATGTATCATGTATGATATGAGAGAAACCTAAATGTAAGACATAGCCACATGATTCCAGTTGCATTAATAGAAGATAGCTGCCTGACGAATACAAATTTAAAAACCTATCTTGACATTATTCGCAGAAAATGAAATGCGAAATAATCTAAATAAATTCACTTAAGGGGCCGGCCAAAATCATTAAACAGTAGTCGGTTTGAGCCGATAAATAGCAGGCGACTTTCTGGCATTTGGATAAATGTCCCGTTGTTATGCTAATGAAAACATAAATTAAGTTAAAATTAATGTGAATTTTTGCTACATTTACGCAGAGACAATGTTAGATCGCTTGCTTAACGCGCCACTCAGCTAGAGAAATATAAATGTGTACATGTAATAATGTATGTTATTAGTTTGTTACCCGGTAAGTCTATTCACATGTATAAGTGTTCAGCTGTTTTCGTAATGAACCGTCTGTCAGATAATCTGCTGTGGCGATGAACAGTAATTATTTCCTAAGTTGAATTCGTTAAAACCCAACATTGCAACAACCTTATGTTAACATTGTGAAACGATGAAACTGGCACGTATCCAGTTGGTCAAACTTTACCAGAATACTTTTTTGACTTAACATATTATGGCACTTACATACATTTCTTGCGTAAGATTAAAGTAAGTATAGGTATTTTATTTAATTACGTCGCATATATTTTAATATTTGTTTTTTTCTTTTGTTATGAAAATAGTTGCTTGCAAACTGAACTTTATTTTGGCGGAGTGCACTCCTCTGCCAGACGCGAATCCTGCATTTTACGTTTTGTATTTTGATTTCAATATTAGAAGACATTTCATGAATAAAGGGGAAACCGTTAAGAATCTTGTGTGTTAATGGGTATTTATTTAGCTCTTCTTAAAGATGATAGAACACAGGTCAGGTGTTGTGTTGAAGACGGGCACTCTGGCCTACAAAAGTGCCTGCACATCCCCGTCGGCATTCCATTGTTGGGACGCTTTAGGCAATTAGCAATACACTATCCTGATTTCAAAAAGAAAGTAATATCTGTGAAATTTGACTTTCTAGTACTGAACAGTAGTATATACCTCATGTCGACGACAGTAACACAGCCACAGTAAGACTGATAGTCGAGGATACTTCCTCTGCTGCTATGAAATTCCTACTAAAATGCTGCAGGTTGGTGGAGGTGTAAGTATTGTTGGTCAAGCTTTTCTTGAACAGGGAAAACTTCTTCCAATGAAGGTGTTTTATTATGTAAAAGTTATCAATACTATTACTTATGTCTTTTAAGGTGAATAAATCAAATTCTAAAGTAGCCCCGGTAACTTTATCCATTCTATAATAAAATACCTTATATTTATTTTATATTTATGTCAATTCTCATAACGCAGTGATATTTCTAAGAAGGAGACACACGATGATTTGGCAACCTTGTTTGTTGCTATCGTCTTATACACCTTAGCTACTTCTGTGTTAGTAGATCGGTGATTGATAGTAAACTTGTAAGTTCAATATTTTCTGTTTTCTGTTTTGTTTGCTTTCAAATTTTCTTTCCATATAAATGGCCTCTCCGAAAATATTTGCGACTATTTTAACCCTCGTTCTAGTATTTACTTCCACCGTCCCCAGTGTCAACGGAAAGCTGATGTTCAGTGGATTATTTTTGTTGCATACCCCCCGTGTGTATTTCATTTTTTCCTCTCCCCGTTTCCTCTGACATCTAACATACATTTTCAATCAAAATAATGACCGCTCCCTTGGACTTCCGAGCGTTCTAATTTGAATTCAGAATGCTTTCGTCCATATTCCAGTGTCATGGATACTATAAATACCTGTTTTGTAATACTAATATAAATGTTATATTACTACTTATACATATTAATTTACTTTCATGTACGTTAATTTCGAATTATTAATATTACACGATTATAGTAACAACACAACACCTATCATTCCCTAAACCTCTGGATAAATAAAGCTAATTAAGAATACTTATTTAGAACTCGATTTTTTTTAGAATACCAAATTACGCCTCATATTTTATTTCCGACCTGTTAATATTCTTTTGCCTGAATAACAATAAATGTCCGCTAAAACTATTTCTATTATCATTTCTTACTCTACTAATTTATTTAGTTTGTTTTTTATTATCATTATGTTTCGATTACAGACATATTAACCAGACGTATGTGTCGGTATGCTTTTCGTTTATTTCGTCATTAAAGGTTAGCTATACGCACATGTTTTTTTTTTATTTTGGATTCGTTTTCTTTTTCACTGTTAACTTCTTTCAAGGCCCCCAAATCGTATGCACTTCTATTGGTGTCTTAGACACAACATTCTGCTTTTATTTATCGTAAAGTTCCTTTTATAAAATAACTCCTGCCTCTTCGTCGCATGCCCTTTCTTTTTACCTTTATTCTTTCTTTTAGGAAAGCTTTTTGTCTGTCATTTTCTTTATTACATTGCCTTCGAACTTTTCAACAAAAACTATAACTCGTATAAATACCTATTCCATTCAATAAACTCATATTCTCATGACTTCTCCAAAAGTGCTAGTGATATAAGCGAATATGGAAGACATCGGCAAGTGCCGGCTCGAAATAAAGAACATGCATACGGAAACAAAAAGAAGCATGATAAAAATATGCAGACATACAATTTCCGTCATATTTCGCGATATATATATATATATATATATATATATATATATATATATATATATATATAATATTTGTGATCTGTTAGTGTGTCGTCAGAGCGGAGTATGTATATACATAATCGTGAACGTGAAACATTTATGATATCTAGTGATGCCAGTGATAATATAAAGGTAATCGAAACTCTATCCTTGATATTGGGGACATATAGAGTTACGACCTCTCTCCGAGTCATACTCAATTGAAAGTAGATTTGTCCCGGAGAAAAATGCAGAATCCGCTCTTTTTGTATACAATTTTGCGGTATGCAAAATTTCGATACACATCAATTAGTTGACAGAACAGCAAATACTTTGCCCACCGAATTGTTTTAGTAAAAAAAAATGACCCGCAGTCGCGTAAGTGTCTCATACCATCGAACATCGCGAAATGCTGAAAAGGGCAAATAAGTCACCAGTGACTAAGTGTTACGATAAACACGCAGATAATATACAGAGTCTCGAGCCAGAAACGCATAGACTCGGACTTTCGGAAAGTTGATAGAGATTTAAAAGTCCACTTTTTGTTTAATAGGTTGACACCCTAATATAGAATATCGGGTATGTGTTCCGTGAAAAAAGCGCTTAAAGTCAGTCGTGGTGAAATAAACTGATATTGTATTTATTTGTTTACTTTGATACTTCTTTTCGGATCCGCTGTATCTACAACTGGAAGAATTAACGAAAGATACTTTTTCTATATTTTATTCTTCTTATTGTAGTTGTAGTTTTCATATTCTTTGTCCACTTGTTTTCGCCCTTTTTTTTCTTTTTAGTTCTTGTCGTTCTTGTTATTTTTCACTTTTCATCCTCCTCCTCACATACTTTTTCTCCTAGTTGTTTTTTTATTTTTGTATTGTTGTATTTTTTCTTCTCTTTTTTTCCTTCTCTGGTCCTTATTTTTTATTGTCCATGGAATTGTTATTGTTAAAGTTCTCTTGCAATTTGTCTATCTTCTTCTTTTTCTTTTTTATAATCCTTATTAGTCTTCTTCTATGGCTCACACTTTCCTTACGTGTTTTTCTACTTCTTTTTCCTTATTTCCTTTTTATTTCTTCTTCTTCTTTTTCTCATATCCTTTCTGTTTTTCTTGTTATTGTTCTTGTCGTCATGTCTCCCTGGCTATTTTTGTTATTACTCTACACTTTCTTTTTCGTCGCGAGATGCCACCAGCCTTTTCTTTGACCTTCTAAATCCGTACGTATTTGCATGTTCACTTTGTAACCTGCATGTTTTTTTTTTCGGTTGAAAGCTCATGTTTTCATATTGTTCGTCTCAACTGTGAATAATTCAGGCATGAGGCCACATGCGCGGTAATCTCTTAGGCGATTTAATTGGAACACGTATGCACGCCCTATCATAAAAACACTCCACTTCTAATCCGGTGTTTATTACACTGTTTTGCTTATCTGGATTAATAGAATAAAATGCGATGAAAATATATTTAATGTTTAAAGTCTACCTAAAATAAATCGTAACGTTTAATTACATTCGAATAAGTTTGTTAATATAAGTAAAAAATGATAACATGTGTAATAACACACACCTTCACTATTAAAGTTGTGCTTTTTACGCTGACATCCGATTTACATAATACAAATACAAAAGTGTACATACCCTATCAAACTCTATAATATCGCTGACGAAGGGATTGTAACTACAACTCAGACACTGTCGACCGTATCTATATCTAAACAATGACGCACATACACTACATGCAGATTTCTGAACTGGCCCACCGAGATCAAGACAATGTGCGAGAGTATTTTTTTTATAATCTTGCCTGTAATAATTGAGGTGGCTTTTACTTTAGAATCATGTCCCGAAAACCTCGTTAAGATAAACTAGCACATTACAATCCATTCCTCCCTAGTATAAAACACAAGGAAATGTGCCGCAAAAAGGCATTGCCGTCATCGTAGAAAAAATTGAGAGAAACATTTGAAATTTCAGGATCAATTAAGAAATTCGAATTCACGAGAATATCGTCTAGTCACGTCTAACATACAAAGATGACAAACATATATATTTCTGTGTTTAGTATGGAACACGTCTAAGCCATAAAGAATACAAGGTTATTTTAAGATATTAGTGACTGATGGCATTGCTATAAACTGCCAAATCAAGTCACATCTTACACATTCATATAAATTTATGTAAATTGATATGTATATATATATATATATACAAATCTATATACATATATACATATATATATATGTGAATAAATATATATACATATATTTATATATCAATCATATGTATACGTATGTATATATATATATATATATATACATACTTATATAAAATGAAATAGAAACAGAAAACAAAATAATTTTATATAAAATTAATTTTTTTTTTGAATTACTTGGATTTTCTTTTCTATTTCATTTTATATACGCTGTTTCCCCATAGAATTCATTATTTATTTTGCAGTGTGGCACCATTTTATCTCTTCATATATATATATATATATATATATATATATATATATATATATATATATATGCATTTAAAATAACATACCCACATATGTTGAATACAACATGCTTATACCAGCAAAGGTCTTACTTAAAATATAAGGGAATTTCACTGATGGTAGTGAGAAGAGGCACTTCTCGCCAGTAAGCCATTTCAAATACTACTCAAGAAACAGCAATAGACGACATAACTGATTGATGCTTTCTGTAAAGTAACTTACAAACACCCCCCACACACACACACACACATATATATATATATATATATATATATATATATATATATATATATATAATCCATATCGTATGTTTTTTACATTTTCCTCCAGTTCGACGTCAATATATTAATACATGGGGCCGCTTTAACACGAAACACAACCGATCTAAATTCTAAATGCATGTCATACTAAATCAATGCGGCAATCTATAAGTGTATGTATATCTTGAAGTCTTATACCAACTTGAATGTGTCAATTAAAGTTTAAAATTACATCAGAAAGTAGAAACTTTTCAAAGCCACATTATGCACATCATTACTGATCAGAAACTATCTGATTACATCGGTATCGCAGAGTTGCGAAACCTCACTCCCTATCCCATTAATATCTTCTGTCATCAAATCTAACGCCCTGTGATTGTTTGGTCACGTAAAGCGTTCAAGTGTAGAGCTATGCAAAATATCTGTTACAGGCATAATACAAATAATCTGGTCGATAAGTAGACAAACAACAAAACGATAGACAGCGTTAATCAATGGACGAAGATAACTATGAACAAGACGAACACCTTAGAAAAATATCATAATTCCTTGAAGACACTCAGGCATGTTATTGCGTATCTTGCAGCTAGCGGAGAAGACGTTTGATTATAATATTTAAAATTGGGAAATATTAATGACAAGAATGTAGTGTTTCATTTCTAATCATTAGTATGAATATTAGTATTATATATATATATATATATATATATATATATATATATATATATATATATACATATATATATATACTAGATGTATTCGTAACCGATTCGGCCATCACTATATATTCTGCTTTGAGTATGATGCTGAGAAAAAGACAGTCACCATTTCTCTAAATACTCAAATGGATATTGAACCATATTATAAAAGTGCCCAATTTTAGGGGGTGAGAAAACTATGTACAAAGTAAAGAGAGTGCTGAGAAAATTGTTCAATTAATTATAGATAACGACTGATTCGAAAAAATACAACAGAATGTATCTTTAAAGATAACTCAAAGTGTATTTTGTTTTATAAATATGTTTCGAAAAGATCCTTACGGGAACATACTTTGTTTAACTTTCATATAATATGATAATTCTATGTAAGTATATGTATATATATGTTTGTATTTATATATATATATATATATATATATATATATATATATATATATATATATATATGTGTGTGTGTGGGTGTGTGTGTGTGTGCGGATGTGGATGTAGATGTATGTGTGTATAAATATAGATGGATAAATAACTAAAGTAAGGAGAAAGTTGAACAATTTCTTTAGAAGGTAACACCTAAATTAGGGGTACGCGTCAGAATATATCACTATATACTAGACGCAGCCCGAGTAAAATAGCTGATAAGCAGAGGAAATATTTATCTAATATCTAAAGTAAGAGAAAGAGAAAAAAAGAGAGAAAGAGAGAGGGGGGAACAGCTCCCTTCTCTCCAAATGGGGTAATGGTTGGGCGTATTATGTACGTATGCTGTATACTAGAAAAGAAAAGTAAAACGAACATTGATTAACTGGAAATAATCGTATTTTATCTTTATTCATATTTTTTACAACTGTAGTTATACAAAATAAAAGGCGAAAATAACGTGAAAGATGAGGTGATGATGCGGGTTGCTGCTACGTGTCATCTACACCACAATACTCTAGCTTCCTTCCTGATGAGCCGTATCTTCGTATTTTGCTCAAGGCGTGAAGTTATCTATCGTAGTGCAACACGTGTGCCGCTGTTTCGATACTTCATACTGATTTGCGTAATTAACATTTCAAATTAGAAATAACGGTTGGAATTTATTTGGATTGAATACATAGAGGAGTGTTTCAAAGTATTTTAAAATTTAAATATCTATTTGACGCAATTCATCAGTGTAATACATTAATTAAATTACGCAAGATTATTCTTGGTATAAGATCTGCTTTCTCAAATGTAACATCTTAAATGGACGAACCTAAAATCAATGGGTACTTGTTTGAATAAAAAAAATAATTTCAATACTAAAATCGAAAGATTGAATAGTGCCCTGACTATTTTGTGATACGTTCCGATATTAACACGTTACAATTTAAATAGGTAACTAAATGGAGGAATAATTTCCTAACAGGAATATATTCGTTAATAATTTTAATGTGAATAATGTGGCGGATTATTTCCCGTATTTATTATTACAAAATACCCCCCTTACACCACCCATTGAGATGTTAAGAAAATCCATATCACCTAGTGCAACCACACTATTTTTAGTAAAACAAAAAACTTCAGCCAATTCCTGACTTGTCAACTAAGTTGTCGTCATGAATATCGTACAGTATTGCTGTTATAGTAGTTCAATGATTCGTGACCTTATCAGTAAGAAATGTGATCTTGGATGATCTTCACATTCTCAGACCGTAACTCTCCCACAGTTGTATCTGTCAATTATGTGGTCTATAAAAACAGCCGTTAGATAATTCCTGAACTGAAAATTACCATTACATCTTAAACAATATAACTGTAATAAGATAAGTGTAGCTAAGATATTAACAATGTTTCACGTTGTAGTCATATGTGCTTATCATTTATAGATCATAAAACAGTGGATTGAAATCAGCTAGAGATATTAGAGACTTATCATATTATTTTTTTGTAACACGTATCTTTGGATTGTACAAGCGATTGTTAATTTAAATGTTATTAAGAATTCCAACAGTCGGCATTTCGCTGGTGTGGGTAGTCTATAACATTAATCAAGCAATGCTGCGCTATGTATTTGGACTACATTTTAATTTAATTTCCCTCGAAAATGATCTAATATGTCACATGATAAAGTTAGCAAATCAACTTTCTAGTTTGAGTATGAAGTTCGCATCGAACCCTGCGAAGTATTTATTGTATTTCAGTATCAAATACATTAATAAATGGACACAATCTGCGGTTAAAGGGACAAAGTAGTCCAATAATGAATCGTTTTCAATAAGGATGGTTCGTTTTCATTTGATACACCTAAATGGAATACTAATCTGTAAAAAACTGACCGATCGAAGCAATTAATGCCACTGTCTAAATGTACAGTAAGTTTTTAAGTTAATAATCTTACAAAGGCTCAATTTTCCAGAACAAAGAACTACTGTAGCTTTTCGCCAAATCAACTTTTGTATGCCACAACACTGTACGCAGTAGTTATTTTAAAGATTGTGACGCTATTTCTTTATTACCATTAATTCAAAACGTAACTCTATCCCGATATAGTAGTGATTATTAGGAGTTTATATATATTACTTAAATAGAAAGTATCCTTGACAGGTGTTTAACGAAATACACGCATACAAAACGAAATCTACAAATAAGATTTAGAGAAAACAATGTACAGTTTCGACAGAAAAAAAGATAATTGATGCGCACAAAAATAGACAAACTAACATAACAACACCATTAAAAAATACAAAACAGTTCGATATGCCGAAAACAGATGAACAAACGTAAATAATTAATCCTTTACACAGGGATTGTATTTCGGCATTAAATAAACAAGAGATACATTTTTTAAATCTAACCCCAGAAAAAATATAGTCTTCCGATAAAAAAGGTATTGCGCTAAAAATGAAATAACATAATGGTTGATATGCCATACAGCCAACTAACAAAACAAATTGAATACCGTTTACAATAGGTATGCAACTTCGACATTAAATAATATAAATTGTATGATATGTTGTAACAAACAAATACATACGAAATAATGAATACTTACTATAAGACCTGGTGATATCAGATCAGGCTGCCCTGTGGCTCCCTGAGACGAAATTCACCTACATTGACGTTTTTTTTTTTGTTTTTTTTTTGTTTTTTTGTTTGTAAAACTTAATTATGTTCTACAAAACCAAAAACAACAGCCCCTCTCCCTTTCTCCCTCCCCTTTTTTATTTTTATTTTTCCTACCCTACTCCCAGTCCTGGATATGACCTTAAACTACATCCGATGGTGAGATCCGGCTTACGGACTTTGGGGAATGTGGAGCCTCCTCTTAATTACCATTGCTTCCAGGTCCACCCTGACCCGGAGTGGTAGTACCTGTTAGGGTCCCAACTATGGGTTAAATAGAAACAGATATTAAAAGGGAAAAGAAACAAAAAAGAGAAGAAAACAAGACCAGATTCGGCATTAAATAACCCAAAAAGGGTTGATATGCCGTAAAACAAAACTACCAAACTACCAAACCTTACTATGAGTATTGAATGTGGGTATTAGTTGTGGGAAATAACACTATATACTCTAAGTACAGCTGGCATATATTACTGCCCATTAGTAATGCTTTCCCTGTGGTGTTTTTAGATGGGCATCTTCCATAAAGCCGATCGTAATCATGTTCTAACGAAACTATCTACACAAAAGATTCGATCAATAGTCTGAACAACTCTTGGAAATCATAATGACTCTTCCTAAAATTACAGATGGCATATAAAAACATGGTGAGAATAGAAAACGTATGAGAGACAAAAAATACGTTCGGATCGTCGATGGGGAAAAACCTGTATTTTTTTCTCAAGTCCAAGACTTTCCATCTATCGAAGTAGCTCTATCGATTTACGATGAACCCGGACTGAAAGACAATACCCTGCAAACAAATTCAGGGTCTAACTCTTAGCGAATCCTGAGTTTCCAACGCCGGGCAGAAGGACAATTTATCGACAATCTTGATTGATAGTCTGTCATCTTCAGAAAAAAACGGCCATTTTTTCTACCGAAGGAAATCAATGCAAGACAATAGACAAACCATAAATAAATATTAAAGAATAAATAGATGAATACTAGTTAGAATGATTGACGTCTTATATAAGAGGTGAAGAACAAAGAATATATATATATATATATATATATATATATATATATATATATATATATATATATATATGTCTACTTAACAAAAGTGCGATGATTTAGAGGTGAATAAAACTTTAAAGGGAAACAGACAGGAAGCGTAACAAAAACGGAAGTTACATCCAAAGGGCGTAAGTAGAAAGTTGGGGAAGAGTGTCCGTTTTCAGAGAACGTCAGCTTTATAGGTTCTCGATGGGGTCTCGTCTCATTGATCTAAATGATTTTAAGACTTGTAAGTCATAGTCAATGTGTGTCTGTCTGCCTCATATCCCTCTCTCTATCTCCCCCTCTCTCTCTCCCTTTATCTCTCTCTCTCTCTCTCTCTCTCTCTCTATATATATATATATATATATATATATACATCAATAATGAATTATTGCGATATTTCAAGAGAAGTACACACCACAGCATTTATTAAGAAATAAGATATTATGAACCATTTTGCTATATTTAATACGTAAGATTAAATGTAGCTCAATCATTTACTACTTGCTGAATTAAAACATGTATATATGAATATATTATATATATATATATATATATATATATAAACAAATATATTATATATATATATATGTAAATATATATTACAAGTTGATTATATATTTATATATTTATATTGTCAAATGTCTAGTTTAACAAATATATATGTGTGTCCGTGTATGTGAATTTAAGTATTTTTTTTAATATCAATATTTCGCGAATCTTCCTTACACAAAGACATATATATATATATATATATATTTATATATATATATATATATATATACATATATATATATATATATATATATATATATATATATATATAACTATATTTTTTAATTTTTGTTTTAACATAGTAAACCTCCAACCAGGCCGTCCGCCTTCGTAGACGTAATGGGCTACTGAGATAAAAAGCGAGAAGATTTGAGGGGGTCAACCTAAATTAGCATTTACGCAGCGAGATATCTGCTTACATTAGTTTTAAATTTCTGCATGTTAGTACTGTCGAGGAAACAGGCCGTAGGGGGTAAGTTCCAGAGGCCAGCAGCACGAGGAAAGAAGCTATTTGAGTAGAAAGCTCTCCGGCATCTGAGGGCCTCTACAGTGAATGGATGTGATTTAGTTGATTGTCGAGTAGGTCTACTTATTTTACGTCGAGGAGGCACCAGAGTAGCCAATTCATCGGAGCATAATCCATTGATATATTTGTAAAACAAGCACAATGATGCTACAGTGCGGCGATGGTGCAGGAGCTGGAGTTTGGTTTACAGTGCGAGTCCTATTAGGTTGGCGACTCTTCTTTGGACCTTGTCAAGGGGGAGAGACTAGTAGATGATGCACCAGCCCAGATTTAGCAACAATACTTAATGCATATGCGGATAGTGGCTTTGTAGAGATACATGATAATGTCAGGTGTGAGGAGGTTACTAGCACAGCAGAGGGAGCCCATCTTCTTTGCGGCAGCCTTGCCAATGTGTTCAATGTATTTATTTCCAATTCATGTTACCTGTGAAGGTTAGGGCCAGGAGTTTGAATGTTGAACTCTCATTTAGGGTGTTATTTGCCATGACTATCGATATTTGGCGAGGTTTCTTGTAGTTATTGAAGGAAAGGAGCTTTGTCTTTGTGGCATTAAACGTTACCAACCATTTGTGACCCCAATCCACTACAGCCTGGAGGCCATTTTCTAAGGATTCAGCCATGTCGTCAGATATGATCGCGTCTGTTTTGCCAACCTGACGAGAGTAAAGCGTGGTGTCATAGGCAAATACACCAATCTCAGCCTCTATGTCATACGGAGATCATTTATATAGATCAGGAACAATAAAGGTCCAAGGATAGATCTCTGGGGTACACCAGCATTTATGTCATATTGCTTTGATGAACGGCCATCGAGGGAAACCTGGATGTTTGTTTTGGTAAGGAAGGATCTAATAGTATTAAGTAATTGCCCAGTAATACCGTATGAGCGTATTTTCACGAGAAGCCCTTTATGACATATCTTGTCAAAGGTCTTGGATATACCAAGCGCTACTGCTCTAGAATCTCCTGTCAGATCGAGTGTATGATACATGCGTTCATAGATGACCGTTGAAATGTCTGCAGTAGATCGTGGTTGTCTAAACCCATATTGGCGGTCAGAAAGATGTTTAGCAGTAACTAAGTGCCGTACTATCGCTAGATTGATTACGGATTCAAAGATTTTAGCAAAAGATCGGAAGTAGAGTGATTGGGCGGTAGTTCTGAGGATCGGTTCTATTCCCAGAATTCTTGTAGACTGGTACATCAGAGGAAATTTTCCGCCTTTTGGGGAAGCAATATTCAGCTAGGCATTTATTGTAGAGTTTGGAGAGGACAGGGGCCAGTTCAGGAGAGCATTTCTTTATTACTATTACAGGTAACAGATCAGGCCCACAAGCTTTGGTTGTGTCAAGATTTTTTATGATGTCTCTGACCTGGGATGGGGTGATGACCAGTTTATCAAGTGTGGCCTTGGTCCGCAATGGGACTTTGGGGAGGGGGGGGGGTTATCTGAGTCCAAAGATAAGTTAGAGGCGAAACGCTGGGCTAGTAGTTCAGCCTTATCAGTGGCCGTTCAAACGACATCATTGTGGTTTGATAGTGGGGGAATCGTTCATTGACCATTGTTTGCTACACTATTGTAGATTTTCTAGAAATCACGAGTACTTAGTTTCTGTGACTGAATGTGTGGTTGTGTTAACTCAGTATACATTCTTTTTGCTCTGCTTATCACGGCCTTACAATTATTTCTTCACTCTATAAATGTTTGTCTATTAGTAGCTGACTTATGGCGGCCGAATTTACGGAATGCTAGTTGCCTCTCACAATAGAAACTGCACATTCCGAGGTGAACCATTGGGGAGAGTAGGGATTGCTACAGAATTTTCGCATGGGGACATAGGCTTATATATATGTATATATATATATATATATATATATATATATATATATATATATATATATATATATATATATGTTAACACTATTGACGGCAATATGTAAGGGCCCCTTTAAACTATCACCTCGTCAGGAGAAAATCGATATTGAGAGATATTATTGTAAACTGAAGAGAGGGTACAATTCGGTATGCGAGCACAACAGGGCTATGTATTTTACTGGTAGGAATTTTTCTTCAGCACACCTCACACACTTCATCCACTCATGCATAGAGTTTATACTGTAGTGATGTGATAATTAAATGGTTGGGTTGATATGGAGTCATACCCTTAATGACAATAAAAGTGTAATAATTTGGGAATTTCCTTGCTATTGTACATTTAGTGTATATGAATTTTCATCTTAACCCTATTAAGGGCATATGATTTCAGTATACTGGCATTTTTCATGTAATGTCACTAATTTGTAAAGGCTATGCCTCAATACAATGCCTTCTCATAACTGATATAGTTATTAGTTGTACTAATCAAGGTATATGGTAAACTGAAATTAAAATGCCATCAACTAGACACTAGAACCTCTATATTTGCCAAAAATCAGCTGAATCCATCAAATGATCGATAAGATATAGAATAAGGTGTATGAATACTGGTCATTTTAAAGGTTTTTTTTTAATTTTCTGGAGAACTAATGTATAGTGTGAATTGCAATTAAAATGCCATCAACTAGACCTTAGAACCTCTATCTCTTCCAAAAATTAGCTGAATCCATAAAATAGTTGATGAGATAAAGGGTGGCACATACGTACGTACGTGCGCACATACAGATAACATGCTTTAACGATTGCACTTTCTGAATCTCTGGATTGCCTTGACTAACGATGCTGAAATTCTACACACTTATAGAACCTATCAAAAAAATGTCGTGCAAAGTTTTAACAAATTGGGTTTATTGGTTTTTGAGTTATGATTGATCAAAGAAATGAGATTTCCAGCATAGGCCACTCTTAAAGTCTATTAAGAGATAGAGCGCCTCCCTTGATTCTCATCAATATGTCAACATCATGTAATGTCTTCGTCATATGGTCCAATCAGATCATCTTCCCCTACTTCCATGTATGTGCCTTCAAAATGAAACTATTTTATTACATTCCTTTCTGAAGACGTTTTTTAACAGAACGACACTGGTCAACATCTTTTGTTTTTGTTTTTCTCCTGCACATTAACTTGGTTTTCCGTTTGTCATTTATTTACACATTTTGTCTACAACGACATTTCTTTTTCATGAATTATCGTGTACCTTACCCCATATGTATATATATGTATATATATATATATATATATATATATATATATATATATATATATATATATATATATATATATATATATATATAAAATTAACAAAAAATGACGTTGCCCATCTAACAACACTGCGACGAAGAATGAACATCGCTCCTACAACATCGAGGAGTAACTCTGCACTCACAGAAAAACTAAAGTATTTGTTTTAAATTAATTCGGCCTCTCTTTCTCTGAAGAAGAATGTTTATCATTCGAAATTAATAAAAGAAATTGGGAAAAAACGAAGACTCATTTAAATAATTTTAAATAAAATATTGCATCTCAAAATGTACACTCCAAAGGTATTTCTTCGTCTATTATCAATGTAATATATATATATATATATATATATATATATATATATATATATATATATATATATATATATATATATATATATATATGTATATACATGTGTGTATATATATATACACACATATATGTACATATATATATATATACATATATATATACACATATATATATACATATATATACACACATATATATACATATATACATATATATATATACACACATGTATAAACATATATATATATATATATATATATATATATATACATATATATATGAATAAAAATGGAGATAAAATTATCTGACGTAATGAAAAGGAAAGCGAGAAACATAATAGTGTATTTATTCATCAACGTTTCGTCTTCATCGTATATTTCTTCAGGAGAATACAAATGCAGCTATAATCATACAGTCATTAATTGTTATTTGCCTAAAGATGTTCGAGTTTCGGCATGACTGTGAATGAAAAGGGCAAAACAAAAAAAGGCAATTTTTGATTAACCCGTTATCAGCAGCAATTTACACAGTTCCAGGGAAATCGGAAATGGACTGATAGTTTGGGGTTCTTAATTTTTATTTATATTTTTCACTTGTGTCACAAAACCGAGCGTGGCTGATAGCGGATATGAGGGGGAGAGGAAGTCTGAACTCATCGTCATGTTTCTAATTATAAAGGAAAGAAGATAGACATTTCTTGTTTAAGTAATGTAAACGCGTGGAGAGGTTTTCTATTTTGAAAGCCGCATTCTGATTAATAAATATACACATTGTATTACGTCAAGCATTTTAAACTATTTATTCTGGTTTTATAGGAAATGGTATTGATTGAAGGTTTCTATGTTTAAATAAAAAAAGCCTCGTATGTTTGTTTAATTGGTTCATCATGTATTATTTTCGTGTTATGAAGTTATTTTTCTTAAATGAGAAGGGAGTAGTTATCCTGGTAAAGTGAGCTAAAGTTTACAAGGTGCATTGCAAGGCGGCGTTGTTTAAAAACTAATGTAGCTAGTTGTTTTATTTTTATTATGGAGTTACATTATCTCAAAGGGTATTAAAACTTTTAAATAACATCGGTGCTTTGTAATGTTTCATGGGTTAGGCATGAGTTGTTATTTTACGAAAATACTTTGCATCTCACATTATTAATACACACGTAAGGCCGTGTTTAAATTAACATCTTTAGGTAACACTTTTAAGGGTCAGAGTATACACACGTGGTTTCGGAGATGATCTGCCTTTTTGCCCGTTGAGAAAAAAAACTTGTCACGAATAGTTTCCACAATCATGAGCGAGCAAGTAAGCACAATGCATGTCGCTGTAGTTGTAATATATATATCAAGGGCGTGAGTTGTGGTCCTTAAAGCACAAAGCTTCAGCTGAAATAACTTACTTTGGTTTATATTGACAAAGAGTCGATCTTGTTTTTGTTTCTATATAAAAGGCGGAACGTGTGCAAGACTTGCTTTATCTTAGCCTGAAAATGTTAACTATGTTTAGTTTGTGTTTCCATTCGAATCAAGCAATAGTAATTGGTAGTAGAAACCGATGCGAGTAAAAGTATATGGAAGCAATAAGCTGAAGGTTATGAAAAAAATACACTAGATTGATGCGTTTGGAGACTCAGCATAGCGTATTAAAACACAGAGATTATAGAGAAAAACATCAGAAATGGCGTTGATTGGACCTTTGCACGAATAGAACGATGTAGACGAGTGTATGAATAACAATATTGAACATGCAAAGTATTTTTAATCGACAATCATATTGAGAATGAAGGTAAGAAAAAAAAGCTATTTGTTATCGGTTATCTGGGCAAAACTTTATACTGTGATAACACGTTTAGCTGATAATCGACCAAGAGGGAAAACGTTTTATGAGTTAGCTGAGCTGAAACATGTTAAATCAGCACCGAATGGAATTCATGAAATATTTTGGTTCAACACGAGGGACAATGAGAGTAAGGATTTATAAGTGACTATATATCCGCATTAAGGAAAGTGTCCTAACACTGCAAATTTGAAGATACGGTTTGTCAATACATACGGGACCACTTAGTTTTAGGAATTACGGGCATGTAAATCCAGGAACGCTTACTAAGCGAAAGGAATCTAACTTTGAAGCAAGCTATTGAAATAGCAGAATAAATTGAATCGGCCCGAAAATATTTGAAGTTAATGCAGTACAAATGTATCTCTTATGACAACCCTATAAACAAATTATCCACAGATTAAAGGGGATTCAGCATGGAAATATTAAGTCTGGATGAAAATAGAGTAAGTCAAAAAAATTAAATTCATACAATATTTCCAACCTACGCACACCCCATGTTTATAGTGGAGCTGTTGATAAACAAACGAAGAACTTGTTAATTAGGTAGATACATAGGAACTGTATTCAGCGATTGGTCTAAAAAATGTCAAAGAGCTGGGGCAGATCAAGAATTTAGAGAAATGCTGAGTAAAACGTACGGTCTATACTGGTGAGATAGTGAGATTTCATGGATAACAGTTGTAGTTGTATCACATAGAGGCAACGTTTCTACCATTACTGGTTGTGAACGGAGAGGTACAAAAACTATTAGGTAGTGGTAGGATTTAGAAGTTGAAGCTAGACTGGGAACGGTTGTTTTCTCAAACAAGTGAGGTCATATCGAGACGAAAACATTATTAACAGAATATGATACTTTATTTACGGAAGAAATGGGATGATTAAAGAACTTAGAAATAAATATAGCCATTGATAAGGAAGTCAATCATACATTTTGTCGAGCCTGACCTGTACCTTATGCTTTGAGAAAATGGCTGAAGATGGAATTAGATCGCATTGAAAGCCAAATCATTTTTAAAAGAGTGGAATACTATTGATGGGCATCACCAATAGCACCCGTTGTGGAAAGCAACAACGGGGTATCCAAATATGTGGGAACTATAAGCAAACCGTTACTATAGTCGTTTCATGTTGCCACTACACAATTTCTCAAACTGAAGATACATTAGCCACACTTAGAGAGATGGTGAAACATTCAGGAAATTTGATTCAAATCACCATTAGCAGCAGTTGAAATTGGATGAGGGTACCCAGGAAGGAAGTGTCAACCGTCAATGTACATAGTGGTTTGTACCAACCTACAAGGTTACATTTCGAGGTGCACAGTACAGGTATTTTTCAACAGGATATGGCAAAAGGTTGAAAGACGACATACTAATTTCAGGTTCCAATGATGATATTCAATAACGTAAAAATACAGAGAATATTACATACGCTGAACAAAGCTTGGCTCAAATTAAATAGCACCAAGTGTGAATTCCTACTTGAAGTATTTATCTATCTAGGGTTCAAAGTTAGCAATGGGGGGGTCACGGACCTATACAAGAGAAAGTGGCTGCGATGACAAAGCCCCCCCCCCCAAAAAAAACAAACTATGGAAGGTTACCGAACTGAAAGCTGATATTGGCGCAGTGAATTATTATCATTTACGTAGTGTTCCCACGACTGGAGTTACTTCATAGTCTATTGATGCAAGACACAGTTAAGAAATTGGTAGCCTGCTAACAGAAAGCCTTTGAAGAGAATGGAAATGCTGTGTAGAGCACCCCTTCTGTCTTAGCTCAACTGATGGAAGATGACAGTGAAAAGCCATGTCATATTTACCGAAAATTCTCTGATGCTGAACGGAACCATGCACACATTGAAAAGGAAGGGCTGGCCCTGGATTCTCCAGTACATAGGGTATATCAATATTTGTTTGGGAACACCTTCACGATGTCTAGGGATAATATTTGCAGAGAACAACTCAATTCAAGCTATGTCAGCTGCCTGGGAACAGCGTTGGCCCTGTCCTTTTCTGAATATAGTTACATACCAGAATATCGATCTGGATCCATCAATGGTAATGGGCACTATCTGTTGTTTTCCACGTAAGCCCGAAAATATGTGCTGTTGCGAAAACTGAATGGAGATATAAAGTGGACCGCCAAGAGGTATTCAAATTGTTTATTGAATCAGAAACAACCTAACAAAAAGGCTATTCATTGTTGGGAGTATCCAAGTCAACCCTGGAAAAAAGATTCATATTACCTATGCTGGTCCAGTTTTTGGGCAAATGTCTTTGATAATAGTGGATGCCTACATCAAATTGATAGAGGTTTGCATAATGAAGACATCAACTGCTACAGACACCATCAAAAAGTTGAAGGGAAATAATTGCGACACATGGTTTATTGCTGCTAGTTGTGATTTACAACCGACTTTCTTTCTCCAGTGATGAATTCAGTATGCTTTTAACGGCCAATAGGGGTTAGATATAAATTAACGGCTGTTTACTACCCTTCCTCTAACGGGCTCGCGGGACACAGCGTGCGTACATTCAAGGAAACAATGAAGAGGATAGACAAATGCAGACGATAGACAAATACATGAAACATCCCTTGAAACAAAAGTCAACATATTCTTTTATAACTTCAGTGCAACTTGGCACTTAAGCTTAGGGATATTTTGTACAATCAATGAATGGAGAAAGGTGCTAACATTATGACCCCTTTCCGAAAATGTGCAGTAAGTGCTCGAGTCCTTGTGAGGGAATTTTGGCATTGCTATACAGTGGGTAGAGGGCGTAATTATGAGGAAGTTTGGTAAATGTCTATTTAGAGGCGAAGACAGAGTGAGAGAGAGAGAGAGAGAGAGAGAGAGAGAGCGAGACAGAGAAAGAGAGAAGTGCAACCGAGACATTCAGACAAGATCATAAAAAAGACGATCCTATTTTCGGAGAAGGTGTAACTGATGGAAATAAGGCCGCAGATGACGTTGTGATAACCTGTACAAGGGAGCCTTCTGAATGTGCAGGAGCATCGGAGTTAGTAACTCAAAATTAATTTGAGTTTGAACCTACGAACATCGGACAGGAAACATCACCTCTTCTTCGGATGTATGAACGTGTTCGGAAGACCACATGAACATTAAAAAAAATTGAGGGATGTAATTTTTATCTAAGACGTGAGTTGCTATCCTTAAAGAAAAAAGCTTAAGTCGAAATGACATGCCATGTATACCGTGTTTTTTCTTAAATTTTGCCTAAAGAGCGCTCATTTTTGTTATAGATAATAGCAGGACGTTTGCTCAGCATAAAAACTTACCGTGTTTAGTTTTTGTTTATGTTCTAATCGAAACATAATAGTAGCTATACAATATTTCTGTCAATCTCTTAGATGTTCGAAAGTGATCCGTCCTTCCGATGTTTTCTATGACTTCCATTTTTAAATATATTTTTTAAGTCAACATCGACGTCCGACTGGGTTTGCATCCGCAGACAAGCAATAACTTGGTTTGACAACGGCGACGACACGTGTGTATGTAGGTTTATACACGCATCGGTCAGTGAAAATATGACGACTCATATTCACATTTCATAATCTGTATTTACTTTATTGCGAGTGAATCATTTTTAATCGGGTACCATCTGGACGGTTATCACACATTTGCCAAAAAATCATAACCGAAAACGTGCAAAATATATAACAGAAAATACGTAAACGGAATAAAGAAAACTAAATTGTAAGGACAAGGAAACAGAAACGAAATAAAGATTAAAAAAACAGAAAAACATAGAAAGAAGAACAAACGAACAGTGTTTGTATTTGCATTTCCTTAAGCAAACCTCTAAATCAATCTCAAACACTTAATTAAAATGCGTTCTTTGCTGATAAAGAAGACTACATATTTAGAATATTTCTGCCAATTGTGAGAAACGTATTTTTTGGTGTGTTATCAAAAAAAAAAACTAACACAATACTAAAAAGTCGATTAAATTAATTTATTCATTTTCAACAAAAAGAAACAAAATCAAAACAGAAATTAACAGTAAAAAAAATATTATCAATAAAAAAAATATACGATTAAAATAATAACATAAAGAAAATGCCCTTTGGTGTAAATAATTTAATAAATTTTTCTTGCTGTCATTGTCAAATATTTAATCGCAAACAAAAGAACTAAAACCCAAACAGTTATCATGTGCTGGTATTGTTAGAACCGAAGAGAAATCGCCGACATTGTTTCAACAGCGTTCGTTTACATTGCGTTGTCTTTTTTTGTTAAACAAGACATTTTAAATTTAGATTTTTTAAAATTATTCTTGCAAATATTTGAAAAGAGAAGACATTTTCTGTGATTAAAGCAAACTGGTTGGTGTGTGTTCACCTTAACTGATGTTCCTACTTGTCTTGTTTTAACCCCTTTCCGAATGTTATATAGATACTTCGAAATGTGATTATTATTTTGTAAACGCACTCGCTGGCTATTTAGATATTCATATAAAATTATAAAATTACGCCAGTAATTTAAATTTTTCTATATAAATGAGTATTATCATTTTTAATAACCTAAAGAAAACAACAAACGGTGACTTTTTTATTACAGAGTGAAGGATTTATTTTCAAATCCATTAAAAGCGGCTAGGTAAGTCTGACTTGTTTTGTTAACACCATATATTCTTGTACACTTGTCATCACCACTTGCAATTGTTTCGTCGAAAGGCCTGAACAAACATGTGTGTTTTACTCGCGAACCTTTACGTGACAGAAGAACATAGACTCACACATACATAGACACATACATACATACATACATACATATATGTAATTATTTCTTAATGACTAAATAGTTATTACTAACACACATATGTGTTTCATATTAACTAAAAAGATGACTGTGGCTTATATAACTGCACTGCTGGTCGAACGAGTCGAACCCTGGACTCGAGTTACTTCAATCCACCATCATTCATCCAATGTGAGAGAAATATATTCTATATATTATTTTAAAATATACTAAGTTCCAGAAAGTGTTCGATTTACCACGTGCCAGAAGCTTTGCATTATTCCTTGCGTACAAAGTTTTCATATTTCTCTCAAAGTGACGAATCACCCATATATATATATATATATATATATATATATATATATATATAATAATAATTTTCATGAACTAATATGTATCATCCACATACATTTGTTTCATGTTTACTAACAATCATTAGCGTCACATGTATAACTGTGACAGAAATAGGCTCTTAAACTGAGCATACATAAGTATTTTTATGAATTAATATTCTGTGAATATAGATATAGATAGGTCTGATTGAAGACTACGCAATTCTCGCGTTTCGTTATATTTTTATTACTTTCTCGACACAGCGAGCAAGTGTCCGGGTATACGGTTGCAATTCGTGTAGTATAGCTCCGAGACCCATTTTATAGGCTATGTAATGAGCTTCCGATCTGAAAGGGCAAGAGTAACCTAATTAGAAACAATAACCAATTCTGACGACGATTGTGTTATTTTTGACGGATGATACACACTAGTAGTGATATGATTTTAAAGGTTAACGTGCTTCTCATAGAGAGATATTTAAAACTTTAGTATGACATACATAACACCCAAACGACATCCAAACGTGATGATGATGATGAATCTCAGACTAATCGAACAGTTCGTAAACTAAATCAAATGTTAATTAAAACCCGTAATCACCTTAGAATAGCTGCAAATGTGAAACAAAAAAATTAATTACATTTTTACTCAGACTGTTAATTCGACCATTGGATCCTTTTCTTTCTTGCATAATTATGTTTGCCTTGTAAAATATTTAATGACTTTTGACCAAAGAAGACTGAATCGATTTTCGGAGGTTTTTTAAAGAAACATAGATGATTTGAAGTACGAATAATATGTCTGTGTAATATTCTGAACAGATCCGTATCATGATAGATGTGTTTTTTAAACAGTACATCATAAGAAATAAAGACATGATCCGAACAGTGACCAAACGTATCCCGTCTTCCCAGCATTCATCCTCTATACAATGCACTGAACTAAAGACGGTCGGTTGAGTAATCATCAAAGAGGAACGAACCTTACTGCATTAAAGTAAAAACATATATATATAAAGATTAATATTCCTCTAAATGTGTGTACTGTTATTCCCTCTTTATCGACAAGCTTAGTATCACCATGCAAACGTTTTAAATTCAAATTAAACTACGCCTTTCAATTTTCCGCAAATATTCATTAACAGCTTTCATGTATGAAACAAGATTTTTGTGAAAAGACTTAAGGCAGAAATAAACCAATAATTCTTAGAAATATCAGGTGATAACCGGAAACAATAGCATTAATGAGTCCGACTGACCGAAAACACTATGTTTAGCCGACAAAATAATGAATAAAATATTAGCATAAGGCTGCTATATAAGCATATCATAAACACCTTGAACTGTTTATTATGAAATATTAAACAAAACACATGAACAAATATATATAATGATATATGTATACTGGGTTCACCTTCGTTGGTCTGTGCTAAAAATAAAGCTAAATGTAGACTGTGTTATTTCCATGTCCCATCTTTTTTGTATCACATAATATAGTGAATGCTTCAATGTTTGTTATTTTTTGCAATTTTCGTGAATGCCACTGAATGTAGTCAATTTGTAATACGTTCCCTCGCCGTCTGTGTACTATCTGCATTCAATGTGCGTATTCTGTATTAAAGGTACACCTAATATTGCGTTTTTTCTTTCTTTTTCCCTCCACAGAACCACATACTCGAAGCTCGCTCCTATGTGCACGTATTACAGAAAATGAATTACATGTTTTAAATACGGATTACCTTCCGAAATAAACTTACAGATTCGCCTATATTATTCTATATTGATGACGTAATATATTGTCCGTAACATTCAGCGAGGAAGTTTACGTCAAATAAACAATTACGTATCCGTTTTTATTAATAAGATAAGATTAGAAAGTAATTGATTTATTCGTATTATTACATTATACTTATTATTTCCAGTTTCAAGAAAAAATTGTATGTAAATATTAAGCGGCGTATATAGCCGTGTAATATAAGGCGCGAATTTAATATAGTTGTATGTCAATCAAATTTATATTTTAAAATAAATCTGAAATAAAAATGTAAATGCAATTTCATATTTAATCGTACTGGACCAAAAGAAACCTGACAGTATGGACAAATGAGTATATTCATAGGTTACCTCCCTTTCTTCTTAAAATTATAATTTCAATAAATATATATATTCTATCTCTGTTCTTTGTTTCTTATTAAGATGATTTATAAAATATTCTGCAAAAAGCATCCATTCGCCCATGCATGGAGTACTGTTTCTACATCTGGGCTAGATCCCGAACCACTAGTCTCTTATTATTGAGCAGGGTGCAATATAAAGTTTCTAACGCACCAAGTTTCATTCCATGGCTTATCGTCGCCATGTGTAATGTATCTGTTTGTTTTACAATTACATTTCAGTGACAGTTATTAAATAGAGTCACTCATCATTCGTTTGCATTATAGGATAAAGTTCAGTGAGAAATGTATGAAGTATAAAAATGGATACGTTTATCAGTTTCTTGTAAATATGCAGACGACATTGAACAGATAAGGCGTTTTTCAGCATTCCCAAGGCCCTTATAGGGATGATGGGGGCTGTAAAACCTTCGATGCTAGATCTGTCGTGGGGTAGGGCGAAACATGCTTGTTGAACGAAAAATCTGGGTTTATATGGGGTCGAGGTGCTCCAAATAGAACATTTCTTTAAATTCAGAAAATTCCTCTGATTGGTTCAAAATATTACTATTTGTTTTTATTAATTATGGCGGATTCATGCGCAAAACGGTGTGCGCAGAAACGATTTCAAGCACTTTCACCGAAGTGTAAACTACGCCTCCTCTACAAACACGACTAGCAGAAAAAAACACACACACACTTTCACTAAGACGGTCCCATATGCTGAAAAAACATTCCACTATAATAGCTTCTTTCACTTGGACTGCATGCATTTTAAATTCAGTCTATACTCCATCATTCCTCGAATGTAGCAACATGCAGAAAGGATAATGTAATACGAACAAATATAGTGCTGTACAACTTCACACGTAGGACACATTCTATAAATCCGGTCCTTTATCAGAGTAAACCCTTACGTCACAGTGAAAATATGCCGTGTTTGAATGAATCTAATTAATTTTCATACGTTTAAAAGAAAAAAAAGAATCAGAACATAATTTTAATATGGAAACAAACAACCTAGCCCCTTCACGAGATCAACAGACGAACAGGGCCTCTTATAACGACACTTGGATAAATTTAATTCAAAACGCGTTCATTCTCTGTACGCGTTTCGTGATGATACTTGCATTTCCAATCAGTGCGTGATAAACACATCGTCGCAATCACAGGCAGAGCATAGTATAGTCATACGCAGTCGCATCTAAACATTCAAGAAACGAGAGGAAAAAAACAATACTAAAATGGAATAAATACCAAACAGTCGTCATTTAAGTCTGCAATCAAATGGAATTATTGTCAAATAACAATTTAAAATAATAAATTTAGATCTACAGTCTCATTTTATTCGTTAGTTGGTTTAGGTGGAAATGTAATTCAGACAACGACTGGTGAAAGGAGGGGAATCATGCATGTTTTCCATTTGTGACGTGATTTGTTTTTTCTTTGTGTCTTTGAGATATTCCAGTAATTTATAGAAGCGTGTATTAATCTATAATAGAGGCTTTCTCTGTCAGTTGATTGACTACACTTCGCTTTGCAATAACATAAGTTTCTGCAGACTGACTCTATATTAAAAAAAATACACTGTTGTCTGTCACCAATAACAAAAAACAGATGTATATATCGAATTGCCATTAGGAATTCTACAATGCATAGCAACTAAAGACCATAATAATTTTAAAGAATCCGACCAGAAAATTAAATAGTTAATAAAATTTACAATCTGTTCTGCAATCGAAGCATATTTGCCATCACTGGTAATACCCCACGAGTTTCAATTCAGGATAGGAAAGGCCTCGACAGCATTTTATCAGTATTGTAAGATCTGGAAAAAGCAAAAACAAATAACGCTCAGAACTAAAGTAAGAATCTACAATATCACAGTTTTGCCCATTCTGCTATATGGAAGTGAAACTTGCCATCTTAAAATCAACAAATAGAAATAGTGATATGTGTTTTATTCCAAATGTCTCAGAAAAAATCTTGTGATCAAATGGATCGATCAAATTACCAACCAGGATATTAGATACCGCACTAACCAACAGCTTGTATCTTCAATAATCTGCTAACAAGGTCTAGGCTGGCTATTGTCTTCCGAAAGAATTGCTAACCAAACGTGTCATAACATCACTGATCAGAGTAAGAAGAGGAAGACCAAAGATGAACTGGAAGCAAAATATGGAGAGATCTACAAGCAACTGGCAGAGCTGGAAGGAGGCTGTGGATTTGATTATACAACCAACTTCGATGGATTTCTTTTCCTGCCTCATGCGATTCATGGCGTGAATTTCCTAAGTCTAAGTAGGTTCATCTCTCACACTAATTGTATATCAGCCCCAAACTTCGTAACGAGCATGAGTGGCATTTGAGGGTGTCACCACAGAAAAACACACCCTTTCTTACTCTTTCCCCCCACACACACCCACACATATATATATATATATATATATATATATATATATATATATATATATATATATATTGTGTGTGTAAATACCCGACGATTCGTTACTCATTGGGTCAAGTTTGTATGTTGTACACGGTTTTCTTCTTTTTTTATTTAACATAGTATTTCCTCTTACTTTTTCTTCTTTTGCTGTACTTTTTATTTGCGTCATTTTTTATTTACATCATTTCTTACTCTTCTTTCCCTCTACGCAGTTGCCTCTACTACTACTATCTATATTACTGTTCTCCAACCATCACTGATTGGACTGATTATCTTTCGGCATGCATGTACTGCTGCTACCATCGTTTCGTCTTTGTTCTTTATTTGTCTCATTTATTTAGTTGTGTCATCATCTTATTCTCCTTCTATTACGCTTCGGATTACCTGTACTAATACTACTACTTGCTATATTCGTGTATGTATGTCATTTCCCGCCTCAGTCTCTGTTCCTCCAACCATTTCAAACGTTTACTTTGAAAACAATCAAGCAAGAAATATTTTTTAAATCTGTAGTCTAATATAGATGCGTTCACCTGTAAATGTAATTTCAAATTTAAATTTAATGTCAAATAATATATAAATAAAAATAACATGAAAGTCAAATTAAAAACGTACATACATACATACATATATATATATATATATATTTATATATATATATATGTATATATATATATATATATATACATACATATATATATATATTTATATATATATATATATATATATATATATATATATATATATATATATACATATAAATACACATAAATAACTGATATGCTACTGTTTACGGGACGGAATAAGAACTCGGACCCGATGTTTAGGTAAAACAAATATATTTCAGATACGTATATACAACAGACGGGTCAAGAGAAGTAGTACGTTAGTACTAATTGCCAGTATAGATTGGGTTGGATTTAACAAATGAGAATAGTAAAGTTAAAATGTTCGTCACCGGTACGGCACCATGCCATCCCCGGTCAAGCCTGGCCTCCTCAAAAGTCTAGTATTGGTTTGTGTTGTGGATTGATGCTATTCTGAGGTTGCTTGAGATAACTGTATGTCGAAAGTGTTGTTTATAGTAGCCATAACATCCTTCTGAGTTGTGCTGTCGCTTTCTTACGATAGGACTTCCCTAATTTGGTGTATACCTCTTTTATGAGAAGACTGATAATCTCTATCAAATTCAGATTGTATATCCTCCAGCTTTTTAATTCTAGATGTCTGGCTTTTGAGCATCTCTGTAATTTTTGAAAAAAATTCGCGTTTTCTTCGACATTCGATTTAGAAGACAAATTATCTTATCTTTCATGGTTTTTAGTTTTTATGAAAACTCTTTGATTTTTAACTTTTATAAGTGTAGTTCTTTAACTCTGAGTCAACTTTCATAAACCTTCCACGGATTATTCAAATAGTTTTGCTTAATTATTTTAGTTGTTGTTCGCTATTTTAGTATGCTTTTCGTGTATTTATGTGATTTGATTTCTGTTATTTCTGCTGGCAAGTTATTTTAAGTCCATTTCTTACGAGTAATGGTTTAAAACAAATCTTCTTTTTCGTTTTTCTGATCCAGTCGTCGCATTTATTTTCTCCTGGCAATAATTTTTGGTTTATAATTCACATAATTTGAATAGCTGGATAAGGTATATTCCAAATAAATTACATGTGTTTTTTATTATGTAAAATTGTACTTTATCGTCGTTCTGTTAAAATTCATGTTGGTAATTATTTCACCCTCGCATTTTATTTTTTGGCTAGTGGCTGTTCTGGAAATGTTATTGGTTCTAAATATGGTCGCTTTCTTAACCGTCTCCATGTCTTCTGTTAGAAATCGCAGTGCTGGCATTTAACACTCACTGATCCTCTCCTACGGGAGGGGGAAAGTGACCTTGGCATTTGACCGCATACATATTGACGCCTCTAAGCGGAGTATGGACCTTAGCAAGGGATTTTTTGGTGGGCGCTTTTTTGCGACGAGGGGTCTTTTTGGGAAATGCTTGTGCAGTTGAGATTAGCGAGGCTACAATGAACCTCGTGCCGACTCCATGGACCATTTACAATTTCTCTAGTGCTGTGTGTTGCGAGGAATCAACCACACGCCAACGCTAACAGAGTATAAGAACTCTAACGACAGAGCAATAATGTAACCTCGTGTCAACATTTTTTTATTCACTAATTGATGACCTACTAAAAGATTCTGCAACCAAGAAAAGCCATTTCCATTTTGATATTTTCCCGGAATAGAAGTAAGTGTGAATGTTAGCATTGCGATTCGTGATTTTTAGCCATCATCTAGGTAAGGAGAAACGTAAATAATAGTAATTTTACTTTTTTTAAAGATTTAAACCTAGACATATCTCCTTATTATGTTGTCGCCATGTTTGATAGTCTTTACCCGCGTTTTATTTTCTTTTTATCGTTCTACAATACGATTTGTTTTATCCGATATTTTTACCGGGTTGGCTTTTCTGTGCAGAGTCGCAGAAAATCTCTTTTTTTGTTTTGAATTGTTATTTGATGAGAGTTAAATTTCGATGTTTGACGTACTTTTAGTATATGCACAATGCCCGACTTTCTGATGTTTTTCAAATCCTTCTGAACACTTACACTTCTCTGGCAGTCCTTAGCTACTTTCTGCAGTGTTTAGTTCGGTTCATTTTCTAATTTATTTAGAACTCTACGCCTTATTTCAGTGTCTTTTCCTGATACCAATCTTTGAACACAGGATTAAACATTTCAACTTTTCAGCACTGAGTTCGGATAATTTACATTCATTGCAGAGCTTATTTACTACTTATGTGAACGTTGAATAATCTTAGTCGTATTTTACCAGGTGTAAACACGTCAAGCGTTTGTTAAATAACGATGTATTTGTGGCTAAAAAGTTTCGTTAAAATTTTGACAGCTTCTGCAAAGTCAAAGGGTAAGTCTTTCGAGGCAGAATAAAATCTACGAACTTAGTATATTCGGTGGTGCCTACTTTCTAATATAGTATGCGAACCTATTCAGAGTCTGACACATTTACACAATCAATTTTATATAGGCTTTCTTATCTCATAAAATACGAAGAAAAAGGGGTTCTTTCATCAGGAGAATACGTGAAGTTATCGATCACACTCCACACGGCTTTCTGCAAGAAAGCATTATCGTGTTATTTTACGTTGGCCTCTAAGCAATATTGTTTGCATTAATATCTCAATCTTTACGGCAACTTCTTACCTGTGTTCGAAAAGTATTTTGCTAGATACCCCTTTATGCTCTATAAGTCTGGCATCGGCTTCTTTCTTTTGCTCTATAATCTTTCTAGTTTGTTCTAGAAAAAGCTTTCCAAATATTTTCTTAACTTCTCTGCAGTTCTTCGTGTGCCTCTGTATTAGGTTCGAGTTGCTGTTGCATTTGAAATGGTACTCATTCAGCGGTCGTTACTTTCAATGTTTCCATATTTTAAAGTATGACCTTTTTTGTTAGAAAGTCAATGTTTCCTTTCGAGTACGGCTTGTTAAAACAAGTTATTTTTTAATATTAAGCTTGCTGTAAAAAGATTCCAAAACTTTTTTTTTACTCGATACATTTTTAATTCGATTTTAGGCGTAGTGCGTAGGAGTAGAATTTGCGGTCGGCACTTTTGTCAGAGAAAAAAATTAAAATACGGTTTCATTTTCTTTTATTTTGGTAGAAGTAACTTTTTCCTTTTTGAAGAGAAAACAAAAATGTATTTCCTTATTGTTACATATTAAGCCAGTGTTGGAATAACAATTAAAACTAAAATCACTGGTCTTTACTCAATAAGGAGAATAATAAGCTGGTATTACGTGTTTTTCTTCTTTATTTTCCACCGGTAAGACAGTTTACTTTTAATTAGGACGTTGTTTGTTTAATTTATAGTGTTTCCATAATAACTTTTATTACCCGTTGCGGCGTCCATTTTTTAAAGTTCTCCTAAATATTTAACTCTATTCACGCTGTCAGACTTTGTAATGTTGTTAGTTTAACATTTAAAATACCACGTGGCCAGTCTATTCTTTTTTTAAGGTTCTCTTTGATGTTTTTTTGTTTCACGTGTAAATTCGAATACTTCGTAGCCAGTGTTTGTGATGTCGTTTTTAAAGTGTTTTTTCGAGTTGTGGGTACCCATGTATATTCAAACACCTGGTAGCCAGTTTTTTGCGATCTTTTTTCAGGGTTTTCGCGAATTGTTGGTGGGTCCCGTGTAGATACGGATATCTTGTAGACAGTATTTGTTGTGGTTGCCAATTGTAGTTGCGGGACCCCGTATAAGTTCAAATATCTAGTCGCCAATTGTTATGGCCGCGTTTAGGGGCACAAATGAGAACATGGACACAGGGTATAGGTAAAATAGATATATTTGAGAAAAGTATATAAAACAGAAGAACAAGCGAAATCGTACGTCAGTACTTACTGACAGTGTTGATTGGTGTTGGCCTCAACGGTATTTAATTGCTTTCTACTGCAGCAACATGTGACACAAGATCGGAAGGTGGGAGAAGAATCAAGCCAGCGCCTCTAAAATAGGATCACGCTGTCCTAGCAAAAATAGCTTGGGCAGACCCGTCGGCAGAAACTTACTCCACCATAAAGAGGGAAGGCAAACCATGCGAGGAGGCACCTCTTACGACTTCCCATGATTCAACCCCTCAGCCCGATAAGTTAAAGACCAGCGAAATGACCAAGCCTCTGCCGGACTGATTGTCGAGAATGAATCCTCGACAGGCGTAGCTCAGTTCGAAAACTGCGGTTGGTCTCAACGGTATTTCCTTGTTTCCACCCGCAGCAATATGTGACACAAGGTGGGAAGGTGGGAGAATAACCAAGCCAACGCCCCTAAAGGAAAAGCACTCTGTCCTAGTAAAATAGTATAGACCTCCCCATCGGCATTCACCGGTTAAGGAGCCACGGTCAATAATTAATAAACTTACTCCACCCCAAAAAGCGGAAGCAACGCCTGGGAGGGTGCACCTCCGAGGACTACCCAGAACTCAAGCCCTCAGCCTGACAGATTAAAGGTCACCGAAATAGCACAATCTCTGCCGGACCGAGTATCGAGAACGACTCCTCGACAGGTGTACCCTAGTCCGAAGACTGGGGTTGGTCTTAACGGTATTTAATTCCTTCCCACCGCAGAAATATATGACACAAGGTCGGGAAGGTGGGGAGATCAAGCATGCGTCCCTAAAGAAAGAGCACTCTGGCCTAGCAAAAATAGCCTGGGCAACCCTGTCGGTATTCTCCGGTCAAAGCGCCTCAGGCGGTAAGCAATAAACTTACTCCAGCCCAAATAAGGGAGGCAGGGTCTGGGAGTGGGCACCTCTTAGAACAACCCAGGACCGAATACGTCAGCCCGACAGATAAAAGGCCACCTAAATGGCCAGCTCCTGCCGGACTGATTCTCGAGAACGAATCCTCGACTGGTATTACCACATCCCGACGTCCTCAATCAACCGAGGTTAATGAGAGACTGATCAGGTTGGGGTTGAGCTCAACTAATGAGAAGCGTAATGCGTTCAGTATTTATTGAGAATGTAAGAGTACAAATGTTCGTCATAAGTACGTCACCATTACACTAACAATGGCAATACAAATGTCCAAATCCGACATTATTAGAAGTTTGGAATTTAATAAAATTAAAGTACATTGCAATATCAAGTATTAATAATTAACAACACTCCTGATTGAGTAATTATTTGGTAGAGCTGGATTGACTGATACATTGTGTTTTGCATTTTAAATGGTGCTCCAAGACCCCCTCAAAATGTTCCGTAATGAATGAGACCGTTTGTGCATTCTTTCTCCTATTTTTCTCATTAATACTGGTTCGTTATTTTTCATTTCGCTTAAAAAATATAAAAGGGATACATCTATCACGTTGACTGTTGGAATCCGTAACCTGTTTTAATTAACGAGTTGTCGGCGAATGTAAGCTTTCTATCTGTGTGGCTCAGAGTTTCAACTGTATAAGTACGGTGATATAAGCAAAACATCAATAACACTGATTAAATCAAAAGAACACATATCATAACTAGGATGTATGTTATTTATTCATTGTTTTTATCGCGCTTAAATTCAATCAGCTGCCGATTAACGTAATTCTAGTTCAACTTTTATATGAGTTAATAAAAATATTTTAGGAATATTATAACGGCAAACGATTTAAAAAGGTCAGAATACATTGTGATGTCATAATTTAATATCATTACCTGTCGACATCACAATGTCAAAATACATTTGAGGGGAATATATAATATTTTTGTTGACATTAAAAGAAAAATCAATATTGTGTTCATGATGTTTACATACATTTAAAAGCAACATTTAAAACAAAAGCATATTAAAACGTATACGTTCTTTTGTTATGATTACGAAAGAAGAACTACTACAACTTGTGGTACGAAGAAAAAGAAATAGAAGAAGAAAAACGAATTCAGACATATAATACATACGAGCACTTTAAGGAAAAAGAGGTAAAATGAAACGTATCCACTTATTCATGGCTGTAATATCTGAAATCGGAAATTACGAACAGTGGTACCCCCCCCCCAAACAAGTGAGATTTGGGGGAGCAACATAGATTTTAGAGGAATGGAGAGTTTGAGTTAAGTATGTATTTGTAATTGTTTTTATACTATGTAACATAATTATATTTGTGTAATAATTAATACGAAAACGATGTCAAAAATATAGAAACTAACATTGGCATTATAAAAAAAAACTTTGAGTTGCTTATAGTTAGAAATATTTTTTAAATACAAAGATCCGGCTGAAATATAATAGGGGTTTTTGGGAGGTTAACACCGTTCGTAATTTACGATTGATGAAGTGCATTATTTCTGTTTTATTGAAAAACAAGAAAGAGAAAGAAAATTAGACGGTTTCTACGCACCGACATCACTACGACTACTTCTCCTAGTATTGTGTCTACGTGTAATTTTGTCAACCGTGTACGACTACCTCCACTGATGCTACTAAAGAAAAGAAGAAGACACACTGCCCCTACACACAGTAGTTACGAGAGGATAGCAGTATGTCAAACCTTTATTACAAGAAATAACAATTTAAAAAAAGAAAACTATTTGTATTATTCGTATTATTCGGACTTCTGTTTTTATCTTTGACTTCATTTTCACAACGTTCCAGCCAATGTAAAATTGCAACCTTCTTAAGGTGTATCTCGTTAAACTCTGGAATCTTTATGTCACACTCGGGAATATGAAGAAGTTCGAAGGTAAGATCTGACGGGTCCTAGTGGGAATAGCACCCAATATGAGAACAATAGTCTGAATAATCAAAATATACAAATTATAAATCTTCATCTACAAATTATGAAACAAGACAAATTGAATAAAAAATAACAATATCAAAAAGTTGAATACATGCTGTCATTATTTGAAACTATTACAACTACTGACATCAAAGAAAGATAGACGTACAACCACTGTTATAAAAAAGAAAGAAAATAAATGTACGTACATTATGATTACGACACCTACTACAGAACTCGCGATGACTACGACAACGGATGTTGATAGCAGAAATAAAGAGAGATACATATAATTTCTACAGGCTCTATCATTATCCCTCCAATGACTACTACGAAGACCAATGCATAGTTTAAGACATGCACGTCATTTCCTGAGGTATTTAAAGAGAGAGGTTCTTCAACATGAATGCTACAAATCGTTTATTTGGTCAGTATACATTGTAATGTCATAGGAGATATCTCGATCTTCCTCAATATTCCTTCTACCTCTCTGCATCCCCTATTTGTTCTCTGCTTGTTTTTCACTATGTATTATTTACTCCGTTGTATTCCTCTCATAACATGTTATATTTTGCCATTTTATTTACGTTATTCACTCTTTTTCGCAACATCTAACTGTCACGTACATACACAGCGTGCATCGTCGCAATACAACAAATAGCATCCGCTAAGTTTTAATGTATACATATAGATCGAAACACATACATGGCAATATGTTGGTAGTCAAGATATGACGATTTGTCAAAAATGGTGAATTCATGAACAAAATAATTAAATTCAAGAAATTATGTTTCCGAATGTTGGTTTATCTGAATTATTTGGACTACTATCCTCACCATGGTTTTTATATTCACAAGGTTTCAGTCGATATAACCTCCGGTCTTTTTGAAGTGCGTCTCGTTAAACTCAGTAAGATTTATGTCGAACTCGGGGATATATAAATAACTTGGAACTGGACTCTTTATTTAATCAACGGCGTATATTGTTCTTGTTCAGTCTACCATGACTGGAGAGAAGTATTGAGCAAGTAAATTATATTTAAATGTTTGTTAGTATCTCCCTAGTGAGGATGGAACATTCACCTTCAAGGCAATTGCAACTGATTACTACTAAACAATTTTATCCGTTGCGCAACATGTCAATATGGCTAAGACTCCATGTATTAAATCAAGGGCCCAGTTAAAAATTCGGTATAGATTCCCGAGATTGATATAACGGTTACCGAGTTCAAAAATATGCAACTGAAAAAGGTTGGAGGTTACACCGGTCGAAACGTTGTTATAATAACATATATGCATAACATCATTTACGAACGCGGATTGGTCATTTCGTATCCGGCGTCATCGTTGTCGCTGCCATCATACTTGTGAGCCCAGGTTCTTTTTTGTGTCTCTTTAAAAACTCGTTGTTTTGTTTGTAAAAAGGTTTGTTCAAACGGATATCAACCGAAAGTCACATCTGTGTGAGAGAGATAGAGAGACGACAGATAGTCCGCATCGCTACATAAGCCAACCGACGCATCCTGTCCTCGGTTTGGAGATTCCACGCAAACAGTAGTTTTCTTCTTAAACTCTCGCGAGCTAAGAGATGGCAAAAAGACGTCGCCCAGAAATCGCGTTCTTTGAATAAGTGTATTGCAGTGCCCTACTCTGAATCCATATCTTTTTAATAAAGTTGTTCCGTCAATCGATCTGTCGCAATTGAGCCTGACATACATTTTTGTCAATGTACACGTTAAAATTTGAAAATAAGTTTATTTAACAGAGAATTTATGCAAATATTATAATGAGAACAGCTATTTAGTTTGGCTAGTTTAGCGATGAAAATTGTCTTTTAAACTTGAGCGTGAAACGAAAATATTAAAACACTGTTTCAAACTTACGCGTAACAGTCTTCTAAAAAGTACATTTAAACATAAGCAACACATATTAAAATCCTATTTCAAACTTAACTGTAACAGAACTGAAGCGTAACACAAATAGTAAAATGCTATTTCAAACTTCAGCGTAACATACATCGAATACTGAAATTTCAAACTTAAGCCAAATAAAAATATTAAAATGCTATTTCAAACATCAGCGTAACATACATCGAATACTGAAATTTCAAACTTAAGCCAAACAAAAATATTAAAATGCTATTTCAAACATCAGGGTAACATACATCGAATACTGAAATTTCAAACTTAAGCCAAACAAAAATATTAAAATGCTATTTCAAACTTCAGCGTAACATACATCGAATACTGAAATTTCAAACTTAAGCCAAACAAAAATATTAAAATGCTATTTCAAACTTCAGCGTAACATACATCGAATACTTAAATTTCAAACTTAAGCCAAACAAAAATATTAAAATGCTATTTCAAACTTCAGCGTAACATACATCGAATACTGAAATTTCAAACTTAAGCCAAACAAACATCTTAAAATGTTGTCTTTATTCTGGATATGTTTTCCATGCTTTCTTATTGTATTTCTCTATTCTTTTTTCTGTCTCTATGTTTACTATTTTTCTTTCTTTATTGCTTTTCTTGTCTTTGTTTTTGCTATCATGTGTATGTGTATATCCATCTATCTCGATTTATCGTTCCTTTTTACTGTTTCTTCTTTCTCGATCAGCTGTTTACATTGTAATAACGCATCTCTTCTTTATTCTAGCAATACATTTTTTATAATTTAATTCATCTTTCTCTATATTCTCCCTTATATTTTCCTACTTTGCTCAGCTCAGTATCTTCACATACCTTCCAGTTTAACCCTTTCCCTATTATTCCTCTAGACAAACAATCCCATACTTTCGAAGAAACACGCATATAAATTTCTATCATAAGAAATTTATTTCCTGCAGGCAATTTTCTCTGAGGAATAACTTAAGGCCGGAGGCGGTTAGGGAATCACTAAGGGTGACTCAACGAGTTGGCCAGACACAGAAAAATATCTTAGAACAATGTCAATTTAAGGAAAGAGGGGGTCACGTGCAAGACACGCGCCATGCCAAGATAAAGACAAACATGCACCATTTACATCAGGCATATCTCTTCATTGCTGCTCCTCTGACATATTCAGTGTGAACTCCGCGTTGCTGCCCAGGGCGACGCTGTCAAACGGCGTCAACATGGTGATGGATTAGAAACACGAGAGCCAATCATGGGTAGACCTTTGCAGAACAGACATCTTGACCTTACCCCAATACCGACCTATATACCCCATCCTCAACACGCGTCTAATTTCTCATTTCTCAGCTACTCGTGGTAGCTGCCCCTTTATCAAGATATGTCGTCATTAAAGTGGCATGTGCATTCTCTTCTCGAACGGATTCTCAAATATTCATTCCACATCAGCTATTTTATTTGCGTTATTATCAAAGGTTTTAATAATATCAAAACCGTCCAGACAAACTTACTTTGCCAGGAGTAAACATTTGCACATTCTGACATTAAAAAAACCGACTTACTTTAGGGCTATATTATTTTTCTCTGGTGGAGATATGGTTCGGTTCAAGAAAACATACCTCCCAGGCATTACGACCTTCTTACTCCTCAGCTATTATTGTACTATTTAGCGGAGGTTGATTTCCCTCACATTAAACTGCCTTCATGCCTAGCTTTGCTACAATGTGAAAAGGGTAATTTTCCAGCAAATAAAAATCCCTGCTAAAGCGTTGAGTTCTAAGATTTTCAGAGTTCATTAACATTTCATTTAATATTATACAAGTTATATATATATATATATATATATATATATATATAAATTATATTTTTTGAAGAAAACATCACAATGTGTAGTGTTTAAATAAATAAAATTTATTTTAATCTGAGCTTTCGAGAAATAAAATTCTCCTTGTAAAAGAAGTGTTTTTCTTTTTGTTCTCTTCATCGCCCGATGGTAATGGACTTTTGAGTCAGAAAATTACGTTATGTCTGTAAGCGCGGCTACACCAATTTGAATTAGAAATTGTGTGTAGACATATTTCTTAAACCATTGTTTCGGATATTATTATGTTTTATTTGAAAAGACAATAACAAATAAGTTAAAAAAAACATCATTTTGTTTATATACATATATGCACATTGTTATGGTTTATTCAAAATATATAATACTATCCGAAACAATGGTTTAAAAATATACTTTTATTACTCGAAAGCTAAATTTAAAATTAATTTTATTTATTTTAACACTACACATTGTTATGTTTTTTTCAAAAAAATATAATACTATCCGAAACAATGGTTTAAAATATGTCTACACATCCTTTGTAATATATATATATATATATATATATATATATATATATATATATATATATATAAGATTTTTATTATTTCCAAAGACTAATATATCATTTATCTTCCGACACCTCTTTTCAAAACACATATTGTTTAATCAATTTTTACGGCTCCGTTTTATCGATAGGGGACTAACCAACATGTGTAGGCCAATATCGCGTATTTCCTCATTGAATCAACCAGAAGGAAAAAGAGTTTCCAATTCGAACACCTGTATAGTGATATGTGACAAAACTGAAGGTCCAACAACAAACACAAACTCACATCAGATATAATATTAGATATATTTAGACTATTTGAGGTAGTTTTGATCCGGGTGGCTACCAAATGGTTCGTCACGGTTCAGGAACACGTAGGATATTCTGCTATAAAAATAACGCAAAAGCATTGTCTAGTAGTACTGAACACATAATTAAACAATCGTGTATTGTTAGGTCTATGTTGCCCTTTTCAATAATATCCTAAACGGTTGGAAATTGGATTTGACAGGCATATGAAAACATTAACAGGTCAAAGGTACAAGTGGTTCAAGGTATTTCTAGAAGTTACATAGGCTGGCAAACATTTATTTACCCAGAATATAGAGTAAGATAATTGATCTAACTGTGCCGGATAGTCTAAAAGTATCACACCTATTATACTATTATTAAATAGATTATCATATAGTTAATGAAGCTGAACTCCGATGGTATTTTCTAGATTTTTAATTTCTGAGCAAACGGAGGTAGTTTCGCCTATTAATGTGTTTTTTTGTAAACAGCCGGCAAAATATCATGGATTCTGTCACGTAGCATCATAAAATGAATTAGAATTAGTTTTAACAAAAATATTGACTCCAGTTTATTATATATCCCTTAGTGTCGTATTCTGATGTTTTGAAGTAATACTTCCAATTACAATTACGTAAATTATATGATGAGATTTATTATCAGGTTAATTAAAGTGTTTTATGAGTAAACTATAGTTACCATTGAGCAAGGTTTTTAAATTGGTCCCTCATAAAATATATTCGGTCAAGTTGCCGTGTGTATTTCTTCCTGGAAAGTAATTACAATATTGCTGCTTGCCCGAGGTGTTTTTTTTTTCAGACACGCTATGGATAGAAGCGCATCTGATATGAGTTTGTTTTGATTTTCGGACATTTATTTTTGACACATAGCAATGTACACTTTTTCGAATTGAAAACGTGGTTTGTCTTTCTTATGAATTCAGAGGGGAAAGATCCGATATTAATATACAAAGGTTGATTATGTCCCCTTCTGAATGAAACAAAACAGTAAAAACCGTACAAAAAAGTTTGTTTCGAAATAAGTTTTTCGTAAGTTAAATAATATATTAGTCTTTGGGATGTAACACAATATTCTTTATTTTATATGCTCTGATGGTACAAGTTGACAGTGATAGAGCTTTAAAACAGGTTGCTATACATAAATAATAGAATGTATATGCTAAAACATATTTTCCATTACTATATAAATATATATATATATATATATATATATATATATATATATACTGAGGATGATTGGGCGTGATTGTTGGAGTTTGAAGCATAAATACAATGTAGTATTTGTCATTCTTATTTTAATGCTGTTGCTCAACGTTTCAAACACACCTGTGTTTTTCGACAAGAAGCGTTACAGAATATAAAAGAAAGAATGTAAAAAGGTAGAAAATAGAAAACCAGTAATGACATCGTGGGTGTGCTAGAAAATGGACGGTCAAAGGTTGGGGGGATGGGGGAGATGAAATGTTATGGTGTAATTTAGTCATTTTAGCTTTTAATGTAGATTCTGTAACCTTTCGTTCAAATCAAAGGAAATCACATCAAATTGAGTTGCAAAAAGTAGCAAAAGTAGCAACAGGCTACGCGCGATGTAAAGGAAAATATGTGTCCAAAGTTACTACAATCCGGGATATGATAAACTCGTCACTGCCTCTGGTAGGCTGTTATACGAAGTAGAACTACTAACAGGGGAGTCTGCATTTCATCTAATGAGAAGAAAGCGGCTATTGTCCACCCTTTGCTGGATCCCATTTTCCTGTAAAACAAAAATATTATGTAAACGTACACATGTCCATATCCTTATATACACGCACACACACACAGCTTTAGGTGTTAAACACATCATGTGCCCATTTTACTCTGAGCGTTGCTTAGAATATGTTATATTGGATTGAGCTCTTATCGGTATGTCTGTCACAATTTTTCCGTCAGTTAAAATGTGTTTGAACATGATAAATACATTGTGTAATTTGTCTTATTTCAAAATATCATGAATATAAAGAACTTTTTGAAATGCAAAATATTGAATTAGTAGTAAATAATAAATTAATAAACAAATAAGGAGGAGGCTATGACAGGTAAACAAAAGCGAAACTTTGAGATATTCAGTTTGATGTTCTACTGACTGAGAATGTTCGATTTTTTATAGATAAACTTTAAAACATTACCTTGAGAAAATAAGTATAGATTTGGCGCGACGTCATAGATTTATGATTTACGTCATTGTTTATAAAGATGAATTGCAACCTAAGCTATAATAAAATATAAATAAATAAATCAGTAAACATCATAAATAGCGTTTGAAAATAGTTCTAAATTTTTTTAGTTTTAAGTATGTATTGGTGTTTAAAAAAACAATTTAGTTACGATCATCATTCTACTATTCTCAAATGTATAATGACGCGTTTATTAGTTTAGGAGAGTACCATTGTACATGGAAATATGTGAATATATACACATACACGAATCTATATAGAGAGACACACACAGACCGTATAGTAATTATGAAACACGTTTTCATGAATTATTATAGTTATACCTTTATAGACATCTAAAAAAGAAAGACAAAATTATTAATTGTATGTCAGCATTAATAAATATAAAATAAGACAAATGCAAACAAACATTTTTTAATTAAATAAAAAGTGGAAAATTGTTTCATTTTAGACTTGTTGCACTATTTATTTCGTTATGACCGAGCGTGTTGTTCTTTGTTTCGATAAGAAGAACAAACTTATAAAATAACAAAAGTTAATATTTCATAAAGTCTTTCCCAGAAAAATATTTTTCAGCAGAAAGCATTAATATTTTCTCTGGATCGATTTTTTAAAATTATTTCCTAAGCACTGGGTACAAAATAGAAATCAGTATCTTATAGAACTTACGACAACTTTAAAAAATGTTATTTTTACTCAGATTCGTTGCCATACCTCACAACCGGTTCAGTGAAAATAGGAAATGATATAGTATTACGGGTAAATAAAATAACGATACGAAACTAAAATGAAAAACGAAAATCATGGACAAAAATCAATTTAGTGAAGTAAACAGCTCTAAAAATAGTAATCGTTCTTCTTCTTACAAATAAAGATATCTTAAACCTAGACGAAAGATAAAAATAAATTAGAAACACAAACAATTGTGACTCTGAAATCAAGACTGATATTTGATCATTGGAAGGAAGTTTAAAAATAACATGGAATAACACCGCATCATATCCGAACCGCGCATCACATCCGATGCGGAGTTTAACACCAGGCAGAATGAAATAAATCAAAGGAAAATTATGAAATACATCTATCTATCAAGTTGTTTAAAAAATAATGACCGATTTTATTAACACACTTATATTCGTGATTTAAAACTTAAACAGAATAATGGCTTGCTAAAATGTCGTTTAGAGCAATAATCAACTATACTCGAAAAATGTAAATTGCCCGCGCAAACCGCTAATAAAAGTGAATTCATTTAAGTAATGATTATAGTAATGTCATCTTCTTTAAAGTAGTACACATTAGGAAGAAGAAGAAGAAGAAGAAGAAGAAGAAGAAGAAGAAGAAGAAGAAGAAGAAGAAGAAAAAGGATGTCCTGGTTTTAAATCAGTATTGGACAAACATTCGAACTATTTTTTGCTAAATAGATTTGATATTAATTTTATTTTATACTAGCTGGACCTCCCCTCCATGCGTTGCACGGAATAATTATAAAAGATTAATTCACATTTTATAGCAAATAAGTCACATCGGACACTTGTTATATTTAGAATAATGTCGGTTTGGAATTGTTAAAGGGTAAGAAGAGTAAGAAAGGAGGCGCGGTTGTAGGAGTCTTCCTACTGATCCTATGGTACCGGTATTTTCCCATCTGTTTACTTTTTAATTAAACAACCGCTCCATCTATGATGATTCGCACTTTAAAAATTAAAGAGCGCTACTGAACCCTATTTACACCAATTACCTACGTTATCTTTGTATAGAAATTCCCATGTTTTATGAGGAAAGATAAAAGAAAAATGAGAATGCCTCCTGAGCACAAATATAATAAAGGAGTCCTGCAGAACACTAATACACCATGTGTGTTCGAATAGAAATGATAATATTTACAACAGTTAAAGTACTACATATTGATGTATTTTGAAATAACTACATAAGTACGTATAATTAAAAAAAAAACGGGGCATAGTTCTCCGTTCTCCATCTCCCTCGTAGGTTAAAGTTTAACAATGTAAAAAAATATGCAAGTTGACTTGGATCGACCGTCAAACCTCTCGGTCTTAAATCTACGTCGATAACCTCTTGGCCAGGAAAGTTAGTAGAAAATATCCAGCAAAATATGTCACTTAAACGAAGCTTGTAGCTTACCTGCGTTTTATTTTAAGGCCCGCCAGAATGCGACCAAATGTAGGGTACACCCGTCACAAGTTTTGCGTTATTTCGATACGACTAAATCAATGTTTTTCCCAATTTTTGGATATTATGTGTGTGAAAGGTGTAGGAGTAAGAAAATGTCAACTTTATGGTTGGTTGAGTATCTTGACGTATAGTAATTATATTCGGAAGTCGAGTCGCTGAAAAACTTGCAGTCGCCATGTTAAATAATGATAAACCGTGAGTAACTATGTTCGATAATTGCATTATCTAAAACCAAAATAAGTATAACTGTATACGTACTAGTTAGAAATAACGTCATTTCATGTTGTCGAACATCAGCAGAATAAGGCGGAGCGTCAATTTAATGGGTGAATAATGTTTAGTATTGTGTAGTGAAATAATAGCAGCCAAATTTTGAAAAATAGACGTTGTTTATTCGTTCCCGGTGTCATTGGGATAGTGTTAGCACTTAAGTGTTAGCGGTGAAAATTGTTGGTTACCACATTTTACGGATTCTGTTTTTGGGAGAGTCGAATATGGTGGGTCAAAAGTGTTGTTAAGTGTTAGCTGAAGAAAACAATCTCAAATCTATTAAACCACGCTCGAGTGAATAACCGTAATATAGTGGTAAGTTTAGTAGCGTGTGATGCATGTGGTGATTTTTTCTCTTGACAAAGGTACAGCGAAGACATATATTTACTTCATATAAAAGATGAAAAAGGAAGAGGAGAATAAGGGAGAAATCTTTTGTAGAAGTAGAATAAAAATGAGAAATATAATAAACGGTAATTTACGAGCTTTTTTAGCATACCAATTGGCTTTAGTAACTGATACGTCGTTGTAATTCTAACATCAAGTGTAGTAGATATATTTGTTATACTTTGATGAAAGCTTTGTTCAACAATTGATTTCAAATTTTCATTGTTAAAAGTGAATAGCTGTTCTCTACTTTCTTCATCTAAAATGACTAAGTAATGTTTCTTCGGCGTTTATTCCGGGATCCAGATTCATTTACCATACATATTTGTTTGATGACGTTACATATACTGCCAGGCGAGTCACGTATCAAGTCGCCAGATACTAAATGAGATTTTATATACCTCACGTGTATTATAAAAGTGTCATTCATTAAGTACTGGACAAACTCAGCATAGAATAGACCGCAGATCCTACGGGTGTTAGTATATCTACGCGATCATTGATGTGTATAGCTTCAATGCTGTATTCACCTGTACGGTATATCCGCACATATCTTCATATCGTGCTATCAACTGAAGACAATTCTCGACATTTTCGATTGATATTAGCGGCTTTTTTGCGAAGCATTATGACAAAGTATAACGTTAAGCAATATAATTATCTTTCTTTATGTTTCATATTAATTAGCAATATATTATATGCTTAGAATATGCTTTTGAAAGGGATTACTAAAAGTGTATTAAATATCAATGATAAACTATTTACATTTTTAAAAATAAAAAAAAATTAAAATAACATGCTTAATCATTTTCTTTGAAATGTGTCGTAAAATCAAACTGCATTTTCCGAAGATCCTACTATATGTATCTTTATTTTGTTAGTTTCGGGCACAACAAAAAGTGAGTCATTTGCTCTGTCCCTCCTTAAGCCAGAAAACATCAATCTATTTTTCATATCCATTTATGCATTAGTGTATTTATCTTTTGTCTATCTAGTATCATAACCCTATCAACGGCTGAAACTTTATCTACCATAATCCAGTCCTAGGTACGATTTTCAACTTTATCAAGTAGTAAACACTGATATATTCGATCTATGCGAAGGGTTGCGTAACCCGTAAGTGACCTTATTACCAGGTCTCCTATAAGCATGAGTTATAGTACCATTCAAGTAATAGATTTTATTTTCGAATTAAACACGATATTTTTACAAGTCGAAGAATTAGACGCCTCTCAGGACTAGCACTTGTGCGTTTTTACATGATCGATGTCAACTCTTATAAGATATTCGATGCACTTTAATTTAAAGTTACCCATGAAAATATGCAAACATACAGCTGTAAACTATCTCCAGCAGTAGCATGCATCCATCGAATTAAAACATGTACTTAGAGAAAGCTGAGCAACGTTAACTTCATTATATTACTTTAGAATCTCAAAGATATAACTTTAAACGCTTAGTTTTGATACGAATGCTCTATATATCAATACAAACAACATGCTATTTCAGTGCGTATACCTGTGTCTCTGTATGGATTTAAAAAAAAACTTTGTTATTAAAACAGTTAGAGAGTTCATATTAGGTTTACAGATACAGAAGGATAATACAACCAAATTGATTCCGGCAATGAGAAGCGTGAAGTCCGGGGAGAGCATGCAGGGTACTCTGATTTTCTTCCCTCTGACTAAGGCTAGTTTAACAAAATATAAACTTCATGCAGCAGGCATACTATTTATTGAGTGGTGTTTCGACTTCAACTTCGTCATATGATATATACGGTTCATGTTTCCGAAACAACGCCATATGAACTTCCAGTGTTACTTATTAAATTAAGATATGATTAATTACATGCATAGCGAATATATATATATATATATATATATATATATATATATATACATTAGACAGAGGTAATTGTATATCTCAAAATATAATTTGTTTACTTAATCTTTTTCAATAAAATTAGAAATAAATTACATCAAATATTAATTAATTATGAAGTGTTTAAAAAATAGATATGCAAATTAGAGTATCCAATATCTGTCTTTAGATCGTTCGTCTCTAATATATATAGAGCATTTCAATTTACCTATTCCCCGGATTCAACCAGGGGGTTTTACCCCGCCTAATAAACAGATATTGTCCGGCCCTTTGGGTCTGGATTTACGCCGGTCTATTGGGGTTGCTGGTCCTGTGCAGTTCTTGGAGGTGCACGCCCCCAGGCTTTGTTTACTCTATCATTCCTATAATCCTTCTTGTATTCCTGCATAATTGTCAGATTATACTTCGTAGGTGTTTGGTTACATTTTTATATTTTCGCGCGTACTTTCAACCGACTCTCTCAATTGTCTCGAGGATTCGACTTGCATATTATAACGTTTTAAAAGTACGTATGTGTGATGGGATTTCGTATTTGGAACGTGATAACGTTTTAGGCGCGTGGCTAATTACAATTTACAATATTTAAAATTGAAAATTTACAATATTTAAAATTGAAAATGTACAGTATTTACAAATATTAAACATAGTCTTTTTAATTATCATAGTGAATTTCTTACCGAGGCACTTAAAAATATTTTGAATCGATTTGTAATTAAGGTTTGTTTTCATTTGAGCAGTCTGTTTTTTATGTACAAGGATTCTAAGATGTTCAATCTTTTTTTACATCTGAATGGTAGTGTAGAATTTACGTGTTAATAACTGTAAGCGTTCTGCATTGCGAATGGGTTGAGTTGTGTTTCTTTAAATTCTAGCAGATTGAACTTGAGTCGGAAATATGTAAGGTGAGGCTTCGGGAAAGAATAGTAGTTGTGTAGCCAATGTTAAAGTTACTTTTCTTTCATATAATTATGAGAGGAAATATATTCTCCCAAAGGGGTTTTGAAACTGAGAAAATTATTATTAGCTTTATCTAGGTGTCTAATGGTTAATTTTATTTGATCGTCTACTAAGTAATTCGGAATTTGGTTGTTAATTAGAAATGTAATGTTTTTTTTTAAAATTCATTGCAAAATATTCTTTTTGTTGAGTAGATAAAGTTGGCTCGGTGTATTAGATGTTTTTAAATTGCAATTTAATTACGGTATGGGCACTCGCTTTTCTAATTTGATAAGAAACAATTAATGAAGGTAGTTTTTTTCATATCAAGACGTGGTGAGTTCATCATTGTTGGATTCGATATGTACATCAAGACAAGAAATGTTGTTATAATATTGAGTTCATATGTGAATTCTAGTGCAGAGCTTGTTAGAAAGATGTGTATCAGTGATTTAATGTTATTATTATGGTCTACTTGTATAAGTATATCGTCCACGTAACTGACAGAAATGGAAGTTTTACTGATTGTATTAAATAGTTTGTTTTCAAGATTAGGCATATAAATATTACTGAATTATTACAACAAAAAACATATTTCTGTCTCTCCCTCTCTGCTTCTCCCTCTCTCACTCTCACCTACTCTCTCTCTCTCTCTCTCTCTCTCTCTCTCTCTCTATATATATATATATATATATATATATATATATATATATATATATATATAAACGAAAAAAATAGCAATGAAGAGAAAAGATGTAACTGCATACACCGTAAACTTTGTCTACTACAAAATAAATGCCTAACTAAAAGTGTTGCATACCAAGCAACGATATTTGCCAACGAAAGACCAAATAACAAGAAATACTACGTGGGTATGACATCCCTAGACTTTAAGATCAGATACTATGACCACAAAAGCACATTTAAAAACAAAGAACGTCGAACTAAAACAGCACTAGCTAACCATTATTGGGAGTTCAAAGAAAATGGACACTCACCAATAATTGAATGGAAAATAATAAGACAGGCCAGTACATGTAAAAACTTAGACGACCCGTGTAGATTATGCCTGAATGAAAAATATGAAATCCTAAATGTTAAAGATCCCCGAAACCTATTAAACTCCAGAAGTGAAATAGCAAACAGCTGTTTACACAGAAATAAATTTACCTTAGGATGATATATAATAAATAAAAAAATACTTTAAAAAAAACAATAAATAAATAAATAAAAAATAAATAAATAAATAAATAAAAACTAAACAAGTTAAAATTTAAAATAGAAATACAAGAAACCACATGTTAAAATAAATTCGCCCACTGTATTGACAAAACAAAGGAAACAGGATATAGGAAACTCCATTGTTAACAATAAATAAGATAGGCATAGGAGCGTCACCAACAAAGCCTTTGTTCGCGGGAAGCCCAACGATTGGCTGAGGGAACAACAAAGAATCTGATTGGTTAACTAGCAAGCCATGTATATAAAAACACCTCACAAAAATAACTCCGTGTAGTTAGCCTGACGATTCCCCCCGGGGATGAAACACGGGAGCCTCTGTGTAGCTTAATTGCCATATATATTTTCATTGCTTACTACCTAGCCCTACTTAAGTATCGAGCACTGTTGAAATAAATACTGAAAACGGACACATAAAAAATTATATCTCCTTATAATATTTTATGTGGATACATGAAGTACTAATATATATATGTATATATATATATATATATATATATATATATATATATATATATATATATATATATATACATATATATATATATATATATATATATATATATATATATGTGTGATTAAGTAGATGAACCAAGAGGTTCTTGTGATTGTTATTATGTTCAAACTAGTGGAGTCAGAAAAGCCGACGTACCCTGTTCGAATCTTGTTATGTACATAGACACATTATTACTCGTTCTTTTGGCAACCTTTAAATGGTCGCTTTTAATTCTATCTAGAAACGTAATGTTATAAAAGTAGTATAATGCGAGTAAAATTGTCGTCATTTGCAGTTACATACCATTGAGACTGTTTTTTAACAATGCTTTATATTGTGTTCAACGATGTTGTCCATATATGTCAGTAGGTGCCTGATGGATTTGTTTTCTCATATAATATTAAAATGATTTGATATGAGATATCGGTTAATGGGTGAAGTTTAGTAACGAGATACTTCATAAAAAGGCTGGATAACGAGGAAGTATCAACCTCAGCAGAAAAGAAAACAAGTGTCAATGAAAAGAAAAGCTACTAAACTTTGTTCGCAGCCCGGAGTTCAAAACATGGTTTCTAATTAGTCCGATAATCATCGCATTAAATTATGAACTAATTATACCCAGTTTTATAAACGAATGTTTTTCTGAAAATTTAAGAATTTATTTTCCTGCTTTCTATTGATTTCAACTCATTTTAGCTTTATTCGATTCCGCAAAAAAATCCATAACATGTAGTGTGATGATCAATATTTAATACCCAAAGTAATAATGATGCTTCCAAAATGGAACATTAATCTGAGCCACACCCGATAACCTTGTCTGTATAGTGAACTAGTTATTATAAAGATCAGGATAATACTTCGTGAAACGTGTTATCTGTTAGATAGACACATACCTAAGACAAACTTGATGGAGCCGATAATGCTTAGGTAGGTATATTAAAATGTCCTTAAGCCTGGAATAATTTTCAGTTATTATTAATCCTGTGAGAACACCTAGTTATTGTTGTTACTATTATTATTAGTAGTAGTAGTAGAAGTAGTAGTAGTCGTAGTAGTATTTACTCACTAGGAGTTTGCTCACAAGTCATTATCAATGTTGTGTTCCATGAGTCTGAGTGACAACGAGTTTCCCCATATTTTGAACAGTATCTGTCTCTTCCGATTACCGTTACACATGATTTTACATGATAAAAATTGTCGTTTACTATTGGTTCATGGCTTGTATTGATTTTGGAATTTGAGTGAATATAACACATCCAAAGACTTGATTAATCTAAGCACCCTTACAAGGAAGCTGAGGATGATGCCCTCTGTACTCTGTCTTTCCATATCTTAGACTCATTACGGTCATTTAGTGTGGTATTTTCCAGGGATGCCAGGGTATTGAATTTCTGGTACTTTCGGTTCTATTGAATGCGTACAATGTCCTTTACACATGTTTTTATATTTCTATTTCAACTGACCAGTGGTTCACCGATGTTATCTGATTAAGTGTGATGGTTTCGGTACTCGAGGTTTATCCTTAGTATTTCTGCAGTTCCCTCACTGTCAACTATCCTTTTAATTGCGACTTCTTATAGGCTTTGTTCTATTTCGGAGCTAACTATTTATAACGTTTTAAATATATTGGTATCACTGCAAATATCTTGTTCCATAATTCTTTTTTACAATTCCCATGTAATAGTTTAGTTGTGTTCTGCTTGGTGTACACCCCGTAACTGCAGGGACGCTGAAGCTTACGGGTTGGCAGGCGTTTTCTTTCATTTTCATCATAACATGCGGTATCATAGCTTGAAAAGACGTGTTTGTAATTCCATGTGTCGGACTGTTTCATAAATTCTATTTTCTAATACTATCTCCGGTTAGTGCCAGTACGATTTGTGTGCATGTACAAAGTGCCGACGTTTTATAGTCCCTAGTGGGCTGCCTAGTTCACGCATTAGTGGCTTATTTTGTATTTTTTTCTTGGGTTCGATTTCTGCATTCAGTTATGTAATTTTACGTTTCATCTCTTTTTGTACAGACTAGATTGACTGTTTTCCGAAGCTGTGTATGTCTTGGTGTGTATATAGTTCGTTCTGCTCGCGTTGTCTCTTTTAGCTGTCAGAAAGATACCTTTCCTAAGTATGCCCATCTGCTATAACGCCTCTTTTCTTGGCAAGCGTTATAAATCGTCTAAGTAGCTGTTTCACCTACCATTCTGCATTCCTCGGCTTGTCGGGTCCAGTTCACTATTTTTAGTATTGTTTTCTTCGAGTCCATTTTCAGCGAAAATAACTGCTTCAGGTTGTGTTTATGTTTAGTCCTTATATCGTATCATTTACGCAGTCTTCTATAGTTATCAGTCTTCTTCACCATTCCGTTTTTTTAACAAAGAGTCGATCAGTATTATCTTCCGAGGTAGTTAATTGTAGATGATCATTGCTTCCTACGCTCTATGGTACTGATAACTAGATCCTCCTTAACCAAAAGAAAGATCCAGGTTGTCCTCGATGGCCGTTTATCCAAACAACATAGCATACATACAGGTGAACCCTACGGATCGATTCCTAGACCGTTATTGTTACTGATTTTCATAAACGACCTCCTTGATGACATTGTGTTTGAGCTGGATATATTTGCTGACGACACCACCCTCTACTGTCGTTATGCGGTAAACGGACGCGCACATATCTGAAGCAATAGCTGAATCTTTAGAAAGTAGAATTGGGTCATAACTGGATGGTAAGATTTAATGCTGCAATGGCACAGTTGTTTTCTTTAAACGACTACAAAAAACCTCTTCAACAGCTATTGGTCAAGGAAAATGAGACCCTACATGAAGGTCCAACGTTCAAACTCCTCGGCTTACATTCACATGTTGCAAGAATTGGACAAATGCAAGGAATACATTGTCAAGGCTGCTACAGAGTGGGCTACCTCTCCCATGCTTGAACACTTTCACACATAACAGTATCCTATATATCTATCAAATACTCCATCCACCCATGCATAGGATATTGAGTCACAGTTGGGCTAGTGCACCATCCACCAGTCTCTCCTTCTTAGATAGTGACCAAAATAGAGTATTTACTCTTATCGATCCATCACTATCCACCAAGCTCCAGACCCTGTGCAATCGCCGCATGTTGCACCATTGCGCTTGTTTTACAAGTACTTCTATGGAATGTTCTCCGATGAACTTGCTCCTCTTGTGCCCACTCAGCGTATATACACTCGGGCAACCTGAAAATCAGCTAAATTTCATCCATTCACTGCCGGAGAGTTTTCTACTCTAAAAGTCTCTTTCCTCTAAGTGCCGGCATTTGAAACTCTATCCCTGGTCTTTGTTTCTCTAATCGAAAGAAATGTAAAGCAAATGCGAACAAGCATCTCGCTGCACAGCTTCTAATTTAGGATTCCCCCTAAAACGCCCCCTAATTCTCAGTAGCCCTTTACGTGTACGTGTACGTGTACGTGTTTGGGTGAACAAGTTTTTTTTTAAGTGTAGAATCTAGAGATGTCTTGTTCTTTTCAGGTGTTCTCTTTCAAACTTTTATTTAAATTTCATTGATTTAATGGCGCCAAGTTTAAAAACGTCCAAATATTTATAGCGATACTGTTCGCAAAGTATCTCAAAACCTTTTTCAGTTAGACATATGTATGTGCTCTACTGTTTCAAGTTTTCCCTTTCCGTTTCTATAAGTGCACACCTTTCATAATCGCAAGTTATTCATAGGCATGAGGTTGTTTATTATTCTTTTATGTTTGAGAATTTTTATCCGGCATTGTTCTTTCCGAGTTGCATAAAACAGTTACTGATGGTAGAGTGTCTATCTGAAAACCCAATATCTGAATTATTATCTCTCTCTAAGGTGTTGTTTTCGTTGTAGTACAAACTTCTATACTCCATTGTTCAACATGAAATATGCTAATTATGTCAGATATTTGTTACGTTTTTAATTGTTCAATTATCAATTCTAGATGTATTGTGTTGTATACCTTTTAGTCAATCAATAATGTGGCTATATTAGTGTTTCTGCTCATCTCACTCAGGATTGTATATCGCAGTTAACAAATGGCATGTGTAGTTCTTGTAGCTAACCGGCATTCGTTCTCTTACTCGAGGAGTAAGATACGGTTATTAAGGGAGTGGTGAATCTATGCTCTCAGGAATACATTTCTAGATAAAGCACTCTCCGAAAATATGTTATATAGCTGAGGTTATGGGTTGAAAATATTTCCTTTCGTGGCGAGTATCTTTCATATTAAGTAATTTTTATTTTATTACCAACCAGTTACGTTCAGACGAAATGTTCTAAAATTCATAGCTACTGGTTTGTTAGTTAAAGAATGAAGCTTATACATAGCAATAGATACACATATCCAATTTTATATGAATAGAGATATGAATATTTATTCAATATATTTCGTAAATAGCAATCTGTCGCATCATCACATGAAATTGGTTCACTAACATCTACATTGCGAATGGTGTTTGAAATAATTATTAGAAACCATGTATAAAATTATAATCCACATTGTTTCATCTATATCATACTAATATTGTGTACTATTTGTAAATATTGATATTAATGCATATTTGATGGAGAATGATGATGCAAATATTCCATCCGCTTTTCTTACTAATCGGGGTAAATGCGTTCTACATCATCTTGCGAGAGGTAAAAATCCGCGTAGTAAAAACCACATATAATTCAGAACATTTAAACGTATTTTCATAATTATACAGAATCTGCGTAGTTGTGTAAATCTTTATTTTATTATTTGTGCTGAAAAAATTAAATACCATCTGAATTGTTACTTTATGGGTCTGCAAAGCATGGCATAAACACTTGCATTCACATATTTGCGTACTTTAATTTATTTACACTATTTTAATGTTATACTTAATATATGCCATTGCGACTGAAATAGAAGTATTTGCTGACGACACAACACTTTAGTCTTGTCATGTAGGCAAAACGACGCGCACATATCTGAGGGAATGGCTGAATCCTTAGCAAATAACCTCTAGTCTGTAGTGGAATGGAGTATAAAATGAATGGTAACTTTTAATGCCGCAACGACATAGCTATTTTCCTTAAATAACAAGAAGAAACCTCTAAAACCACCGATTGTCATGGCAAATAGCACCCTAACTGAGCGTTTATCATTCAAATTCATCAGCCTAACTTTCACAGATAACATGAATTAGAATAAATACATTGAAAATATTGCCAGGGCTGCTGCAAAGAAGTTGGCCCTCTCTACCGTGCCAGTAAACCTCTCACACCTGATATTATCCTATATCTCTACAAAGCCACCATCTTCCCATGCATGGAGTATTGTTGCCACATCTGGGCTGGTGCATCATCCGCTAGTCTCTCCCTCTTAGACAAGGTTAAAAAAAGAGTCACCAACTTGATATGTCCTTCACTATCCACCAAGCTTAATCCCCTGTCCCATCGCCGCAATATTGCTTCCTTGCGCCTGTTTGACAAGTACTTCAATAGATTGTGCTCTGATGAGCTTGCTGCTCTGGTACCCCCACTACGTAAATTCACTAGAGCAACCCGAAAATCTGCCAAATCCCATCCATACACTGAAATTATTTACATTTAGAGACCAGAAATAAGTGACTATAACACCGAAGTGTTTTTGTATGGGTATGTGTGCATGTGTATGTGGGCGTGTGTGTGGATCCGCAGAGTTTATACACGTTGGTTGGTGTTACCATGGGTGGGCATAATCATATGTGTGTATGTGACATCAGCTTAATTAAGATCATAAGTTAGATGATTTTACTTGACACTCAAATGCCCCCAAATCAACCAACAACCTTCTACTAAAGAGTTTAAGCAATCAATTTAAGGGCGTTTAAAAGGTACAACGTTATATACCTTGGTTCCCATCAATATATATATCTAGGTTACGTAATTTTAGTTACTGGTTCCTCTTGTTAGATGACAATGCGGTGAGATCAGAATCCCGTGGAAATCAAATTGCAGCTTACCTATCGTCTTTTCTTTCGTCTTACTTGTTAACTACATTGTTTTAGAAACAAAACGGATATATAAACGCCCTAATGCACCTTTGTTGCTGCTATTTTAATCAATTTAATATTATTGGTGTTTTCCTAGCGTAAAAATAAGGACCATGTAAATTCTATATATTCCTAGGGGGCTCAATCATAAATTTGAAATATCATTTCCTTGGTCTGTGACGTTTAACTTTGAAATAACATTTCTGTAGGGATATCAATCTTTAAATTGAAATAGCATTTATTTCGCGCTCTCAATATTATGTCATAAATGCAGCAACCAAGTTTACGTAGTATTTACAGAAACATTAAAGTTCGCATTTGTTATATTCATTCGTTGGATGCGTGTTGTTCTTCCTTTACCCGTCTCCGCCGTTATTCGTCGTCCTTTAACCAAAGCTTATTTAATTATTTAAAAAATAATGACTTCAAACAAAGCAGATGGAAGACAGCGGACATTTATTCAATTTAAACTACGTTTCAAATAACTGAAGAGTGAGGGGAGGAGAGAAGGAGAGATTGGAATTTTCAGCCTGTCATTTACACCTGCGAATGCATCGCGTGGTTATTACGCGATGGTCTTTTCTGTACGCTTCTCTCTATGAGCCATGTGACGTCACACCCGTTTGTACTACATTTTCACTGCCTAAGTAATTTTCAAAACAGGATATCAAGTTTACCTCGGATACCATCTCAGTGGTTTCCATTTCCTGGTATTCTAAACTAATTATATTGTCTATTAGGAATCTACCCGCTCAATATCCAACATGTGTTTTTTTTTGCACCTAAGTCTTTCTCAGACTTAAATTTGTAATAATAATGTCGTAAGTCTCTCACGCACTCATTAGAAATAGGATCTTGATCGGAAAAAACACAGATTGAATGCACGCATCATGAGAATATCTGCATTTGTTGTTTCATATTTGGATATTAAAAGAAATAAAGAAATACATTGTATAATAATAAATGAAAATATTAAAAGAAAAATAGAAAAGAAAGCAAGTCAGTAATTGTTTTATTCCTATAATTAATCACCACAGTCAACCATTCTTTTTCAACTTGAGGCCAAAATAAACTATGTTTCTCTCTCTTTCTGTGTATCTCATTTCTCTCTATTTATCACGCCTTTTCCCTCTTATAAAATGTTACTTTTAGACAAATGAATATTTGCACACAACATGTGGTTCAATTACAAATCAGTTGTTCCTTAAACGATATTTCCTCCGGGAAAAGTAAATAACCGGAATGTGATGTGTGTTTAATGAAATCAATAATTTTCTTTATTGGAATTTGGATTTCATTTCTGTATTTCCTGTAAAGTTAAACAAGTAATGGAATACAAATATGTTGAATTATTATTTGAAATGTAGTTATCTTTTTGAAAAAATCCTACCCTATACACTGTGGAGGCCCCCAGATACCGAAGAGCGTTCTACTCCAAAAGTTTATTTCCTCGTGCTGCTGGACTCTGGAACTCCCTCCCTGCTATCTGCTTTCCTGACGTTACTGACATGCTCCTAATTTAGGTTGACCGCCCCAAGAAAAAACGTAACTCTTTTTTCTCAGTAGCCTCTTACGTCTACAGTGGCGGCCTTCCTTGTTTGGGGGTGAACTATGATAAAAAAAATGAAAAAAAAACAAGCGAGCTAAATAGTAAGATAGATAGTGAAACACGCACACAAACATATATATATATATATATATATATATATATATATATATATATATTTATACAAAAATTATATATTCTTACTGGAAGAAAAATGTTGTAGCTTTTCTGATACTACACTGTATCATGTCTGTCCTCTGTTAGTGAACGGGACATCTTTCTACACAAAGGCTATTTTTCTTGCCCAGTTGAAAGTGCTCTCTTTTAAGTGATGGATTTGCTCTACATTAAAAAACGACATTTTGTCTAACCTTCTTTTCGTTGGAATGCAAGTACAACTTAATTATATGTATTTCATCACCTCTACGTGAATTTAGTAAATATGCATTATAGTAGTAGTTGTGTTATTCAGTATTACAATAAGAAATAGCTTAGTGTACAATAAAAACAATCATTAACCATCTATTTCGAGAGTTATTAATACTCACTATATTATTTCATTGCTGTGCACACAATGCTGCCTCTATATCGCAAGTTTCCACTTGCTTGCATTCGTCACGTAATAAGCATTTTCCCTCTTTCTTTATTTCTGCCCGTTTGCTGACTTTGAACCGACACCTCTAAGCTAACATTACTGTACAATTAAGAGAGATTAAAAGAAACTCGAAATGATTTATGCTATTTAATAGAGACCATTACGCAGCAAATTTAAAAGTAAAACGATTTCCCCAACTAGTAATATATATATATATATATATATATATATATATATATATATATATATATGAGAGAGAGAGAGAAGTGCGAGAGAGTTCGCATGTAATTATATTCATTTCACAATTAGACAAAAACACGCAGTCGGTTTTCTTTTGCCTCTTCAGTAGGAAACAGTCGAGTCCAGGATTCGAAACCTTGGTCTCCTATATAAAGCGGCAGTTCTACTCACTGAGATATCGGCCGCACAACACGACAGATAGTACCTAAGTCCTAAGGCAAGTCATGCGTTATTCCATGTATCATAGGTCAACATACATATACATTTATACACCCTTCCTTTCTCGTTGATAGGGTCGATGGCATGAAGTCAGAGCTCCCGACTAATGAAAAATCGGCTTGAAGCTGAAAATATGTTATAAAAAACAGCTTGTGAATAACTCTATATACACTCTATACAAAAGTGTAAAAGTGTTGTAAAATAGCCAATCCAATCGTACACAGTTATGTGTAATTGCTTTTTGTCTCTCCTGCATTGTTATTGATAACTTTGTCAGCTGCGCAAAAATTAATATTTCCTAGATTCCTTTTAAAATGACGAAACAACAGCCTCTTACCCTCATCCTTGCCCTCATATCAATTTATGAACTTACTACGCCCTTTTCTTGGAGAAGTATAATGTCAACATGAACTACAGGCAGTCGAAAATTGTCGAAGACGACGGAGAAAGAAAGAGAAGGTAATAAGAAGGCGAAGACGACGGATAAACAAGAAAATGCAAGAGACAATGAAGAAGTAAAAGACGAAGGCAAAACGGAGAAAAAGATAAGTAAGAAAAAACGAGGGGAAAGAAGGAGAAATATGGGAAAACACAAGTGTTGAATAAAATATGATGAGAAGGAAATAGAGAATAAATAATAAGTGAAGAAGCAGGAATGCGGTAGAAAAGAGACATAAGAAGAATACGAAATAAGATAAAAGAAAAGAAGAAGAAAACATAGTTAATGAAAGAGAAGGAGAGCAAGAAAAAGGAGAAAAAGGAAGACGCACGAGTTAAAGATGCACAAGTTTAGGAGAATGAAAATAATTAAGATGAATACGAAATATATGCAGAAGAATGGGAAAAAAGAAGAAAACATAAAAAGGAAGAACCACGAATACTAGACAAAGAAGAAGCAAGTAGCAGCGTAACATAAATGAACAATTATCAGAAAGAAAATGAATATGAGAGAGAATATTTTAAGGAATGAGATGAATATTGGATGAAGAAATGACGCCCTTATTGAAGCGAAAATCATAAATAGAAACGGAAAAGGAGACAATTATGAAAGAAAGATTTGTAAAAAAAAGTCAAAAGAATATCGACGAAGGAGTAACAAGAATAAACAAGAAAGGTTATACACAAGAACGAAATAATGAGTTCAAATAAGATGAAGCAAGAAAAGGAAATAGGCGAAAATGATGAAAAATCTGAAGACTGGTGTTTTGCAGGAGAAAATGAAAAGAACAACAATGAAGTATAACAAATGAAGAAGAAACAAAAGCTAGAATGAAATAAAAAATAATTAAAACAAAATAAGATTTTTTTTTAAATTACGCGAAGGAAAATGAAAGATAGAGTGAAAAGTAGAATGATCACTAAGTTCTTTGTCTACTTCCTAGAAGTCGTTTTTTCTTTTCTTTCAATTATTCAGCTTCTTCTCCTCTATTACAGAATGTCCCAGCCCCACCCTCGAAGACCACAACTATGAAATGTCGTATCCATGTAATCCTCATTGTTTGACGTCTATCTGAACATCGTTGTTGAGCAGAGACACCTGTTTCTCGATAGCGAAAATACTGTTTCAATAACAAGAGTTGAAAATAACATTGCGATACACCCACGCCACCTGACATTTAATTTCGATTGTCAAATAAGCACGGTAGATGGAGCCTACCTCATTTGCAGCAGCCCTGGCTATGTCTTCAATATAGGTATTCTAATTGATGGCATATGTGAGAGTTAGGCCGAGGAGTTTGAATGATAAACGCTCAGGTAGGATATTATTTGCCATGAAAATCGGTGGTTCAAAAGGTGTCTTGTAGTTATTGGAGGAAAGTAGCTTTATCTTTGCGGCATTAGAAGTTACAATCCAGTGTTACCCTATTCACTACAGAGTGGAGGTCATTTTCTAAGTATTCAGTCACTGTCTCAGATATGTACGTGTCGGTTATGCTCACATGACGATGGTAGAGCGGGGGGTCGTAAGTAAATATTCATATTTCAGTCTCAATGAAATCAAGGAGTTCATTTATGAAAATAAGGAACAGTAGAGGTTGAAGGATTGATTCCTGGGGTACACCAGCATTTATGTCATGTTCCTTAGAAAAACGGGCATCGAGGAGAACATGGATCTTTGTTTTTGTTAGGAAGGATTTTATCACATTCAATATTTGTCCAGTAATACCATATGAGTGCAGTTTAAGAAAAAAACCCTTCATGCCAGATCTTGTCAAAGACCTTGGATATATCTAGCGCTACCGCCCAGCTTAACCTGCCTTGTCCAGTGTATAGTATATGCTTTCAGAGATGACCCTTAGGATATCTGCAGTAGATCGTGCTTGTCTCAATCCGTATTAATGATCAGAAAAGAAGTTTAGTATTAACAAGGTGCGTAACTATCGCTAAATTGATTAATGATTCAAAGAGTTTAGCAAAGATCGGGAGTAGACTGATTGGGCGGTAGTTTAGAGGATTTATTTTATCTCCAGAATTCTTTAAAAACTGGTACCACGGATGTAATTTTCCAACTATCAGGGAAACAAGATTCAACAAGGCAGTTGTTGTATAGTTTGGAGAGGATAGGGGCCAGATCTGCAGAGCATTTCTTTATTACTATTACTGGTATAAGATAAGGCTCACAGGCTTTGCAGGTGTCAATACTTTTCATGATGTCTCTTACTTGAGATGGGGTAATGGCCAAGTTCTACAGTGTGTGTTCACTCTGCAATGAGAATTTAGGGAAGGGATGGTTTGCTGAGTCCAAAGTTGAGTTTGAGGCGAAATGCTGGCCAAGTAGTTCAGCGTTTTCAGTTGCCGTGCAAACACTATCGTTGTGATTTGATAGCGGGGTAATTTTCGATTAACCATTGTACATCACACTATTGTAGATTTTCTAGAAATCACGAGTACCTAGTTTCTATGACTACATGCGTTTTTTTGATTATTTCTGTATACCTTCTCTTTTCAATCATTTCTTGCCTCTATAAATATTTATCTATTTGCAGTTGACTTATGGCGGTCGGATTTTCTGGAATGCCTTCTTCCTCTTAGCAATAGTAGTTGCACATTCTGAGGTGAACCATTGAAGAAAGTAGGGTTTGCTGAAGAATTTTCGTGTGGGGACATAAGCATCAATATCGCTTTGACCCATTCGGTTC